>MU269981.1:24499019-24854019 GCA_021432705.1 Caranx ignobilis
AGGGGGGGAGAGGAGAGGAGAGTAGATCCTTTCCATGTGAAGGACCTGGGATGAATTTAGAGTGATAAAAGTGTGAGATGTTCACTCCTGGAAGCCTCGGAGCCTCTCCTGCTCCCACTGCATCACAGACTATAAATAAAAATGGATCCAGGCTGTAAACATGTTTATTTCTGCTGTAGAGTTAAAGCACATTGTAACATGTGAGTCTATGGAGACTGACTCACTGTTGCAGATCCACTCTAGTGGTCAGGAGAGGAACTGCAGCTTGTTTTTTCAGCTCTAAATGAATGAAACTGATCTTAATGTGGGAAACTTTGACGTGTGAGTGAAGCAGCTCTGATGTGGATCAGTTCACTGTCTCACACTCAGCTGCACCAATCAGCTCCTTTTACACTTTACAAGACGAGAACCTGTAATTTAATGAGCTCATCTATCTAACCAGATGCACAATTCACTTTTAATTGAAGTGTGTCTCACCTTTATGAGCGTGTGTGCGTGTGTTATCATTAAATGAATATCACATTGTGTTCATACAAGAATGATGAAGACGCTCTGATGCCTTGTACCATGTTTAACAGCAGCGTTCAGCAGATTTTAATGCCACTAAAAAGAAAAATGTGAATGGTGCAGCTGAGAGTGATCAGACAGGAAATGGTGCATTGATATGTGTCACACATCACATAAAGCGGCAGCACAAACGGTCTCTACACCTGTGTGTGTGTGTGTGTGTGTGGACGGATGGTTATGGTTGTAGTTGAACACAACAAAGCACAAAGAGCTCAACTTTAGAGACTCGGAAGAGAAAAACCTCGTGTCACCATTTGTCGACTTTTTACACTGTGACATTTCCCAATTAGCGTCGCACAGCGGGACCTAACAGCACGTCTGCTGGCTCGCACTTGTCACTTGTCAGTTGCCATGGGAAACACCCACTGAAGATCCTGCTGCTGCTGCTGCTGCCACAAACTCTGTCCAACAGCAGTTTCATCCTCCAAGAAAGAAAAAAGTTTGATTTTTACTGTTGTGTGTTTAACCACCTCTGTGTTTCACTGCAGATCATCTGACACTCAGTCTGCGTAGCGGCCCTGTGAGTCCACTCAGCTCTGTGTGTTTGCTCAGCTCTCAGCGGGTGGTGTTTAAGTTTTCATGCAGAGAAGCCTCACGTCACACATGATGGAAAAGGCCCATTAAGTCTGAGCTTTACAACACGACAACATCAATTATACTGACGCCGTTTGAAAGGACTGAAGCCGAGGAAAAGAGGAAAAGATCCAACTCAAATATGTTCTTTTGCTTCCAGTTCTTTCTCTCTCTTCTCCAAACTCTTCATCTCCTTTCCTCACATCTCTCCTTAACACTTCCTTGCTTTTTCTCTTTCTTCGCCTCCTATCTATCTTCCTCTGTGAACCTTTCTTCTCATCTCTTTTATTCCTTCCTTCTCATCTTTCCTCTTACAGCCTTCTTTCGTCTCCTCTCCTCTGCATTCCTTCCTCCTCCTCTCTCCGTTTGTCCTTCTTTTGTCATCCTCTCTTTTCCTCTCCTCCTTCTTTTCATCCTCTCTGTCGTCTGGCAGAGATGTACAGCTTCTTAAACACAGTCTTTTCTCTCAGCACCGACAGCTTCCAGATATACGACTCTGATGAGCCTATAAACAGTCAGCAGGCTCACTGTGTGTGTGTGTGTGTGTGTGTGTGTGTGTGTGTGTGTGTGTGTGTGTGTGTGTGCAGGCCTCAGATGATAGACATATTATGTGTCATGCTTTGCTTGGCCACTGTTAACCAGCTGATGCATCACATGCGACCTGTGTGTAAAGCAAACAGCTGCTCTTCGCTCCTGATGCTCTGATTTATCGGACGTTTGCTGCTTCTCTCTGCAGCCAAAGGAATCTTTCACAGATCAGACGTTTCTGTGAAGCGGTGCGCCGCCATCTTTGTTTCACTGCTGTGTGTGTGTGTGTGTGTGTCAGAGATCAACAGGAAGCTTCTGCTGTTAAAGCTGCATTTAAGCAAATTACTGTAACGACTGCGAATGAAACACAAAAGCAGGAGGAAATCATCCTTTAGCTCTTCTTCTTATTTTCACCCCAAATCATGATCTGCCTAAACTGAAGC
Source organism: Caranx ignobilis (assembly GCA_021432705.1). Classification (NCBI taxonomy): domain Eukaryota; kingdom Metazoa; phylum Chordata; class Actinopteri; order Carangiformes; family Carangidae; genus Caranx; species Caranx ignobilis. The sequence goes on from MU269981.1 coordinate 24,501,131, forward strand.
AAGTCATGACCGCAATTAAAACTAATTGCAGCGGCGACGGAGATGCGGAGAGTGATTGTGGTCACCGTGGCAACCAGGGTGTGAAGAGCTGGACGGGCGGCTATTTCAGGAGAGACGTCCTAATGTTATTATGTGAAGTAACTGAGGCGACACACTTTGTTTTATTTCTCTTGCTTAAACTACTTCAGAAGTTGTTGCAGTAAATGCAGGATTCATCCACACCAGGTTGCCGACGAGGAAAACAAATCATCTGAAGAGCGGCAAAATTACTTTTCTTTGTTTGTTTTGTTTTTTTGTCTGGTGCTGTGAAATCATCATTTTTCAGACGACACGAATCTAATGTTGCCGTTCGTCTCAGCTCCATTCACAGCGGCACAAAGAGCAGCAACAATAAGCCTCATCACCGCACGACGAGGACACAACAGAAACAAGGCCGGGAGGGGTCAAACTCCGGAGCGAGCAGAGGGATCCTTCTATAACTGGGACCGTTACCCAGCATGCATCGGTGGCTGGATGAAACCTTTGTTCCTGCACAGTGTTAGTTAAAAGGACTGATGTGTGTGTGTGTGTGTGTGTGTGTGTGTGTAGTTATGTGTTTTTGTGCCTGCATCGTTTCCCACACACACATTCATCACTTCTATTTCACCTCGACCCTCGCAGCGAGAGATCGCACCTGTGAGAGCCGCTTGGTTTGACTCGCCCATGATGAATGAGGGGAAGATGCCACCGCCGCCACCGCCGCCACCCCCTCCTCCCCCCCTGGGATAATGACAGAGCACAACGAGAGGCTGAATGGAGCACACGGTGTGAGTCAGACATTCATTAATTCCACCTCGGATCTCTTTTTCCTGCAGAGTACCAGCCAGAAAAGCAGAAACCCCTGGCAGTTTAAAAGCCATTACCTGAGCTGTGAAGCCCCCCCCACGCCATCCCTGACAGGATGAATAGCTTCCTGAAATGTAAGGTGGGATAAAGGTTATACAAAAACCAAGTCATGACTATTAACAGTCTGCAGTGAGATGCAGGACTGGCTACTTAAAGAAGGCAGCTCCAGCCGCTCTGCTGACGCCTCATAGAGAACCATCATTACTTCTGTACTATAGTAGATGAACGTGGGAAAGTCTGCACCATGTTGGTGGGATCATGGTGAGCAGCTGCCACACAAGACCATCTCAGTCCAGACGGTTCTGGTCTGTGGTCATCACAACATCAGAGCAGAGGTATCATCTCCTCCAAGATCACCTCCACCTCCAACACATTAAACACCTCCGACACGTGGAACTCAGCGTTAAAACAAACCCTCACCACTTTCCTTCCTTAATCTGCTGGTGTTTTCCTCTCATTTGTAAGTCCCTTTAAATAACAGTTCAATGCTGGTTACTCTGATTGGTACCACCTCACATCACCCCTCCTCTCTTAACCATCAGTTACAGGCCGACAAAGAGGATGATGTCATTCTACATCAAGGACCAGAGCACCATGTATCACATATGCACCAGCTCAATTACTTCTATCTCTCTCTAAGTTAACTACACCTGAGGAAATATGAGACAGTGCACTAAATAAAATCTCATTTACAGGAGCATCTGCCACACAAGTGAATTAACGGGTGAATAGTTAAAAAGAAAAAAGACAATCAGAACTTTTTCGTCTGCCAGCTGTGGCACAGACCAGATGTGCCGTACAGATTCAGGATTTGGAGGAGAGCGCGTGTGACCACCTGCTGATGTTGGCAGACAGGTGTCAATAACCCTGCTGTGTTCCTGTCCTTTAGACCTGCTGCTTCTGCTGCTGCTGCTGCTGCAGTTTCACTGTCTGCCAGTGAAAAAGCAGCTTTAAAGGAAAAGTTCAAGATCCCGTTTGATCGATGCTTTGACGCTGCTCCCCTGGAGACCGCTGAAAGCTCGGAGTCCTGCAATAAATATTTCAAAGCAAAAAAAAAAAAATTCTATAAAGAAAAGTGTTTTCCGTCTGTGTCAGCCTGACTTCCTCCTCATGCACGCTGACAGCCGCTGCACTGTGTCTCAAATGTAGAAGACGGACAGGTGGAGACACTTTCTGTTCACACGCTTCTGTCCATTTCTAGTGAGTTCTAACAGCACAGATCGATGTGAGAGTGACGACTCCCCCATGAGACCATCTCAGGACCTCAGAGGTTTTTTCCTTCACTGCTGGATGAGAGGAAGTTCTGACTCTGGCTCTTCTCTGCAGGACGTTCGCCCTTCACTGCAGCTGCTATTGTGACTGAATGTCACTGTCAGTGAGCTAAACCGAGGACGAGTGACACTTCTCCACCCGTCGAGTCTGAATCAGAGGCAGGATGATGGATTATTGCTGTTGTGTCTGTTGGTGAACGGCACCACAGGTTTGTGAATTCTTTACCAAATTTAACTGATGCACCAGCGTTTCATCAACAGTGACCTGAATCTCTGCAGAACTGTTCAAACATGAACGGTGAAAATGATTCCAACGATGCTGGTTTGAATGAGCCGCTCACTCTGCAACACACGTCAAAGTGTCAGAGGTGTTTTCAGTGTTTATACATCACAGTCAGAATCAGCGTCTTGAGGAGGAGGGAGGGAGTTCGACTGCGTCTCCATTCAAAGCAGCACAGTCAGTTCTAATATTCAACAATGAAATAATAATAACAAACTGTACTCTTCTCCGAAAACCTGCTTCAGTTTAAGCTGAGTGTCTCACACACACACACAAACACACACACACACACACACACGGGCTGTAAACAAACCAGAAGAAAGATGCAAACATTTAAAGTGTTCACATTTTCTAAAAGTTGAATCCAGCTCCGCAGATTCAACATGGATCCAGATACAGAATCAGTCGGCTTCTGTTTTCAGGTAATAAAACCAGACTCTCTCTCTCTCTCCCTGGGGGGGGGCCATAAAGGTCAGACAGGTTCAAGGCTGATGACTACACCCTCTCTGGCGTGTAGCCGGCCGCCGCTGCACTCGATGAGGATCAATCAACTCATCATCAGTATCAGGATCAATACGTCCGTCTCTCCAGAGACACATTAATCCAGCCGCTCTGTGTCGGTCTCAGTTGACCACTTCACGTCGCTCAGATGTGTTCATCCCACACTAACTGTCGGATCTTAATCAGTTCACTTAAGGATCCTGAATTAGAAACTCACTAAAAACCAGGAGTTACTGTACAGACTCGGGTGCATCTGTGTGTGTGTGTGTGTGTGTGTGTGTGTGTGTGTGCGCACCGGTGAAGAACATTAAACCACATGTTCTCTTCTTTGTTTTGTTAATGTGTCCATCCTGAGTGTGTCTCCTGGTGATCGGGTGTTTGTTGTTTTGAGACTCTAATAGTTCTGCTGCACATTTTTAAACAGAGCGGTGATCAGTGTGTCGCCTGGAGGAGATTCAGGTCGGTGCACTGCCAGTTAGCACAGGTGGTCACCAGTGCAAACAGAGCGACGTGTGTGATGTGTGACGGAGCCAGGAGGGAAAAATAGTGGGTTCAAGAGATGAAGCATCGACACAGTTGTTGAATGGTGTAAACTACATGGTTTTATATCCTAATGCTGCACTCTGTAGTTTTTCTATTCACATTTGAGTTACGTATTTACAGCCCTCTTTAGCGTGAGCTACTTTTGGTTCCTACCTGCAATGGTTTACAGGAATGAGATGATCTTTACGATGTGTGTGTGTGTGTGTGTGTGTGTGTGTGTACTGTCCTTACATGTAGTAAACCTGTAATGAGTGAGCAACAGTGAAAAGCCTCTCTGTTAATGTGCTGCGTTAAACTTCAGCATCATCCACTTCATCAAGTCTTTACGTCGTTCTGATCATGCTGCTGTTGCTTCGATATGATTTGATGAGGAAAACACTAATAAAACTGCTGCTGCACAAAATGTTCCCTGATGGTGTGTAAATATTTATGGGACAATTGAAAAAAAACAAAAAAACGGGGGATTAAAAGGACATTGCCTTGCCCACACACACACACACACACACACGAAGTGATCGCTAGAGTCATTAATGGAGACAAACAAATACAACAAACTGACAGCTGATTACCACAATCGGGTTAACTCACTAATTCCAGTTTCAGCTGTCACAGCCCATCAGCTGGACGGAGGAAACTGATTCAAGTTAACAGCAAAGCAGCAGAGACGAAGACTGACGGCTCGAAGCATTTCAAGACAGAACAACAACAACATGTCAACAGGACAGAAACGTGTCCAACGCTCAGAGTCATTAGTAAAAAACTAATGCAGCGCCAATGACTGCAGTTCCTCTCCTGACCTCTAGAGTGAGTCTCCAACTGTTTACAGCCTGGAACAGAAACAGACTTGGTCTCTACCTTTATGATGACTCTTTACAGAACTCATCTGTTTGAGGCTTAAAGTTCTGCATAAATTAGGGCGTGGCCTTGTTGAGTGACATCTCAGAGGTCCGTCTACGTCCATCAAGGCAAAACTTGAAATGTTTAAGATCTGAGAACAATCGCGTGGCTCGTCTAATTCTCAGGTACTTGCATGTCTGTAACTAATAGTAACAGCAACATCCTCCTACTAAAGCTCGTATCTTCACACACTGATGAGCAGAGACCTGCCTGGAAAATTAGAGCCTGTCTAGGTCAAGATCATGATGATGAGCAAAACAGGTGTTTATTAAAATCTCATCAGCCTCCCACTGTGATTGTCTGGTTCATGGAAACACTGAAGAGCTTTTATTTTGTGGTAAAATATGTGCTTTAACATCACAGATCCATGAATCACACCAGGACACAGCAATAAATCACTGTCATTGTTCAGGTGTGTGTGTGTGTGTGTGTGTGTGTGTGTGTGTCCTCACGTCCTTGAACTATGTGAATGCTCTTTACATTTGTATGTATCTGTGTGTGTCTGAGTCTGTGTGATCTTCATTGGTTGAAAGCCTCGAATGTACATAGATATTTTTAGTCATAGAATCCGGACCCTGAACCACCGATCTACTCGTGTGTGTGTGTGTGTGTAAATGTGTGTGTCCAGGGCTTCAGTATAAACACAGAGTGACATGAGCAGCATCTTTTTCAGCTCTCTGCAGAACCCACTCATGCCTCCAGCTCCTCGGGGAATGCGGAGGAGACTAATGGTCATCTTTCAATGTGCAGCCACCAAACCTCTGAGGTCCAGAGGTGTCAGCGCGCCGTGGAGTTCCCATCAACATCGCACTATGAGGTATAATGAAAGCACTTGTGGGGAGGGGGGGGGGGGGGGGGGGTATGAGGTCTGAGGTGTGTGTAACTCCTGTTTTTGCACAAAGCACAAAATCATATTTCCAGCTATCTCGCCAAAGTAAAAGCGTTCACAAATGTCACTATGCAGCGGAAACTTTTAATGACTTCCATTATGCAAAGTAAAGGGAATACTTTTGTTGGAAACAAAAAGAGAAGTCACTCAGTCAGTCAGTCAGATGGGGATGTTTGATTGATCGTTATTAGTGCCCACCAGATATTTTCCTGCAAAGAACTTCATTGACTGTGCAGCTGTTCAGACGAATCCACTGCTCATTTTTCACCAGGAACCGTTTGTACCCCACAATTTATGACACCAATAAAAGCCCAGAGCCACAGCTACAACTAACACAGCCATTTGGAGTTAGGTTACACTGTGTGCAGAGGAACAAACCATTTCCACACATTAACTAGTTACTTTATTATAAGTAACTCTGTTATATGATCTGGATCAGTTTCATTTCATCACTGAGCCAAAGTTCAGTAAAAGAGCCAGAGAGTCTCATTCATTTTCAAACTGAATGAACTTCCTGAATTTGCAGCTCTGCTACTTCTTTATGCCTCTGTGTCAATAGAGTCACTTTAGAAAATAAAAAAGAAAATTGTTGTTTTTTTTGCCATTATTTGTAATTATTATGATAAAGACAGCAGCAGGTCTGTGTGAGAACCCGAACAATGAGGAAGTACAACGCAGGAAAATGACAGACGCTGCCTCATCGGAGAAAAAGACGAACATCAGATCACATCTGGAACGAAGGCGTCTCAAAGACGCCTGAAACGTCTCTCTGAACGAAGCCATTCACTTCCACATGATCATGATGTGTTTACAGTCAAAAACACGATGGCAGCGAGGGGCTTCTCACAGATAGTGATTGACAGCTACAGTAGCCAATAGCATTAAATGTAGCCTACATCCAGCACCACCACCCGTGGGACCGTCAGTGATCTGAATAACAATGGAAACATATGCACCTTCACCTGTCGACCTCAGAGATGAGTCTGGTGGAGGAAGATGAGGAAGTTTGAGCCAATAGCTGGTCCTGCACCGAGGTTGCCATGGTGACTGGCAGAATTCATAGAAAACTTTCAAGAAATTGGATGCAAAATCAGGAGGAGTGTAGGATGGGATGAGTCATCGAATGTCAGAATTCGTTTTACAAGAAGAGAAAAATACATTGATACAGATGTGAATATATATATATATATATGTATTAACATGAATAGGGTTCCAGCACAGAGAGAGATAAAAGCACGATTAACATGTGGATACAGGATTAAAGCTCTTCATCACTGACAACAGGTAACAGGTAACAGGTGGCCTCCTGTGTTGGGCTGTAAACTTCATTCCTGTGGCCTTCACTCTCTCTGGGTTAAATAATTAACTGAATATCGTTGACCTCCATATGCACAGGCTCAGACCTCTGGAGACGCTCCAGAAATGTCAGAGAGGGAATGAAAGCGTTGCCTGTGGTGTGTTGATGGAGCGGACAGTAATTGATTAGGGCCTCTGTGCTGTTCTAAACACACTCATTGATTGTTTACAATGAGTTCTCCAGCTCCATAATGTCTCAGCATGTCAACAGCTTTTAAATGAAAATGTTACATGTGTGTGTGTGTGTGTGTGTGTCTTTTCAATATTACAGCAGCAGAGCAGAGAGCAGACGACGTCCCGTATGGTTTTTCAGCACCAATCCAAATCACTCAAACAAATTGTTTCTGGAGCTCAGAGACCAATCTCAGAGGATGGATGTGCAGCAGCAGCAGCAGCAGGAGGAGGAGGAGGAGGAGGAGGAGGAGGAGGATGTTTCAGGTTTCATCCACTGCATCAATACAATGTCTCTCCATTAAAGGATAAATCTCTTGTCATATAAACAACATCATTATAATCCAGGGTGTGGAGTAAAATATATGAAAAGTCTTAATATCTGGAAGTTGTGGTTCTTTCTCATGTCACTGAAAACGAGTCACAGTGAGTTTTGGATTTCAGGATAATTAAAAGAAAGTGTTTGGTACCAGACTGGGAACATGAGGCTGTGCTGTAACAAAAAGTGCCAGCAGCTTATTATGACCTATAATTTAGATTTCTTATCAAGAAAACTCTGAAAGAGGAGGAAGGGTCATCGTTAGGTGACGCAGGACCGAGGACATGTTGTCTTAACAGCAACATGAGGACTGAACATATGGGAATATTCAAGTCTTCAGCTTTTTATATGAATGTACAAATAATGGCTGTAAAGGTCAGACTGTGTTTAATTCCTCCACAGTGATGAAACTGAATCTTCCTTAAGATGAAGAAGAAGATTGTCTAAACTTCACTTGAGCTGCCTCCAGGAATGGAAAGCTGTCTCCGCTCTCTGTTTACATGAATGACATAATCACTGTAGAGTGTCTCGTCTTCATCCCGGGGACTTCAGAAGCAGAGAAGCTGGACTTAAGTGTTGTAAGAACATCTGTGGCGTCAACATCAGGAGGACGGAGCAACACACCAGAGGACGCACTGAATGAAACAGAGACGAGCTCAGATCTGAACGAGATGTTTAAAAGTCCTGGTTGTCATGGCTACTATTACTAAAACAACTCTGACTCTCTAATCACCTGGTTTCTTTGTCCCTTATATGTAAAAATAACCTCATGGACAGACGGGTAGACATTTAAATTCCTACTGCGTCGACTTTTGCCACCGTATGGATATTATTCATTCATGTCACATACACACATGGTCACTTAAACGCATGATTATCTAACCCTCCCAGCAGTAACTGGAGTTACATGGAGAACCAGCTGCAGAGCTACATTCATCATTATTGAACACAGGGAACGGGAACGAAGATGAGAGATGGAGGAGGTGAGTGTGGAGCACATGTTCTTATCTCTGTGAAACATGCGTCTATGTTTAGAAACACAGTCAAAGGTCGAGGGAGTAACGAGTCAAGTGAAGAAGGTACTGCGAAGGGTACTTACACAGATGAGGTCATTTATAACGCACCTGGAAAACAAATCATACTTTATCAAAACCGACTGACGCCACTTGACCTTTGACCTCATGGAGCATTACTGAGGAGACGTCAGCATTAATTACTGCAGATAAAGGATGAACGGCTCCTGTACGGTTTCTACTGCAGCTGCAGCGACTACAACAATGTCATAATGTATTATATAACTACTGTAATCATAGGCCCTGTATGTATGTAGGATGGAGTGGGTTCATGATGTTTAGTTTAACTTTGTCCTTTGGATTCCCCACATTACAAACAAAAAGATGAATCACCATACCACACAGACAAATTATGCAAATGGACAAAAAACAACAGCAGCAGTACGTCAGAATAAAAGGAAAACCTCCATGTGCAGTCATTTGCATTAAGTGTTTGTTTAGCACATGGAATAAAAGATTTCTTGTATATATTCTGGTTCTCCCTCGGGACCCTGAATCTGCGAACGGATGGGAGCCATTTAAATTCTGAGTTTAAAGGGCGTGAGGCATCCCCATGTATGTATGTTGTGTCTATTCCTGTGACTGTATCTGGGGGCCCTCAAGGAGCCAGTTCTATACCAGCATGCAGTGTGTGTCCTTGTCAGTGGAAGACAACACAAGACCACATGATTCACTGCCGTCTCACAACAACATCTTGGCTCGCTTCATTAAAAAACTTCAGTATTAACAACATGAAACCAGCCTCTGTAAGTACAAACATCCAGGGACTTACTTGAGTACATGTGTGGATCCGTTGATCTGCGTGGCTGTGCAGGGAGCGCCGGACGCCAGGATGGACGGCCTGCGGTACCTCTTCCTCCCGCAGCACAGGATGATGAGGAAGGCACGGCGGAAGGACTTGTTGAGGAAGGCGTAGAGGATGGGGTTGAGCATGGAGTTGATGTAGCCCAGCCACAGGCAGGCCGCCCACAGTTTGTCCGGCACCGTGTAGTCTATAAAGGGATCCACCACGTTGGTGACAAAGAACGGCGCCCAGCAGAGGCAGAAACATCCCATAATGATGCACAGAGTCTTTGCCGCCTTCGTCTCTGTTCGCATGCGGTGGTTGCGCTGGTGGTCCGCAGAGTCGACCCCGGAAGTCCCCGCCGCGCTGGTCCCTGCCCCTCCCGCCCGCTGCAGCATGCTGATCTGCAGGGCGTGGGCCCGGGCCGTGACGTAGATCCTCTGGTAGGCCAGCACCATGAGGACCAGGGGGATGTAGAAGGCCACCACGGAGCAGGTGAGGGCGTATGGCTTGTTGACCATGAAGACACAGGAAGTGGAGTTGCTGCCCTCACTGTGGCGCCTCTGCTCAATCTAATGAAAAAAGAGATCAGGGTGAACACAAGGGGCGTGTGCTGGCAAGAATCTGGTGATACAGGAGCAACGATACGATATACTGCGATACTATAAGCGTTAGTTAACTAACGCTTGAGCATACGTTGAGCCTCAGACCTGAACTCTTGCGTGATCTCACTGTTGCCAATCAGCAGCCAGAGTTTGAAATGCAACACAAAAATGAACCACTGCAGTGAATGTTTGCATGTAATATTTTAATACTGAACTGAACGACTGCATGTGTCGTGAGTCCAGGTTGACACAAGTTTTACCACATGGCTGTAACGGTGGCACTGAGGGGAAAAAAGCAGTTTAAGTAGCACATCTATCTATTGTACGCACAAATGAAGCAGCTTAGAAACTGGCGATCAAACAGGCGATCTAGTGAACTTTGGGAGGTTTTATACATTCAAAAAAACACAGAAAACAGACCCGGCTTCTAACTGAGACTCGGCTCAAACCTGTACCCAGACCCGGCCAGAACAATGGACCAGCTGGGTCTATATGAGACTCAGGCTTTTATTAGACAATTTATGGTAGTTAGTTAGGCAGCGTTAATATGCACACACAGCCAATATCATATGAAGTCGCAATGTAACCACATGTTGAAGCTCTGAACACTCGTCCCTGCTGCACCATCAAACGCCTCCAGGCTTTACAACAACCCACTTACGAGTCCCACGCTCTCCTCAGCCGAGTCCATGTGGTAAAAGGGGAACACGGCTCCGGAGGGAGAGGGAGTCTCTGCACGTCACCATTAATCACAGTGAAGACCCATCCCGCCTTTTTCCTCCGCTATCATCTCATCTCTGTGGGAAACTACGGCTGCAGGGCTGCGACATGAATAACAGAGATGAAACTGTATCGCTTGCACCAAGACCAGGGGGGTGGGGGGAGTGCCACGCAGAAGGTATTTACATGTGAAATGTTCAGTGCTTCCAGTGTTTGGTTTATCTGCAGGCGGCAGGAACAAAGCCAACGATAAGAGCCCAGAGTATGTAAAGGACATGTTATTATTATTATTACTTTATCTTATCGTTCATACACACATCAAATAGTCCTTTACTGTGTCAGAGCAGAGAGGACGTCTGCGAGCAGGTCTCATTTCATCCAAACAAACAAACAAACAAAAAAAGTAATGAAGTCAGAATCAACGTTTTATTGTTTATTTTATTTCTATGCTCGTCGTTATTTTCATTTCTTATCTCGCCTGGTGTGAATGGGTGTAAAACCACAGAGTGTATGATGCCAGAACCAATCAGAGCTGTGTGTTCAACCCAGCCAGGAAAACACTGTCAGTGCGCGCGCACACACACACACACACACACACACACACACACACACACAGAGGCAATGTGCACCTGAACTCTGGCTGATGTGTTTTGGAGTCGAGCGGCTACTCAGAATATTCAACAGCTCTAATGAGACCCACAGAGAGACGCTGCTGCTGCAGCACAGAGCTAACTATAGACCGCTGTAAACACTGTGTGTGTGTGTGTGTGTGTCAGCCTGTCGTCCTGTTGACAGTCGGCTCAGGAGAAACTCTCGCTGGCATTCAGATGGAGGCACATGAGGGGCAAACAAGGTTATTAGTGGCTCTGGGAGTCCCCCCCCCCATCTCCCCTCACACACTCACTCGTCACATCGTCTGTCTTTGTCTTCACACCTGTCCGCTCGTCTCTCTACTCATCTGTCTATTCAGAGTCGAACCTTTCAGGGCCATTTTTCATTTGTTATCAACTGATTTCCTCCAAACTTTTCATTCATGAAGAGTCCTTCAGATTTTACAGTGTAACCTTGGTGACAGGATACAAACTCCTTCAGAATAAAAGCACTTAGAACAGATCACAGAAAGCAAGAAAACAACAAGCAAATCAACAAAAGAGCAGCATGATAGGAGCTCAATTAGTGTGACATGTGGTCCACTTCCCTTCACTTTAAGAAGGTTTCAGCTCCACACAGAAAGACTATTTATTCTGAAAGAGGGTTTTGTCTTTATTTGCAGCATCTTTTTTTAGTTTTCTTCCTCTGATGATTCAGTCACTCAGATGCTTTAAAGCTCAGGTGTGGTAATATGAACCTCTACACCTCCGCCCATCCACCTCTCCTTCTCTCTTTAATCTAATATAAGACTCAAACATGTAAAGCAGTAGTTTTTCATTTCATGGCTTGTCACCCGTTGAATAAAATCAATAATGTGTTGAGCTGCTCTGAGGATCTCCTCCCTGGATTGTATTTGTAAATGTCTCTTCTCACTGGATCCAGTTTCATCTGTTTGACTCCTGGCTGGAGATCATCAGTGTGATGCTGCGGAGCTCTTTTCTCCCTCGTTCCCTTCGTCTTCGACATTAAACAAACCTCGATGCACAAACAACACACTCACAACACACACTGACTGAACCTCCTCTACATATTTACAGTAAAACAAAGGAACAGCTTGACTCCGTGTCTGTGGTGTCAGTGGCCTTGCCCCCCTGTCTCTGCGTCTGACATGTTGACTTTGTCTCCGTGGCAACACGTGAAGCATTTCCTCCTTCTTGTAAACGATGCTCGTCTAAACTACAGTTTGTTCCTCACTGCCCGAGGATGTTAATTATTTATAAAGTTTATGTAAAACATGTCTCACACACACACACACACACACACACGCTCCTCACCAGGTGGTCGATGCCGATGCTGTTCCAGCCCTGCATGATGGGCAGGAAGGAGATGAAGGTGGGAATGACCCAGCAGCCGCCGATCATCAGAGCCACTCGCATCGGCGTCATCTTGTTGCGGTAGACCAGCGGCTGGCAGCAGATGGCGTAATACCTGAGGACAAGAAGACAGGAAGAGGATCAATCGATGTGACCTGATCGACACATCGGTCGAGTTCATCCGCATCTGTTTGTTTTTTTGAGGAGATAAAAAAAAAACAGGTGACAGAAGTTTGATTGAATTGAACCAATAGGTCAATTCATCAATTGACCTAAAGCTGTCAGAGTAAAAGACCTGGACGTGGTTACTCATTCCCACAGTAAGGCCGTCTTTACACCACACTGGAAGAAAATGCATGACACCGGATGTTGTCAGATCGGATCAGGACCTTCATACGTGGAAATAAATCCGATATCTGCCAATACGTCTGGAATCTGAACAGACAGATCAGATGTTTCCTGAGTCATCAATAATGTGTTGGTCACTGCTGAATACACGCCCAGGCCTGAGTAAGAACTCTCTTCTGCAGGTGTAACTTCTAACAGAACATGTAAACAGACACGAGTTTGAGCAGCAAACACATGAAGCTGGTGACGACGTCTTCCAACAGGTTTCGTTTTCATTTGTTATTGTGATCTTTAAAATCTCCTCGTCTGCTCTAGTTTCTGGCCTTTTCCTCCGTCATCCCTCCATCTGTTTCTGTCTCTCGTCTCCATTTTCAACAAGCTCCTCTAGCAGCGCCCAGGAGGAGACTTCTGTGCCAACGCATTTGCAAAAAATATGCAAACTACTAATAATTAAGCACTAGAACATTTTCAGAAATCAAATGTCCCCCTCCTCATTTCTCCTCATGTCTTTTCCCAGTCTCTGTTTATCTCTCAGCGCCGTCTCCATCTCCATTAGCGTCCCTCATCCTCTCCCACTCTGCGTCTTAATTATCTTAATTCCACTCATTTCTCTGCTTCGTCTGCTTCTCTACACTTTGTGTGACCTAAAACTTTCACTTCATCTCCCTCTCATCCCTTTTTTAAGAGAGAAAAACGTCACTTCTTCCTCATCTTTCCATCGTCAGTCCTCCTCTGATCTCCCAGCGGACGATCTGTTCTGACATCAGGACTGCCTCTGTGTCAGTGAACTGTCAGTTGGCCTCAGCTGTTGGAGGACTGGACAGGAAGTTCAGTTTTCGTAACTGCAGCACCGACATCACTTCTCCTGCAGGATGGTTACTAGTCCTACAGGAGACGATCAGTGCACAAACACTTTCACATGATGCATCTGCTGGTTCTTCTCTATCAGAGGAGTGAAAACACACTGAGCTGCATCTGGACTGTAAACATCTGTAACGTTGCTCTGGAGCTGATTCCTGTTCCAACACAACAGAGCCCCCAGGACAAAAAGCCAAAAGAAAAAGTCAGTGAAGAAAAGGTTTGATGAGTGTCAGAGTCAGACCTTCACCCAGCACCTTGCTGTGATCCAGTTATGGCTTCCTGCTCCTGTGGTCACCTGGGAACGTCACAGACCTGAGAGCAGATCCAACTACAGCTGAGTGTTAATGACTGTGGCTTGAAAACGAGATGTTCAGGTGTCACATGTTGGTCAAATGTTCAAGCGTCCACATCTTTTGCTTCTCATGCTGCCTTCTTTCCCTTCATGCTCTCTGCCCGTCCTGTTCTGCGTGTATTTTCTCCCTTTGATACAGAAACACAGTTTGAACTCGTCAACCTTTTTAAACAACTGAGAGAAAATAAACTTCAGCTCATTTCCAGTCACTGTGGATCAGGATAATCTCCAAACCTCTCTGTGTTTGTCCCTCTGCCTCATCTCATCTCTTACTCGCTTCCTAACACACACACACACACACACACACACACACGTCAGTATGTCTGTGTGAGCACGCTATCAGAAACTACAGCAGGAATCCCTGCATTCTGTCACACAGTGATATGGCTAAGACGAGTCTGGCACTGAACTGCATGAATGAATCGCACGGATGATGGAAAAAATAAAAAATACTGTGAATGAGCAGAGAGAGAGAGAGAGAGAGAGGGAGAGAGAGGAAGGGAGGGAGAGCTGAGAAAATGGAGCATGAAAAGACAGAGGAGATAGGCAAGAAGGAAAACAGGAATTGAGATGAGGGGATGCAGGAAGTTGAGAAGAAGAGCAGGAAACATAAGAAGGAAGAGAGGAGGGGATGAGAGGACAAGACGAGTGTTAGAAAGAGAGAGGGAGAGGGAGGGAGAGAGAGAGAGAGAGAGAGATTAATCCATTTATAGAAAAGCTCAGATGTCAGATGTTGAATCATTTACTGTAACAAATCCTCCACATCTGCAACTTTACCTGCCCTGGTCAATGACGTGTGTGTGTGTGTGTGTGTGTGTGTGTGTGTGTGTGTGTATAGGAAACAGATGAAGTCCACCAGACCGAGTCTCTCAGACCTCCCTTTGTTTCCCCTGCAGTGAAAACACAGTGGTCCTGCTGTGAGTCCGTTACCATGGTAATATATGGATCAACAACATCCAGTTCTTTGGCCTTTTTCTGATCAATCCGTCATCAATGTGAGGGCAGTAATTGATTATGAAAGAAGCTGAGCCTGAAGCTTTAAAGTTACCGTGTCCGTCCGTACACACACACACACACACACACCCTCTCCACACCTTCTTGTAACCTGTGCTCATCAGACAGGTGAGTGAACACGCGCTCTGCTGCAGCAGTGTTAAACCTAATCCAGTTGATCCCCTCGTCAGACACTGTGGATCCTCTGCTGTGATCGCTCCTCATTACCTCCTTGTACTGTGGTATTTCACTGCTGCAGAGAGGCTGTGTGTGTGTGTGTGCGCGCGCGTGTGTGTGTGTGTGTGTGTGTGTGTGTGTGTGTGCATGTGCATGTGTGTGGTCTGCATGCGCCTTGGCATTAAAAGAAAAAAAGGTCAAGACACTCTTTTCTATTTGAATTCCCAAAATAGTTGAGCTGAAAGGTTGCAGGCAGATTGATGCTTGGAGTATGGACCCCCCCTCACCCCAAACACACACACACCACCAACCCACCACCAACCCACCACCCCCAGCTGTCTCTCTGTCTCTCTCCTGCACAACTAGGAATTTTTCCATTGTGTAAATAATAGAAATGTCTGCATATATGCAATGACACAAGCACAAGAAGAGCGTGCACACACACACACACACACACATTCCCAGACGCTTAAATAGGCTACATACAGAGAGGCAACAGTATGCATACACACACACACACACACCCACCCACACACACACACGTTAACCTGTGGAAGATTAGAAGCAGACGTGGCACGGTTGGATGGCGGTGTGTCCCGGCCGTGAGCACTTTAAATGGTCCCCGTTTCCTTTTGATCTACAGAAACACGTCTGTCTGTTTATTCCTGACAATTTTATTCAGACATTATTTACACAGGAGAGACCCCGCCCGCAGATGTGTGTTTGTGACCAGAGAGCTGCAGAGTTCAAACCCTACACACTGCAGCACCATCACTCTCAAACACATATAAAACAGCTTTGTGTGAATGATGCGCACAGTTGGCATCAAACACAGAAACCTGTCAGGTAGGAACGACGACGTTAAAGAAAACGAGCTGCAAGAAATTTGTTTTATCAACGTCTCCAGACTTTGTGAGGTTGGACAGATGTGGCTTGTTTTTCTGTCTGCAGATGGACGATCTCATCAGACTTGACTTTTCAGTGGGATTTAGTAACAGAATCAACAGATCGTTATGAAGCCTGAGCTTTTACAACCTTGTTTAGTGCAGAGACGTGATTTGTGAGTTTCTTCTTGCAAATGTGAGAGTATTTGAGTTTTTGCAACTTTAAAGTATATTTTGGGGCTTTTTTTTGCCTTTATTCGACAGCACAGTATGAGAGAGACAGGAAGTGGGGAGGCAGAGAGAGGGGGAATGACTTGCAGTAAAGGGTTTCGAACCGGGGCCGACTGTAGCGAGGGCAGCAGCCTCTGCATATGGGGCACCTGCTTAACCCACTGCGCCACACGGTGCCCCAAGTCTAAAGTGAAATTTCTGAGCCGAAGCCACTTGCTCATTTTCTAATTTCTTAAAAACATGATCAATACTTGTAAATAAACTCAGTTTAGAAACGACTTGGGAGAATAATCACAGGTCAGACGTGACCTCACAGGGAGAACATGTGACCGTCCCTTCATTAAAATGTCTAAAATCCTGTTTTATACAGTTTGTTACTAGATGAAGTTTCTTTAGTCATCAACATTTGGATCTTATTCGTTCAATCTGCGTTCGCCCTGCAGCTCCTCTGACCTCTGTCTGCCAGACGGAGTTGGAAAAACAGTGATTTTTTAAAATGCAAAACAGTGTCATTTGGTGTTTTTAGTCATTTTCATCAGCAGGTGTGTTTGTCTCAGAGCGGTGGAGATCACTCAGCTCCTGGTGGAAACCATGTTTGTTACTTTTTTCATTATAACTGAATCTGACACCTAGAGACAGAAGTAACATGCTGTGCATCTTAAAAACCAGGTGCACTGATGTGACCTTCTGTATCTCAGAGTGGATCAGAGGAGCTTTCAACATGAAACACCAACATCTGGACACAGCTTTAAAGGTAGGGTCGGAGATCCTGGAAAAACGATCGACCAGGCCACATTTTGTCCAAGCCCCTTTCCTCAGACTTCTCTCCAAAGCCACGCCTCCAGAGCGCAGGAACACGCAACGCTTGCTCAGCGTTGGGTTCACATCAAGGTGAAGCCCCACTATACGCAACAGTATCATGGAAACAAGGTATCGCCCTCACTGCGCAGAAAACACCTAACATCATACTAAACCATCCAGCATCCAGCTCAGAGCTACACTGCCACCTACAGTGTGGTACGCTGGATTACTGCTGCTGTCTATTCCGTGGTGAAACTCAGCAAAGACTCACGCGATCAGTGCACGAAGAGCAGTACGATCAGAGGAGGGAGGGAGGGAGGAGCAGGTGGCAGTTTGATTGACACATCATGATCCAACTGACATGAACATGGCGTCCAAAATGGTTGGATGGTGTTTTACCAGGATTGTCCGTTCCACAGGTGACCAACTTTTTTCATTTGTGCTAAAAAGCATTGAATGACTTGGTTGCAGTTGGAGTGTGAAGAGGAGTTCAAGCAATTCAGTAAAAAATGCTCCAACCCTTTAACCTTTAATGTGATTCAGTAGGAGAATGTACAGGCTGCAGGGTCTCAGCGTCCAGAATCAGGAAGTGCAGCCTTGGTCTCTGGAGACTTCTCAAATACTTTATATTAACATGTGCTCCATTTTGTCCGGAGGGTAAATGAGTCCATGCTGGCAGGTCCAGGCCTCCACAGTGACAGTGGAGGACAGTCAGCTGGTTTGCTTTGGTCACTGAAGATAACTGAGTCTTTCATAACAGAGTGGAGAATTAACAGTGTGAGGGATTAAACAGACGGAGCTATTGAAGCAGCTCTGGAGGAACCTTCAGAATAAAAGAGGAGGCAGCAGAGAGACCCCCCCCCTCCCTCCCTCTGTCACAAGGTCGCCGCTCACTTCGCCCTCAGTTTGTCCTCTGAGTGGAAACACAATCTTTTTCCTTGTATTGGATGTTTCTGCTTTACTGTCACTCAGCCCACCCTCTCCCTCCCCACCTCTCTCTCTGCCTTTTTCTATTTACAGCAGCATGAGGATTTCAGCGCCCTGAGGCAGATAAAAACATTTCCTGCCTGAGAAGTCAGGCTTAAATGATCCAGGAGTTGGTCACAGGAGAAGTCTGGATTTTTAACATTTATATTTATGTTAAAAGAAAAGAGACTTTTGTGGTTCAGATAATAAGGATTTAGTTGTGTTTGTCCTTCAGTGTGTTCACATTAATGAGTTGAAAACATGTATAAGACATATATTGTATAAAAATAAATACTGATATCTGTAATCATACTTTATCTCTTCACTTTTACATCTACCTGTTTTTCTTCTCAACTGTGTGTGTGTGTGTGTGTGTGCCTCCTCTCTGACTGCCTTTGTGCTGGAGCATCCTCCTCCTCCTCCTCGTGGCAGTTCTGGTATTTTTAGTTTTAATTCACTTCCATTCAGCTCTTTTCAGCGTCTCTCCACTCGCTCTGGCTCAATGAGAAGCTTTATCCTGCAGCTGTACACTTATTCTCTCTTTTCTCCTCTCCGTTTCCTCCTCTTTTTTCTCTGCATCTCTCTCCCTCTCTTTTCATTCTCTTCTCCTCTGACATAGGACACATTTCTCTGTCTTGTCTTGTCTGTCAGGTACAGAGCAGGAACACACCAGAGGCAACAGATATTGTCCCCAAACACTGAGTACATCACGGATCCTGGAGCTCCCTGCTGCTGCTGCTGCTGCTGCTGCTGCCGCCTCCTTCAGCTTGTTGGACTTTTCTATTCATTCTCTCATTTCTATGATCACTGACCTGTTTCGTGGTTTGCAATCAGAGCTCTTTTGTTGCTATGAAGGATAAAAGCAGGCGTGAGTCATCAAGGCGATAAACGGCTGAATGTCATTGAGCTGTGTTGCGTTCAGGGTCCTGGTGTTGTTTCCTTGCTCAGTGTTTCCTGACGTTTCCTTGATCTCGTCGTTCTGACACATAACAAATAATTAAAGGTGAAACAAAGAAAAATGAAGTGACATGTGTTGATAAGAACGTTTTGATGCTGATTTATCTCCTAATGAAGCCGACAGCGATTAAAGACTCACTTCACCTGAAGCTCTGAGGGACGAACATGATGACTTCATAAACACTGTTCCACCTGTTTGCTTGTTTGTTGCCGTGTTGTTTTCGTCCTGTAAAAATGTGCTTCAAACGTTTCCTCTTAGGTTTTGGTGCCTTTTCTTTTTGAATTCTTTCACATCACAGATCAAAGTTCATTTTTTTCCTTCTTTCTTTCTCACTTTCTGGCAAAATGCTGTTTAATTCCTGTTTCCAGTGACGGACAGGCCACAGGGCGAAGGCCACAACAGCTGCGTGAAGATGCGACCGTGAGTAGGAGCGAGGTCAACACAAAAGTAACACACATGAGAGAAAAAATAAAGCTGCCCCAGTGGTCCCATTGTTCCCATTGTTCCCAGTGTTCCCAGCAGCCCTGCAGGTGCAGGTAAGTGTACATCTTCTGTGCTGTGGTTGTGTCATGTTCCTGTTGGTTCTGGTTGTGGACGATCTGAGAAGAAAGCGTGGCCCGTTTCTCCATCTTTAAGATCTTTGAGGAGCCACATGGAGCCTGAGGACGTTCCACCAAGAGTCTTTTCATGCATTCGTTTTGCTAATGAACAGACCTTAATGGAGACACGACTGAGGGCAGAACTGAAAGACTTTCTAGAAGAGAGAAGTAAAGTTGTATAGTTGCACAGATGCCCTTCAGTTGTAGAGTTGCTCCTGACATTCAGAAGACCTCTGTCCTGACGTCTGCTTGTTGTTCAGCTGCAGCAGAGTCGCATCTAGATTTGATCTGTTCTGTTTTGTTTTGTTTGATTTCTTTATCTTAATCCTTTATCCGTGTCTGTCCTCGTGTGTGAAGTTTTCTCTTTCATCTTTTCCTCTTCTTCTTCTCTGATTTCACCCTCCTCTCCTCAGACGGCGGCAGCAGGAGGTCGTCGCTGCTCTTTGCAGCTGCTGTTGTTCAACTTGTTTCTGTTGTTGCTGCTGAAGACTTTAGTAACTCCAGAGTCTGTGAGTCTGATGTTTACGGCACGCACAGCCGGAGAAGAAGAATTTCCTCTCCATTAAAATAAACTCAACTGTTAAGTACTGTAGTATTACCACAGCCTGTTCCCCGTCTTGTTTTAGGAACTGAAAGGCAACGACTGACACTAAACTATCTGCACTTTCAGATGGATGTTGTTCGCAAAACCCACTGGGGAACTCAAGACCTGCACCCCCCTCCCAGACACTGAACCTGTGTTGTTGTTGTAGTGGAGCTGCTCAGTGACTTTGACCTCTGACACTTCATCTTAGACCAAACTGTGGCCTGAACATGAACCACAACGAGCTGAAGTGCAGTCAGACACGTCTGCCCTGAGGGGCTCAGGTAAAGGTAAACAAAAAAGCCCGGGGGGCGGGGTCACGCATGGACCGACCTGTCACCTTTAAAACTTTTACTTTGAAACTTCTCTGGCCTGCGGGGATGTTTGAAGAGAATATAATGATGTGGATTTTTAAAAAGTGCTAAAACTTGGGAGGTGCTCGGTGGTTGAGTGGTTAGAGAGCGTGTCCCATGTTGGCATCATGCCTGAGGCGCTGATCGCTGGTTTGAGCCCTGACAGAGACGAGCTCAGTCTCTCTCATCAGATAAAGGCCAAAAACATCAAAAAAAAGAAAAAAGTGCAGAAATTGTCTGATGTGTATCTATCAAAAGTCATTTTAGGCTTAGATTAGTACATGTGTGTGTTGTAATGTTGTAATAACACTGATACGTTTTATTTTTTGGCGCCTCAAGGACACCGTACAATGAGACAGAAAAGTGCAAACTAAATAACAGTTATATTCATGTATGTAGATGTAGAGTGATATAAAGTGTCTGATCTTTTCCAGACACTCGTCTGAGCAGAAACATGTGTGTTTGGTTTTCACTGTGTTTAATGAAGCAGCCTGTCTATAGTCAAAGGGCTAAATGACAGTACATGGTGCAGACAACATGACTCAGCACTGAATAAGGTTAAAGATGTTTGTTTTTGGTTTTTGTTTTTTTGCATGCCTCCTCCTCCTCCTCCTCCTCCGTGTCATACTGTAAATCCACCAGTCTTTGTCCGAGAGTCAGTGAGAGAGCTTTTATCTCCGTCTGGCAGATGAACTCCTGAACAGACAGGAAGTCGTGTTTCCAAGTTTTTGGTGATGAAGCAGCATTAAAGACAAATCCAGGCAAACCTTCCAAGACTTGCTCTTAAATCTTTGGTGCCTTTGTGTCTGTTGTTTGGCTGAATGTGGATCTATAAGACTGTGTGTTTGTGTGTGCGTGTGTGTGTGAGATGGATCTTGACAATACCCAGTGCGTGCGCGCACACACACACACACACACACATGTACACACACAGTGCAGATAAATAAAGACTCTCTAGAGATGCAACTAACTGACAGCTCCATTAATTCTTGGTCTCATCCTGCAGTTTAACAAAAGGACAAACTGTCTGTCAATGTGTGTGTGTGTGTGTGTGCGTGTGTGTGTGTGTGGTCTTCATACACAGACATGATGAGTTTCTCAATAGTCTGACAATCTGTAATTGCAGCTCGTCGTTTACAAGCTGTTGAAGGTAAAAGCCTGAGTCAGAGACAGAGGAGCTGTTTGTTCTCTGAACCTCTGCAGCTCTGATCATCATCAGAATAACAACGAGGTTTAATTAGATCTTAAGGGCTCTTTTCATTAATCACCATGTTACTTGACCAGCACTATAATTAGAAAGGAGACCCTTTCAGTATTGTGTGTGTGTTACCAGTCACACACCATCATTTAATCTTAATTGACTCTCTTTAATTAAGTGATTATTGCTAATAAGACGGCAACACTGTGTGAATGTTAGAAAATCATTCCTGAGAAAGGTTCCTTAACATCCGAGGATCGCTGTGGTCATTAATTAATTTTTTGAGTTTTGAAATTGAGAAATTAAAATGATATGAAGTTAATGAGTGAGGAAGGAGGGAATCAAGTTTCTGTTTCAGTGCTTTTGAATGTTCTGATATTGGATATTGATTATTGGCCCGAGCCTAAACTAAAGCAGATCAATGAAATAAGTTGTTCTGAACTTTCTCATCTTTTAACTAAAGTTGAACATGACACATTAACTTGAGTAAATCAGTCAAGACCTGGGGTTAAACAACGACCGCTATCGGTGCTGTTGACCTACAGGGTGCTGCTGTTGGTCGAAGAAGGAGAGGAGGCAGAGAGAGAAGACGAAAGGAAAGAGAATAGGACTGAGAGAAGTGAAGTGTTGAGGCTGTCTTTGGGAGGGACGAGGATGGACAGGATCAGTGCATGTTAGTTGTTTTGGAGATAAAACCAGAGAGACCAGACTGAGGTGGGTCTGACTGCTGGTGTGAGAGAAGAGGAAGACAGGGACAGGGTTAGACGGAGTCAGATGATTCACTGTGGTGACCCCTGACCCCTGAGGGGAACAGCCGAAAGGAAAAGAAGATATTTCATTGAAATTTGTATTTTGTGGTTTTGTATGGTCGCTAGGTAAATAAGAATATATATTGCAATATTATCATCCAAGTGTAATTGAATATCATGGGTCCAGTGTTACTGAGCTTATGTAACTTTCAGTGTCATAAGAAGCAGTTAAAGGAGAACGATCCTGCTTCAGCAGCAGACAATAAACCTGTTGTTGAACAGAGCGTCGACAACAGAGGAAGAGAAAACGGTGATTAAGGTGAACGAGGGAGAACATTGGAGTTTATGGGAGTGATACGACTCACTGAGGATGGACAGAGGGAGGAGGGAGGGGGGGTAATGAGGGGCGATTAGCTCATTATGAATTGGAAGTGGAAGCTGTGTTGTTCCAGGATGCAGGAGGCAGATTTCTGTTCAGATGCTCCACCTTCCTCCTCCTCCTCCCCCTCCCCCTCCTCCTCCCCCTACTCCTCCTCCTCCTCCAGCCTGATAATTGAATGAGGAGACCATTTCCTCCGTCGCTGCTGCTGAGCTTCGCATCTTTGCTTCGTCTAATTTGGGAAAGTCTCGACATTAAAAACACGTCGGTGCTGGAACAGATATCTGATGAGCTGATCGGTCTTACAGCTCTTAGACACACACACGCAGGATTGTCCTCCACAGAGACGTCCTAATGTTTCCTGTCTTCTCGTTGTGGGCTCATTGTTGAACATATATAATAAAATCAGACGACCACAGCATGACATCATCGCAGCATGTACAGCCAGGATGGAGCCAGTCAGCACTGACATCACCTTACAAGCTGCAGCCAGTGTCGACATCCTGAAGTCAAACTTTCAGAAAGTCTCTGATACAGAAGCTCCTCAGGATTATTTTTTACTGAAGCTCACACCACTGTCTGTGTCGTTTTTGCTCACACCTGTTCCCATTTGTGCATCGTGGAGTCGAGGTGAAGTTTAATCCGAGCGTCTGTGTGTGATAAGATCTATCCTGTCGGCTCTGATTTGTTCACATCCGTCCTCCGCCCTCGACACGCGGCAGATACCGACACAAACACAGAGACAGACTGAACATGAAAGAGCTGAAGCAAGAAATCAGCATTTACATTTGTTGGTACGATCTGGTCCCGCTCGCTTCTGCACCGTGACGGCTGCTGTGGACTGACAGTGAGCTGCTTCCATCAGCAGTAGCCAGGCCAGGTCCAGGCCAGGTCCAGGCCAGACGACCTGATCGTGATGTTTCATTATCAAAGAGCTTATGCACAAGTTTGGAGAAGATGAGACACTCTCTGCAAAGATCTGCTCTGAACTTCATCCTTTCCTCTCTGCAGCCGTCAGGACTGACTAACTTTTCATCAGTGGCTCAGGTGGGGGGGGGGTGAGGCTGTGAGATTCCTTTTCTATCTGATACCAAACATGGCCACAGTCACTGATATTGATACTGATTGGTTTCATTAGTAAAAGCAGATTCGGTGTCTCATGATTTATGAGGTTTATGGATCATCAATAAGACAAATATTAACTCTGCCAACTGCTTTGCCAAAGGTTATAAATCATTTTAAGGACCAGCAGAAGATATGAGGATAAGACACACCTGTGACACCTGAAGGGAAATGAAGTAGAGTACACACACACACACACACACACACACACACACACACACACTGAAAGAAACTGAAGGCAGTAACTCTGAGGTCGAGTGGACACTTGTTGGAGGACTGGATACAACCACGTGTTAGTAAACACTCAGTAAACAGACAATGGGATAAACTATTCTCAGCTCTGTCCTGTTACATAAGCTGCTATGACAACCAACACACCAGAGTCTCTGGACCTGATGATGATGCTCGGTGTGTTTTCAACATGAAGCTCCAACATCAAACACCAAACAGCTGACGTAGATGTAATTGACAACCATTTGCTAATTACGAACCTCTCCTGACCACTTGTATGTGTTACAGACAACAACCTGTGTGTATGCGTGTGTGCTTCAGCTCTCCTGCTGTTTGTATCTGCTGCTGAGCTGAGATCTGTCGGCTGCTGCATTCGGTCTGACGGCAGAGGAAATAAAAAGGGATTCATCCAGACTCCTTGACTCCCACACTACTTGACAGACTCCTCTCTCCCTGGAGTTAATATGAAAGCTGTCAAAGTGAAGGGATGAATGAAGCAGCTCTCTGTGATGAGCAGAGAGGTGAGGCAGCACACTAAAGCATCTGGTTCAGGAGTGTGAGCTCATGAAGTGTTGATGTTCATCTAAATAAAAACCTCTCTTCATAAAAACACAAGATGGGAAGTGGGAAAAAAACATTCACTGACAGTATCAGCTGTGATGCACCTTCTGACCTTTGACCTGGAGGAACTCACCAAACAAACTACATCACTGCATCACCTCTCTAAGTGATTACTGGACGACATCACTGTGAGTTTTCATGTATGTCACGGCCTCACATCAGTCTAATGTGAATAAACAAGCACTGAACAGATCCTCACCTCCTGTTTTTTCTTATTTAAACAAAAGCTTTTGATAATAAACTTTATATATAACATAAATATGTTGCATTGTTCATGCACATCGACAGTGAGTCAAACTTTTGGTGATGTGATTTTTCAACCACTCAGTTTCTTATATAAGGAGGCGTGACCTCAGTGAGTGGTGTACGATCAGACATTATGAGCCTGTTATTACATTTAGGTTGTAATTTGGTGAATCTAAGAAGAGCTGTGGCAGAGCTGCAGGTGATTGTGGACTCTGTTCCTGGAGTGAATCATGTTTTATTTCCCTTTCACTACAGTTGCACTTTCCTCTGGCAGCAGCAGCCTGATCTCTGCACCAAACAACACAGATTAAACCCACTACATCAGCAACACAACACACCGTCAACAGTATATACTGTCTACATAAACCCAGGCTGCTCACCTTTGCACTGCATGAAAAAGAGTTCAGACCTGCACACACTAAAGAACCATGACAGTGGAGGATAAAGCTGCACCACACCCAATCAAACCAACATAAAGAAGCGAGGCCCCTCACCTGTCCAGGGCGATGCAGCACAGGTGCAGTATGGACGCCGTGGTGAGCAGGACGTCCAGCGACGTCCGCACCAGACAGAAAGTCTCCCCGTAGATCCAGTGCTGGTGGACGAGCTCGATGGCACCGAACGGCATCACCAGCACTGACACCAGCAGGTCGGCGAACGCCAGAGACACGATGAAGTAATTAGTCTTGATTTTCCTGGAGGAACAAAGACGGAGAAAGAGTTCAGATAAAAAGAAAAAGAAAAACACAGTATTCATCTGTATTTGCTCTTCATGAAGTTCATCTTACAAACAAGTCAATAGTAAGTGATCAATATTCAAGAGGTGTATTCATGTCAGATGAACATGAATCGACTTCTCTCCATTTTAATATATGAATATATTATAATTTAAAACAAAGGAAAAGAAGGTGGTGAAGTGAGATCTGATCACATGGTTCAGAAAGCTTCGTCTTTGCTCTTGGAAACTTTAAAGCCCCTGAAGGCAACACAGACTTCAACAGATTAAAGTTATAATGATGGTCAAAGACAAACAGGAAAGTTCAGGCTCTGAGTGATTTGTGGCGCCATGAGTGAAGAGAAGGGAGGAAAAAAAAAACAGAGTTAAAATCTAATATCGGATCCATAACTCAGAGAACAATAGAGGAGGACAACAACAAAGAGATGGAGGAAGAGGAGGAATCATCCATCTTCCCTGGAGTGGAGGGGTGGAGACAGAGCGAGGAAGCGGTGCTGAGGAAAGTGAAAGTGAAAAGAAGTCCTCTCACACTCAAGAGAGAGAGATAAAAGTGGATTCGTTCTGCACATAAGTGAAACACACGGCTAATGAAGCGACTCAGGGTCTGATTCCTCCCTGGTTTCTGTGACTAACGGCCTCTTTATCCTGCTTTCTGTGATTTAAAAGGTGATTTTCTTTATCTAAACATCAGGGCGGCTGCAGCAGACGGAGGTCGAGCTGCTGATACAAACCCCCGCAGGGATTAAACAGGAGAAGAAGAAGAGTGACCTCACAGTAAAATGGACCCACAGACACAGACAGCATGTCGACTGTTTAAGGTAATCTGTGTCACATCACGTCTTTTATTTCGCTGCATATGTTCAATCTCCATGTGTTTGAGCTTTCATGTCCTCGTGACTAAATCTCTCACTTTCACTTTACAGCATTTGTTTATTTGTTGCCCCCTGAAGCTGCAGCGGAGAGTCGGTCGGTCAGTCAGCTGAACGGGTCGCCTCCTCCACTGTCACTCACACTGTCTTGTTAGAGAGAAAATCCTGACAGGCAGGAGGACGGTGCGTTCAGGTGCTCGCTCTCTCCCTGAGTATTTGCATTGACAGACAAATAAACTCCGGGCGAGCAGCAGCTACACCGGCGACACAGCGGGTCGGGGGGCCGGCCTGTTCTCCACGCTGCCTGCTCTATAAATAGCCTCAGTGAGAGTGGATGTCTGTGAGGGTTTTCCATCCGTCTGTCACTAACCCAAACAGCCCCTTAAAACAGGCTGTTAGCGCTGGAAACAACCAGCTGTCTGCTCTGCCCCCCGCTGCATGTGGGGCACACACACGTCACCGTGGAAACACACACACACACATCTGAAACATGTATGTACACATGGCCGGATGTATATGCACACAGTAAAGAACGCTGTAGGATTATCCACACACACACACACACACTGACACACTCAGTGACAGAGTGTGTTGGCTGTAATTCAGAACAGTTTAGAAACCATTAACAGGCCCAGAGGGAACGCCGTCGCTGTCATGTTTAGTTAGGATGACATATCGTGTTTGGCTTAAAGTGCTGAGAATAAATAAACTTTATTAAAAAGGATTGTGTTGCTGTAATGTGCAGCCACTCGTGGAGTCAAGACGGGGCCGGAGCCAGAGAGTGAGGGAGGGAGAGAGAGAGAGAGAGAGAGAGAGAGAGAGGAGGAGGAGGAGGAGGAGAGTGAAGTTTTGAATTAATACAGAGAAGTTTTAAATCCTCAGTGGGAAATGCAAAAGGTGAAGACACAGTGATGCTGAGGAGTTGTCTTCTCCTTCTTAGCCCTGTCTAATGCCGTCTCTGTCACATGATTGAATAAAGCAGCCTGCACTTCTACCACTGGTTAACTTGAAGAATTCGTTTTGAATAAAAGGCACCAATGGAAAGGAAACTAACGTTTACACAGTATATATCTAAGAAAACTGCAAAACAATGAAAAAGACGCCTCAGCTGCTAAATATTGTTAACCAATAATCAATAATCCACATACCGTCTGGAGAGTAGAACGTTTTACTCACACATATTAATGGTTATTAGAGGAGAGCAGAGTGTGAACGAGCTCAGTCGCCTCCTGATTGTTTAAAGTTTCTGGCATCAACATTCATTCATATCAGTGTGACTCCTGCTGGAGCTGCTCACTGTCCACTATAAACAACAGACTGTGTGCCAGTGTGTGTGTGTGTGTGTGTGTGTGTGTGTGTGCGTGTGTGTGCATAAAGAAAACACAAGGCAAATTTTGACTGCTGGACTGTCTGTGTTTATTTGCCCCCAATGTGTCGACTGTAAAGCATGGGCATTAGCAGCTTCAGCAGCAGCTTCAGCAGCAGCAGCAGTGACTCTGTTGTTTCTGAGTTGTTTCCTTCTCTGTGTAAAGTGAAGCGATGAAACTGACAACTGACCTGCTGATGTCAGCACGGTGTCACACTGATGTCACACTGAATGTGACGGAGAAGGTTTGAAACCTGACAAACTGGTTGAAACTGATTTTTGACGTCAGGTTTGAAAACTTTCTGGACACTGGACTCTGGTGTGAAGGACGAGGAGAGACAGCGTCGCTGCAGCCTGAGCTTCTCTGGATGGTTGATGTCACTGAAACACACAGGTGAGTGTGTGTGTGTGTGTGGTTGATGACATCACCAACTGTTACGTTGATGAAGAAACAATCAGGAGGACGAATTGATGGACTGATGCATAAACTCCCCACTGAGCAGGTGTGTGTCTGTCAGTAGATGTCTAGTTTTGTGTGTGTGTACGTGTGTGTGTGTGTGTGTGTGTGTGTGTGTGTGTGTGTGTGTGTGTCCCAGCTGACAGTGAGACAATGAGGCACGGAGAGACAAAGATGGCGTGGCGATTGTTTTCTCCTGTAGGAGCTGAGATATCGCAGCTGCCACTTTGTCACTCATCAGTCTTCTAAAATACACACACACACACACACACACACACACACACACACTGCACATATACAACTATACACACAAATTAAATCTCACTTATTCCCACATGTAAACACACACCTTTCTATATTAATGTTGTGTGGGTGCGTGTTTACTCATCACTCACACCTCACATCAACATCTTGAGGACAAAGGTCACACTGAGCTCCCAGGTGTTTGTGTGTGTGTGAGAGAGAGAGAGAGAGACAGAGAGAGAAGGGAAAGGTGGAGAGGACAGGAGGAGAAGAAGAGGAAGAGTGACTGACTGGAGCGGCTCATGTATGACCAGCCGTTGTCAGGGTGACCTACAGCTGTGCACGTGTCACATGCACTGTTTGTGTTGCTCATCCAGTGTCATGGTGGAATAAACCTCTTTTCTACAGCACATTATAATAATATGAGAAATGTGAATTGTGTGTTTAGCTTTGTGACGTTCTCTCCTTTAAACACAAAAACTCTGCCTCTTATCAGTCGATGCTGAATAAAAACATTTGTGTGAAACAGCAGGAAACGCTGCAAAAAAGAAGAAGAAGTCGTGTCCCACCTGAGCTGTCTGTCCTTGCAGACGGCCACCATGACCAGCAGGTTTCCCAGGATGCTCATCAGCATGACCAGAGACAGGAAGCAGATCAGAGCCATCCGCTTTGGCATGCTGTCGCTATGGAGACGGCAGAAAGAAACAAAACAGAGAGAGAAACAACAACATGAGTAGAGTGTGGAACCACAGACCGTTGCATGTCCTATAGATAAGAGCCATGAAGTGACGGCGGAGCAGCATCAGTGCAAACAAATACTTCCTCACTAATTGACTCCACATCGCCAAACGAAGTTCACACCCTCGTTCAGGTAATTAGTGAACGCTGGGTTTCTGCTCTCTTGACTTCTCACATCTGTTGTGACGCATGTTAACGATGCGAACCAGCAGGTTCAGACATTCGGTATCTATAGCGATGTGATTGTTGCTATAATTGATACACTGAGTTTGCTTGTGGAAATTATTTATATCTCCTCCATAGATCACGGCTGCTGAGATCAACCAGAGCGACGCTACTTAAAAAACAGCTGCATGAACATCAGAGAAGATCTAATAAGAGACAGGCGTCATATGATCAACATGTTTGAGTCTTCAGAAGAAGAAGAAGAGGAAGAAGAAGAGGCTCTGCTCACAGAGCAACAACTTCTTAGGTACCAGATTTACACAGGAAGTGATAACCAGTGGTGGATGATCATGAGTAATAAAAGGTGAAGCAGAGACGACTGTGAGCAGGTGGAGCAGCTGATCAACATTTCCTGAAGCTGAGAGGAGCTCGACAGTTTAAGAGTTCATACTTCTGCCAGTCATCGTCCAACAACCTCCTCAGAACATGTTTATCACCTTGTTTCTGGCTGCAGCAGAGCAAGTCAGGTCACCATGAACTTGACCTTTGAGCTTTAGCAACTAAAGTGAACTCAGTTTGTGTCTTTTCAGATCACTGTACTGATGACCTTTGACCCCTAAACCTCATATGTGACTCCTAGTTAATGTGTGTGCCACTTCTGAGGAGTTCTGGAGGTGTTGTGGTGGGAGGAGCATGAACCGTATGGACACACTGAGTCTTGTGCAGGAGCTTGATGGTTCAACTCTCGACTGGACGGATCAATTGCAGCACCCCCCCCCCCCCCCTCTCAACTCTTATGCACTTAGCATAAAACAGTGCAAAAAACCCAAACTGAGACAATATGTCTTTTACGTCTCAGACTCCGACTGTCTCCGGCTGTCCGCTGTGTCCACCGCTCCACTGTGTTGCCCCCTCTTCTCTGCAGCTCATAAACAACATGTCCTCCTCCTCCTTCCCTCCTCCTCCTCCTCAGGGCGGTGCACTCACACCTCAGCTGCTCTGTAAACACCAGCTCATCTGCTACTTTCATAACTTCTCAACAGCTGCACCTCCAACCCCACATCCACCTGAAGAAGTTGATAACAGTCTCCCCTGTGGGCGGGGGCCTGTTATCAACTCCCTCTCTGAGCCGGATGTGGTATTACGGTCACATACGATGTTCTTATTCTATATTCCCATAATAATCCACTAATTAAAACTGAATAATCCACAGTAATAATTAGTGACCTTTCTTTTTCTCCCAATAGTCCAAAATTAAACCCATAAATTAAATTCAGATTCCAGCAAATGTTGCTGATCTTTATCTTCTACTATAATGAGGTCGTTCAACCAAGTCATTTCATCACTGCTGCGACAAAACTCAATATCTTTGCCATTCGACATTTAATTTAAAGTTTCCACAGCTGACAAAGCTGTCATTCACCATGCACCAGGTGACAGCGAACGCAACGTTTTAACCAAGGACTCTCAGATACGACAAACTTTTTGTGCACCCTGAAATCCAAAGAGGACATTTTTCCACTCTGGCCGGTTCAGCTTTAATTTCAATGAAGGAGAAAAACAAAAAAGAAAGGCCAGGATGTAAAGTGCTTATTTTCAATCCACCGTGGAGGAACATGATATATTTTAAGGTAGAAAGCTGCAAACTTGCATTTTCCCCCTCTGTATATACGCTCATAACCTTGACGAGGCTTCGTCAAAAATGGCTGAAGGTGCAGCAAAGTAGCCGCAGTGAGTTATGGAGCAGCGAGTGGTGTGGTTTAAGAGCTCTCTGAAAATGACTCGTTTCATCTCAAACTTGTTTGACATTGGTAATGCATTACAGTAATCCTCCTGGAGTATGCGGCCTCTCGCACTTTGCAAGGTTTGACAGGCAGGAGGAGGAGGAGGAGGAGGAGGAGGAGGAGGAGGAGGAGGGTTCAGTGCAGAGAAAATGCAGCATCACCTCCTCTGTACAGGCTTCACAGCTCGAGTCCATTGAAGTTCACAGGTTTGTATTTGTCCCTTTTACGTTCCTCCCTCATCACCTGTAAGATGCTAATTCACGTCTCTGTGACTCAGGAGTCACACTGCGTCTCTATCTGCAAAGATTATTATGTTACTCTCAGCGTCTGCAGGTTGAAAGGCGACATGATCATGAGCGAAGGAGGCTCGCTCTTTGATCAGTGCCGTCGACGCGCTAATCAGATCAAATGGGAGCGCTGACAGCTTCTCCACAGAAACATCATTACCCCCAAAAAATAAAGAGAGAGAGAGAAGGGGGTCGGGGCTCAGTAACAGCACCGTGATTTTCTTTCATCTAGAGTTTGTCAGCAACACGCTCTGACCTTTACCTCAGACGAGACATTAATATTCATGTAATTATAGTAGCGACTACGTTTCACACACATCCACAGGTGTGACAGGCAGCTACTCTGGAACATACTCACTCACTTCACTCGCCTTGTTTTGGATTTGACAATGATGCAGCTGAGCGTTCAAAACACACACACACACACACACACACACACGGTGACTCTAAAGCTGCTGGTGTCTGCTTCCCTCTCTGCCTCTTTCTTACACAACAAGTAAGCTCAGTGCCGATCCATCCGGGGGAAAAGAAGATTTATGAGGCTCCATGTTCTTATTCAGCAACAATATTCTGCACAGAGCAACTTCACCTCTTTAATCATCCACTGATGCTCAGTAACACCACTCTGGACCCTGCAGCCCTACAACCACAGTCCGTCTCTGTCCAACCTTTCACTGAGGCCTGACTCTGCTGATTTGTGAGTAAAATGACGTGTCGGTTGAAACGGAGCTAAATCTGGCTACTGGATGTTTTTCACCATCTTTGTGTGAAGCCGCTCACACAGACATGTTGAAGCGCTGCGGAAACAACAGTTATATAAATCACTTGGCTGACAGAGCCTTGTGAAGACGACGAAGAAGAAGAGACCCTGCACACACCTGGGTAGTTTCCGAGGTTTGTTGTTGTCTGAAGCAAAACAAAGACGTAAAATAGTAAAAGCCACTGTGAACCACATTTAGTCCAACCTGCTGTCTGGACTTTTCTCTCTCCACACAGACGTCCTGCCCAGCTCCAAATCACTGGGTTTTCTTTGGTTATATGAATCTCAGAAGGTCAAAGGTCAAGTCTATTCGCTCTGTTTCTTTAGTCCTGTACGAAGCTGCTGTTCCCACCAGCTTAAGGTCTTTAAAAACCAATTCAATATCAAGCTCAAGATCTTCTAATAATGTGAAATTACATTCCTTTCTAGACGCCTGTATTTAACTTTTAAGGTTAACTCAAGGTTTTACTTCTCTAATAGTGTGTTGCATTAGTGAGTTCAGCCACGTCGCTCCATTTCCTGCACATTTACTGTGAGTTTGAAAACATAATCTGTGGCAGCTCAAGTAAACCTGCAGAAAAACAGGCAGTAAAATACACAGACGTGCGAGATGAAGGCAACGTCTCTCAGTTTGTGCTCGTTTCCACTTCGCTCTGCATCAATTTTCCAGATGTGTGAAGGACTCGTTTGCCGTTAAACCCACTTCATGAATCTGTGCACAGGGAGCGGGAGGCTGCAGGATTGCTGCAGTAATTAAGATGAAAGTTCTGAATGAAACAGGAGACTGTTTTTGAGATGTGATACCTGTGACCTTTGACCTGCTGCTGAGTTGAACCTCTGATGGGCAATCAGCAAGCAGCTGCTTCAATTAGGCTGTGGAGGGGCGACTGGGGAAAAACCTCCAGCAGACGATTAAAGCTGCTGCTGCTGCTGCTGCTTTCCTGTCTCATGAAGACAAAATGCATCTCACCTCAAGATGAATATGAGCAGTTTCACACACTTTACTTTGAGGTGCTGAGTCATTATGAACTCTCTGATGAATCATCAGCTTTTAAAAGTAAATGTTTAGGAAAAAGCCTCCTGTGTCATTAAATGGTAAAAAAAACAAGAAAAATCCCATCACCTGCACCGTCTCAGAAAAAACCTCCTGCACCGCCGCCTTCACAGCTGATCTCACAGCAGCTCCATATCAGGTAGATGTTGAAGTGTTGCTGATTGGATGTAAAGAGCCGAGATGATTGGCAGTTTGAAGCCTCGGTGGTCCACACCAGCAGCTCTGTGTGAGGCGTCCGGCGGTGCACTTCACTGAGTCATCTGATTGCACAGAGGTTCCTGTGAATTCGTCCAAACTACTTGCTATTGTACCAAAGTTTTGAAAGCTGCTGCAGAGACAAGTTGTAGCTGCCGACTGTAGCTGCTGTGAATCTGCAGTGAGAGCAGGAAGTCTGGAGTATGACAAACAACAAAGGTAGAAACCACCCAAAGGAAAAGAAAGTGGTGGATCATTAAATGACACAGCATTAGAGGCACAGGCGACTCTGACGTAAACATCCAGAGCCTGGTACATGATTGAAGAGCTTGTGTCCGACCGACCGTCCCAGAAGAGTCGTTCATGTGAGGATGCAGCAGCATCGAGCATCGGATTCTCTCTGGGTGAGAGGTCCTGAGCTTCCTTATCTGACCTGAGGGGTTTAAAAGCAGGAGCTGAGAGTGGGGGAAAAAGGGGAGGATGGTCACAGCTGAGGTGACACAGACAGTTCACTCTCACACAGATAAACTCCAAGCAGGAGCTGTGTCAAAGTGAACCACAATGAACCTCTGATGTGGTGGAGTCTCATTCAGTTTCATGTTTCTGTTTTCAGCGCAATATTTTTTAAAGCAGCATGTCGATCGAGCTGCTCTGAGGAGTTTGTCTTAAGCTACACGATCTTACCCACGATTCACAGTCGGGCCTAGTCTGCACCCGTCACCACTAGTTGGGTACAGTCGGCACTCTTCTTGACGCCATCTGGTGTGTGTCTACTGGTTACTGACCCAACTGCAAACATATGTCGCCAACAGCCAATGAACAAGAGGAGGTGGGACAGAGGAGGGCGAGGACGACGGGAAATGGCAGCAAAATCAAAACAACGATGGCAAACAGCAAAAGAAGAGAGATGAAGCCGCATGTCGTCCATGTTTGTTTACTCCTTAAACTGTCACTCCTGCCAAAGCTTCAGCTGGTTTGACAAATCGTGTAGTCTGTGATCGCTCATCTGGTGCGGCCATTAAAGGGGAACGATGCAAGTCCAGTCACTGTGGGAAAAAACTCACAACTAACCCGACACCCCCGTGTGCAAGAAGGCAACTCAGGGAGCGATGTCTACTGAGGTGGGTAATGTTATGTATCATATAAGTTTAACAGTGTGTGTATTTGTGTTGTGTTATCTGTCATAAACAAGAGATTACAGATTAAGGGGCGTGTTTGTGTTGTGGTGACCACCAAGACGAGATCTGGGACACCAGGTCGGAGGTGCTGAACTTGCAAGGTTGGTTTTCAGCCAAAAGAAGCTAGATGGAAGGCAGAGAGCCTCCATTCTCCCTGTAACAAGTCATTTAACCATCACAGTGACTCTGAAGCTGTTTAATTAAGGTCAAAGTTCCTCTTTACATGTGTGGTGTTGCAGTCGTCATTAAAAAAATCTGCTGAAGCCAGTCGGTTAGTGTGTACGCCAAGTCTTCTCTAAACAGCAACAACTGTGAAAATGGTGCAGTGCGTCCCTGTTTCATCACAGCCTCTTTTGGCTAGAATCAGTTATGAGATCATTTAGTATTAGTTGCCAGCTTCATCTGTCTGAACCAAGTGTCTGTAATGAAGGACATGGTCCCAGTCACCTCAGATGACCAGACCTCACCCCGACATCCCATCTCACAGCCCATCCAGCCTCCGTCATCCAAGCCCTCAGTTTGCTCTGTTCGTGCTCACCCAGACGTGTCCACATCGAACGTTTCCATCAGATCCCTTGTGTGGGTAAACATCTGATCAACAACTTTACATTGTGTCTGATTAAGAAAAAAACACACCAGGCTGCTGCAGAAGGCCTCACTGGGAATCCCTAATTGCAAACAATAGCCGTCTGGACACTGGCGTTCCCTCCCAGCAGACAAAGACAGGCCTGCTATTATGCAGACGGGCACCAGAGGCGATGGGAGCTGTCCAAACTGGTATCGTATCAGCTCCATAAACAGGGGGAAATGTGTCACAAAAGAAGACTGGGTCATGGTGGTTTTCTCCGGCTGGACCGCGAGAGCAAAAGCTGAGATGTGAAAAAAAAACAAGAATAATTAAGCTTGAAAGCCTGGGAGTAAAACTAAATTAGGAGCGAGGGTGACCCAGTCGGCTGTGAAAAATCTGACAAAGGAAGATGAGGCTGAGGGTGGGAACGAGCAGACCTCTCACATTCTGCAAAAAAAAAAAAAAAAAAAAACAGCCGACGTCTAAATAAAATTAAATAAGTGGAGTTTTTTCTGACACTGGAGTAAATGTTTTGTCACATCTGTATCCATCTAAAACCTCTGGATTTCATTTCTGCTCTAAACCAGGAGAGAAAAACAAACTCTCATAAGCCACCGTTCAACTTGACACCTGCATGTAATCTTTTCCAAATAAACCTGAAAACCAAAAATTCCTCCCAGAGCCCAGGGTCAATAAATCAAACGCCATTTATAACCTTTTTACATTTCAAATCTGGAATCACACACCTTTGTGCTTGTCAATCACGTTCAGGCCTGGTGTTGCTCTGTGATTCGCTCTATAAGTGAGTCAAGTTTTTTTTTTTTTTCCCAGTCGCTCCTGATTATTTTCTTTGCTGTGACGAGCGCTCTTTAAGCAGACGCCGCCGCTGCTGCTGCTGCTGCTGCTGCTGCTGCTGCTGCTGCTGCTGCTGCTGCTGCTGCTGCTGCTGCTGAGGTTTCCACCTCTGAACGTCAGGTTACTGTTTCTGCTCGGAGCTGACTGGAGTTTTGTTCCAATTAGACTCTTGTTATCTTTACTTCACCTCAGAAAAAAGAGGGTTTTACTTCGGGAGAGAAGCAGAAAGAGGGAATGAAACTTAATCTGAACATGTCAGAGCTCTGAAGTGTTTGTCACAGCTGCAGAAACTGAAACTGTTGCAGCTCATTTGACTTGAGTTTGATGAACATTGTACGAGACGGATGATGTGATGTGAAAGAAGAGGCAGCAGAGGAAAAGAATAGACACTAAACTACTCAGAACATGCATCCTGTTTACTCATCTGGATCCTGGTTTCAGGTGAGCCCACTCATTCTTTGGCAGGAAGTGGTGAACCAAAAGTGTGAATTGAAATAAAAACCTGTTTCATAAACAACAAGAGACAAAGTTAAAATGTCAGGAGCAGTTGTGAACGTGTGGTTCACTGATGTCAGTCCTGATGCGCCGTCAAAGTATCAAACCTGAATTTTCAATCAGCTGCTTTTTATTTCTGTCAGAGCTCTAATGTCAAAGTTGCATCACAGGTGATTGAAGCAACTTTTAAACCGACCGACAGACGACTGACAGGAGCTTTCCTTCACCGAGACATCCACATCTTCCGTCTGTTTGGTATGCTGCCCTTGACTATTGATCCGTGTTCTGTAACAGGACGGATGGACGGATGGACGGATGGACAGATGGATGGATGGACGGATGGATTTCTCCAGAAATCTGTGTCTGGATCAGTTTAGCATGTGAACCCAGCTCACCTTCAGTAAACGTCCAGAAGGTTCAGAGCAGAGCAGAGTCAGTGCCGCACTGTTTCCACACTATTTCAATCGCCCCATTTCCAATGCAGGAACTGTGGGGTAATTTCAGGGGTCCAGGGCCATTAGCAGGAACCACCCCAAAGTGACAACCCCCCCCAGAACTTTAAAACGGGTCCCTGCCTCGGGGTAGGAACTCCAAGTGGACCTGAAAAACTCCCGGGTGGAGCTTGAGGTTTACTCTGTGCTGATTGGGTACAAGACACAGCGGCCTAGAGGGCTGACGTTCCCGCCTCCTAAATTTGATCAGGAACTTCTTTAGTGGAAACAGGACCATAAATATTGAATATTTAGGCCAAGTTCAGCTGATAAAAATCAGGTTTTCCGGTGTCTGAACACACTCTACATCTGGCTGCTGCTCATTTCCGACTCTCCCCTCGGACTCAACAAGGACTTCCTGTTTCCTCACAGTGTATTGCACCAATGGACCAGGAATAACTGAGCGCATTTCAGGTCACTGAGACTCATCTGGACTCCTGAGATGATTGTCTGAACGTAATGTGAAGACCCTGTCCTACAGAATGGGATGGTTAATGGTGTGTGACCAATGGTGTAGACAGGGAGGAGGCAATAAGTGTGCACTAACCGACCTGACATTAAATGCATCGGAGACGATTCGGAATAGAAAAGGACCTCAGAGTTGTGTGTGTGTGTTTGTGTGTGTAAAAAGACTGAGTAAAGTCTGAAGAAGTGAGGATACGATCACACTCGCTGCTTCTTTCTCACACAGTGATAACTTTGCTGTGTCTCTGTATCTGATGCTCTGAGTGTTGCAGATAAAAGCAAAGGTTTGTAAAGATGAGTCAAAAGACGAGTCAACCAGAATCACAAGTGTCTTCATCATAAATTCTCATCTCTGATGTTGCTAATACACGTAGACGCTGTTGAATATGAGCAAAAGAAAAGGAGAATCCACATCTAGATTCTCTGAGCCCGAGGAGCTGCGAACCTTCAGATCCCAGCCGTGAATTATAAAAACCTTTTATTTCTGCGCTTTCAAATGCAAAGCTGACGTCTGATCCCCAGCTCCTCTGGTGAATGTGTCCTTGAAACCTGAACTCCTCCCGATCGTAGGGCCGACACCTGGTGTGATGGCCTGCAGCGATCACTGTGTTCTTCACTATCAACTATCAACTATCTCAACCAGCATCAGATAGGCTGCAGAACGTGCAGCAGGATGCAGGATGCAGGGTGCAGGAGCAGCTGCTGCAGAGACGTAGGTACAGTTTAACTGACATTCTCATCCTGCTCTACGTAGATTTTACAGCAACTCTTTAAAAGTGCCATGAAAAGAAAAATGTCTTTTTTCAGCTTTAATCCCGTTTCCACATGTGTTTCATACGTTTGATGACATCATCCTGCACTCAAGGACGTTCCTAATTTTGCATCCGATTAAAAGTGTTTCTTGTATTTTTCTGTCCATCCGCTGAAATATAAATCCTGTCAGTGTGTGACAACATTTCGAGCTGTAACAAGCGTGTATCGATGACTGCACCTCTCCCCTGCTAGCATAACTGCTACCTTCGGCTCCAGGCTCAAACAATCCGCATGTTTCATTTACTGTCTTTCTGTTGTCACAGTATATTTTTGTGTAAAGATGTTGTAAACAAATGATATTTGAGAGCCTTAAACATCGTGGTGGTGTGTTCATGTCACGGTGGGAGGAGCCAAACAACCTGCTCCCCTCTGCTGTCCTGCCTCCAGCATCATAGACAACACGCAGGGACATCAGCGTTTCATCAATAGCAAAAACATTAAGTCACAGTACATGAGTGTCAATGAGGAATCAATGAGCCGTGAAAGCCAAACTGTGATTCTTCTCATCATTAAGAAAACAGTGGTGTTTGTTGCTCAGCCTGAGGAAAATGTCATCATCAGCTTCAAACATCTGATGTATTAAATCTTTATCACACACACCACAGCTGGATCTCATCTTATCTGTAATTAACCTGCCGCCGCGTCCTCCTCCTCCTCCTCCTCCTCAGCTGTGAAAATGCATCTCCACTGTTTGTGTCAATTACAGGTTAACTGTAACAACAAGGACAAATGATGGAGGGTCACTGCTGACAGAGGTCGGTAAAGGTCACAGCTTATATAAGACACCTTTAACTACGTCAGCGGTAATGAGGCCGAGGCTGCAGCCTCTTCCTCCTCACATCCAGCCCTCTGCGATTTCAGAGAGACACACACACAAAAAAAAAAAAAACGAGTGAGTCACCGCTCTGAGTTCTGATGGAAATGACGAGAAAACAGGCAGCAGTTTTTTTCCCTTTCAGTCTCTGAATAATTTCTCTTGTGATTCAAACTGAAATTAGCGACAGAGCAGCGCGAGGCCATCAGTGTTAATGTGGAATCAGAAGTGCTGAGAGTCGTTTCAAGCGACTAATTGTCTTCATAACAATTTACCCGAGGGCATCAAGAGGCATGATTCTGGCAGCTTCCCACACACACACACACACACACACACAGGACAGGCCAGTCAGTACGAGCTCAGCTTCATCCACTTTACGTGGGTTTCCGTGGTGATGCATCAATTTCCCGCTCAAATTATCAATCCTTCATTGGCCTCATCCTGATGTCGGCTCTGCCTCTAATCCAACAGGGGAAATCTGGAAATGGGTTGCACCTGTGGCCCGAGCCTCACCGAGTTTTAATACTGATCTCAGTTTAACACATGTGACCCAGTGCACCACCACCACAACCCCATCCCCATCTCCACCCACTGACCATTTAGACAGTAAGACTGGGTCTGAACCTCGTCTCTGTGGCCTGATTTAATAACTGCAGCGTCCTCGGTGGGCAAAGTCACCAAACACATAAATGAAAGACAAAGACGTCTCCACAGTAGGGTAGCTGTTATTCACCTTCATCTTTTACCAGAGGAAGGTCTTTATGTCCAACTCACTCTGTTTAACATGTAAAGGTCGTCACAGTCGTTAGTACGAAGTCTCATTACTGACGACTTCTCTCTCTCTCTGTTGATGTACTTGAACACAGACTTAAGGAGAAAGGACGCTCGTTCGAGGACACTAACGTCCACATTTTGGACAGAGAGGACACAAAGAGTGAAGGAGGTCATCTGTGTTCACCTCCTGTGGCTTACACCTACAGTGCTGTCTAGGAAGTCCGCCCTAAACACTTGAACCTTGAGCCACCTATCGGGGTAAATACCTGGGATTCTCACATGACGGCTTATGGAGAAGCAAAACGTCAAGAATCAAAAGAAGTTCAGTTGCCTTCAACTTCAGCACTTAATGAATATGGTGGATAAGTTCACACTGACTCAGCTCCACTTCTCTGACAAGAGACTCAGCAGAAGTAACATCAGACAGTCCATCAATAAGTTAGTGACACTGATGACTATAGGAGTTGACCCCGGTGTTGCTGTCCTGCCAAAAACATGCTTCACAGCTCATTCAGCTCTCACAGCTGAATCCCTAAACAGCTGCAAACTCTGAGGAACATGAGTAATAAATGAATGAACAGCTTCACAGACTTACTGTCGTCTTTCACTCCGTCTGTCTGATGCGTAGAGTTGGTCCAAGTCGTTATGAGTATGAATCCTCATTAAAGACCGGCTCACAAACCGGAAGGTCAGTGGTTCGATCCCCGGCTCCTCCAGACCACATGTTGAAGTGTCCATGTTGAAGACACTGAGCCCATACTTGCCCTCCGATGTACCATCGGATGTGTGGATGTGTGCGAACAGAGCTGTATGAATGTGTGTGTGAAAGGGTGAATGCGACAAAAACAGTGTAAAGCACTTTGAGTGGTCCAAGTGACTAGAAAAGCGCTATATAAGTGCAAGTCCATTTACCTCTCTCCCTCTCTCTCTCTCTCTGTCTTATGCTCACTCCTTTCTCAGCCTCCATTAGTGATAATGAAACATGTGATATATACATTTGCACTGAGCCTCGCCTCCGTTTCACTGGAAAGACCTTTCCAGTTGTTGATTCTCAGAGTTGGCAGCGGTTCAGTTTTTGGCTGCAGCATCAGTGTGAACATAAGTGATGTTACTTCAGCCTCACGATGACGAAAGTGCAGGAGTGATTCCAGTAAAACAGAGGCGAGGCACATGAATCATTATCACTAAAGGAAGAACTTAGAGCAGGAGAGAGAAAGAGAGAGAGAGTGGTCATTAATGAGGATTCGTACTGAGGAATGAGGAACGACTCGGACCAGCTCTACATATCAAACAGAGGGAGTCTGACAGTAAAAGACTCTAATAATAAGTCTGTTATGTTCTGGAGTTGAAAGTAAATTAAAGCCAAGCGGATCACAGAGCGAGGCTACGGAGCAACAGTGAAACTTACAAACAGCTCCTTTAATGCTAATTACAGTCTGGACGTCGACACGTCAGAGCTCCAGGCCTCGTCAGAAAGTGGCATTAATCCTTACATGAAGTTGTATTAGTCAGCAGTAAAACTCACTTCTCACACACACACACACAA
The DNA here is from genome assembly GCA_021432705.1 of Caranx ignobilis. Classification (NCBI taxonomy): domain Eukaryota; kingdom Metazoa; phylum Chordata; class Actinopteri; order Carangiformes; family Carangidae; genus Caranx; species Caranx ignobilis. Next base: position 24,542,694 of record MU269981.1, read on the forward strand.
ACACACAAACACACAAACACACACACACATGTAAGGAATAAATACAGCCTCAGCGTCAGTCACAGGAAACAAACTGATGGAGCGACTGGAAATATTTTGGTATTTTTACCGAAATGAAACATCCATTCATCAGCTTGCGTTGCCTGGCAACATGTTCTGACTCTTTTACTTGGCTCCCATCACAGAGATGCTCACAAACCAGCACAGTCACACAAGAGAAGAAGTTAAGAAGAGAAGAAATTAACCCAGGGATGTTCACGTCACATGTGTGATTATCAGAGGAATCATACTTCTTTATTGAATGATTGCTTGGAGTAATTACAGTGTTAGCCACAGTCTAAGTGCTATTTATCCTTGGCTGTCTGCACCGAGGCTACGAGCAATTACACATTCAAACATAAACATGACTTTGAACGCCTCGTGTTTGTTGAAACCAACCTCTAATCAGGCATTTCTCATTTCTGCAGAAAGAAAACGCTGCTTTATTTAAAAATATATATAGAGATTTGTGTTTAATTGTGACAACGGCGGCAAAAGCAGCATGAGGACGTGTTCAGGTCGTTTATCTGTCATTCATGTGGAAAAAACAGCTTGTTTTCTCTTTGTTAGCTGTAATTGGCAATCACACCTTTTCTACAAAGCACTAATTTGTCGTCTATTATCAAGCTGAGTTTTTTTATTATTATTATTTTAACAAGGGAACAAAACAACTGCTGCTCTTTCTAAACAAAGTTTTCTCCAAGAACAACACGGCTCATCTCGTCCAACGCTTCGTGTTTCGCTCCATTAAAACACATCAGTGTGATGATAACGTGTGGAAGGTGGAGACGAGTTGATGAACTCCTGATCACCACCTTCTCTCAGGTTTGGACAGTCGTGTCTGACTCAAGGCGACACTTCAGCCTAATTAGAGGGATTTCAGTCTCTCTGTGATGCAGTTTTGTCTCAGTCTATCACACAATAAAATCAGACTAACAGCCTGAGACTAAGGCTCCCAAATCCACAGAGACTCTGGATTTGAAGCCGTTCACTGACCTGATTCTGCTCTGTCTTTCCCTCGCCCCATTTTCACCTTGCTGCTCTCCACTGTTAATTACAATAAAAGCTAAATACATACAGTTACAAGACTTTATCGTGTACTCAGGAAGTTGTGGGCGACTTTTTTAAAGCTGTATTTTGCATTTTGAATCTTTCTTTGAGCAGCAGAGAGAGGAGCCTGTGCATTTCATGTTGATCTCCCTCCTCTGGGATGGAGCTATATTTTTATTTTAGGGGAGGTTGCTGTGAATCTCCTGCCTGGGGAGGAATGTCCAATAAAGCTCTTAAAACTGTAGCAGCACTGTGCAGACTGAGCATCTCTGTGCAGACTGAGCGAGTGAATATATAGCTCAGGGAAATCCCATCGTGAATTTACAGAGCTCAGAGAAGTTAAGTGTAAAGAGTCAAAGAGGGAAGACGGCACAGGCAGCAGGAGACTGACTGACTGACTGAGTGACAACAGACACTGAGGAGTCTGGACAAACAGAGACTCTGTCCAAATCTCACCTGGGTCCGACTGGCCCACATTAATCCATCATTCAGTGCCTTTAATATTTGCTGAAGCTTCTCTGTGAAACTGCTGAGGCCTCTAACTCACTGATGATGTTACCGATGAAGCTTCAGCTCCAGTGGCGGCTGCTGGTCTTTCAAAGAGGGGAAGCTCCTTTTGGGTCCACACCATCATCATACATCAAACTAACTTTATATTACAGTGTATGATATGTACAGTGGTAATGAGCTATACACAAAGAAATGAGCTGCAGTTTGTCTCTTGACAAACTCTTAAAGTTTTTCATTTTGTGTTCCACAACAACAACGAAAAAGGAAAATAAAGAAACTCTGCTCTACCTGAACAACACAAAATAAAGTTCATCCACTCAACACATGAAACTCAACATCCCGTCTGTCGCTGAGTGAAAGGAAACAGCTTTTAGAAGTTCAGGTCAAAGGTCGTGTTTACTCAGCATTTAAATAAGTCAGTAGTCTGGATCTGCTGATTCACGTCACTTCAGTCCAACTTCACAATGTTTTAGTTTAACTTGTGAAATCACCAAACACTGCCAGGGAAGTCTGAGCCTGGCCTTTTAAACGTCCAGAGGAATTCACTCACGTCCCTTGAAGCAGACGAGTTGTAGAGGAGAGTTGTCTCTGGAGCTTCAGCTCATACAAGTCAGTAAATATACTGCATCTACAAACTCCACTGAAGCACTGATGAGTGAACACGTGTCGTCAGGCAAATCAAACACTGGGCACGTTAACACCCGGGTTCCTCCTCAAACTTTCTGCAAACTCTGACACTGTTTATTGTCTGATTCCATCTCTGCTCAATTTATGCTGCAAATTCACATTCACACGTGTGAACACCCACATTCAACCACACACACACACACACACACACACACACACATTCTAACATGAATCATTTTCTAATTTTCTACTTCCCACATGCAAGTGTAATTTATGTACATATATTGACTTTACATACATGACGTACATCCACATATAAAAACTAACTGTACATACATTCTGTATAATCCTATAGGATTAACTCATATATGTTGTTTTTAATAGACACAACATACATATTGATAACTATATTGATTGCACTCCATGTTTATGTCGCCTGAGTTATAACTGGAAGGAGAGACAGAGACAGACAGAGACAGAGACAGAGACAGAGACAGAGACACGTCCAGGTTCATGTGAAACACACTGCTGCTGCTTGTTGAGCACTTTTCTTTGTGTTTATGATGAATTTCTGACTGAAATGTGCCGTTTTCCTTCTTTTCTTTTGAACACTTCAAACGTCAGACTTGTGCTACACCTGTTAGTGTGTGTCCACTGTCCACAGATAGTGTCACTTGTCATAACTGACTCTCTCCTGTAGTGATTATTCCATGGACAATGTTTTACTCCTGTGTGAAACTTTGCCTGAAGCGGTTGAATTGTGACCAGCGCTCTGCTCACGGCAAAAGTCACGTTTTTTTTCTGTTACTGTCTTTTTCTTTTTAAGGAATTTGCTTCACACAAAAATAGCTTTTTGCCTCCGTCTGAGCAGCCGATCAGATGTGAACGTCCTCTCTGTTGCCTGGTTACTTGTTTTCTTGGGTGAAAAAAAGCTGCAGCAGCAACGAGAGAAATTAATGCAGCTGATCAAACAAGGTGGTTTTACATCACACACACCCCTGCACACCATCACACTGACTAATGTGTGTGTGTGTGTGTGTGTGTGTGTGTAATAATAGTCTAGTTTCTTTGTTAGCGGTTCATTTGTTCACATCTTGAACAGACTGACATTAAACTGCTCACTGGTCTCTAATATTTAACTAATGATTCAGATTAAATCCACTGGTGAAATAAATCACTCTGGAAGTTTTGTCTGTCAATAAATCAATCGATACCACTGCCTTGATTATCGATGAACCTTTTCTCTATCCAATAAAAGTGAGCACAAGTTCACAATTTGCAGGTTTATGAGCTCCTGTCATGTAAACTACAGCAGAAAAGAGGCCCATGATCCTCAGAGCAGGTTGTGCAGTCAGGATGTGATCATGTGCATCACTTGGCATTAACATGAAAATAATCCTGCTGCACTTCTCCATCAGGTCTGAGCAGGACAGACTTGACAAGTGGAGCTGCTTTGGCGCCGCCTGATCCCTCCCGACAGCTCCGACCGTGGCCGCCCTCCTCCTCCTCCTCCTCCTCCTCCTCCTCCTGCTCAGCCACAGTGGAGCTGACAGCGAGTCACCAATACACCATACAGACACGGGCGAGAAACAAACCCGGAGCGAAGACACGGTCGACTCAAAGTGCTGCTTTTGTGGCTCAAAGCCTTGAGGTGCAGCGTGAAGATGGAAGTAGGAACAGACGTCGTCAGGGCGACGCAGGTTTTCATCAGAGAGACACCGTCAATGATTGAATTAAAGAAAAATTTTCTGTGTCATTTCCAGGATAAAGGTTTGATATATGACATAAATGCATATTATGAAAATAAATAAGGTCAAAGGTCAGAAATCTATACACTCCACTTCATATAATGTATATAATTGCAATGCAACTCTCTGGCAGCGCATTTAAAAGTGTAACGTTCAATTCTGCATCACATTCACAAGCGTTTTTTAATGTTTAGTGACAAAAGTTTTCACTTGAAATATCTGTACACAAACAGTTTGGTTTCAGGTTTTAGATGTTTGTGATGCATTTCAAAAATAAAACAGTACAGACATGTAACAAATGGGACTGGTTAAATATTATCTGTAGGTGTGCTGGCTCAGACTCATCCACTGTCTAACTGTCTATTGTTTGATTTCCAGAAGAGCAGCACATGAATGCAACACCGTTGAACGCCCGATGATTAAAGATGACTAATGTCTGCAGTGAATTTCACCATCTGCTGCGGGTAAGTTCACACAAAGCGTCGACTTTGCCTCTTGTAAACTAAATTGTTGTCACCGTGAGACGATTAATCAGAGACTGTGGGAGCGTGGTGTTGCGTTCACAGACACTCGGGTAAACACGATCCTCCAGCTGAGGGACATCCAGCCTCCTCACTGTGCCGAGGCTGGGTCAGTATCCGGCTCTCACTCCTTCCACCTCACAGAGGAAACTTTCCTCTCACGTCATCGTCACTTTAAAAAACAGACACGTACGGTTGCAGTGTTCTGAGCCAAAGGGGCATGAAAATATATCTCTAATACAAATGACTGTGCGTCCTCTCGAGACCTCTGCTATAAACTTGGAGATTATTATTATTCTTCAGTGATTTGGAAGTTTTATTTCTATTCGCAGAAGTTTGACTGAGCACTGGAGTGACTTCATTCAACCCTGCACGAGGATGGAGACACTGTCACTGCGGCAGATTCTCACTTTAAAAACCGAGTTGTGTTCAGGTTCCACTGCTCTGCCACTGTGTGTGTGTGTGTGTGTGTGTGTGTGTGTGTGTGTTCGCTCACTGACGTCTCTGACTGAGACGCTCAGAGTCGTCATTAATCTGATGAGCAACACCATGAAGTTCACCATGACCCGGTGACAGACAACACTAACTGAGGTCTCGTCACGTAGCTACAGACATGATGTAGTTTCAGAGGCTGGATACAAACAGTTCACACCCACTGCAATCAGGAAAAACTGACTAGCAAAAGTGTGGAGCCTGCAGTTCCTCTCCTGACCACTAGAGTGACTCTCCAATACTGAGTCAGTCTCCCATAGACTCCCATGTTAACATGTCATTCAACCTTACAACATGTACCACGCCTGGTACAGAAACAGCCTCTCAGACTCAAACAGGTCACACGTCTTTGTCCATTTCTGGATTATTTGGGAATAAGGGGGCGGAGCCAGGCTCTGCCAAGATGACAACAGTGCAACAGCTCCCTCTGAACTTCACAAGTGCACTTAGTGTATTTACTTTAACAAAGTCTGATTCAACAGAAAAGAAAAAGTGCCAGAATGAAAGAGAGTGAACAAAGAGTAAAACTGAAGCCGAGCAGAAGGTGAGTTTCAGTCTGCAGTGGACAGGAGCCTCTCCAGGTGTAGTCATGGGTGGAGGTGATGATACAGTAATATCATGTGATCGGACAGGACGTCTGTGAACGTGTCATTCAGTCTGAAGGAAACACCGACTCTGTTTTCAACTGTATCAAAACCATTTTTGTCGAGCAGGAAGCTGTTTGAGCAGCGACCGAGCGATGAGCCGATAAAAACTAATTTCAGCTCATGTCGCTCCGACAGCTCCTCCTCCTCCTCCTCCTCCTTATCTGCATGTTGAAACTCTGCACTAGGATTTTCTCGTAATGAAAACAGATCAGAGATTTCACAGGTAACGAATCAGTTGCACGTCTCCGATGGTAATCAGGACGAACATGCCTCCATCATCCTCTCATCCACAGTTTTTACATATTAAACCTAAGCTGCTTTGTAGCTCATTCACTCATTTTAGTGGATTTTACTTTTTAATTATTACAGCTGTTCCATCTTCATCAGCATCTCTGGATATTTGACCTAATCCCTGTTTCACGTGTGTATTTTCTCATCACCCTGCGTTACGTTTCCCATCAGAAACACCTCACTGAATTCCTGATGTAACGTCTTTGAAGCTGCTTTGGAGCGCAGCTACTTTACATCCTGAGTTTTGTGAGTGTGTCCTGAGGCTGGAAGAGATTCCTCCTCCTGGTCTAATCTCCTGATGCAGCTGCTGCATCTTTAATCAGCAGCACGGACGCAAGCGACGAGTGAAGCCGCAACACGAGCAAACAGCAGAGTTTCCTCCTCCACATCATTACAACACTCTCACTGCTGCTGCGCGGCTTCTCCTGCATGTTTGTGTGCGCGCAAAGGATTTTGAGCAAGTGTTTGCTCAATGTGACTATATTTTCTGAGTGTATCACAGAGCAGGGGATATATTTACTGTGCAAGTGTGTGTGTAACTGTGTGTGTGTCCATAAGACCACAAACACACGCCGCAGCAGTTCCCTGGCTGTGTGTATCAAAGAGAACGACTCTGTGTGAAAACAGGGGGCAGACTTTAGCTCTGAGCGGCTTGTCAGCACAAATTAGCTAATTGTTCTTGCACTTCAACTTGAAACATGAAATGTTTGCCTCGGTGGAGACGAAGCTGGCGGAGAGACAGGTCTCCTCCTCCTCCTCCTCCTCTTCATGTTTTCTGTCCTCTCTCTCTCTCTCTCTCTGGGAAGGTGTAGCTGCTGTACAGTACGAGTCCCATTAGCTCCAGTCCTCCTGCATCTCTTCTGTATCTGTGATGAGTAATGTGAGCTGGTTTGATTCAGATCTATCAGACCTGTGCAGAGTGTTAAACTCTCACATCCACACGTTTATCACAGAGGCAGCGGCTTCAATAAAGATCTCAAGTTCCTCTGAGGTGAAAACTTTAGGAAAAAGTTCGTGCATGGGCTGAATTTTGTACCGAGATAAACAGAACAACTTGGACTCATTGATTATTGAGTCCAGCTGCAAAAAGAGTTCAGTGCATTTTTAAAGAAGTTGTGACCAACAGAGTCTCTCAGTGTTTTACTGCAGAGCTTTGGAGCAGAGACTCACAGATGTAACATGGGTCGATGTGTTGCAGTAACGTTTTGTCATCAAGTACTGCGCAAAACTTTTAGGCTCTTCACATGTTTACATTCTTCTCTCCATTCTCCAACACGATCCGAGAGGCCTCTGATTGGGGGGGGGGGCAAAACTAAACTAAACTAAACCCTTTGCTGTTCCTCGTATGTAGTTTGTGTCTGCAGCAGCTGCAGAGATGATCCTCCATCTCCAGTTTACACTGTGTACATTAATGTTAATGAGACATGCATTTACAGGTGTGTTATGTGCACAGAGATTATTTCTGATATTTACTGCCGTGGACACAGAGACACTCTGTAGAGCCGTGGGGAGGTGTTTCACTACTAAGTCGTTTGATCCATTTAATATACTGAAGCTTTCATTAAATTTAATCTATGACTTTTTTTTTATAAGCCTCTAAAAAAAAGAAAAGAAAAACAGTAGTTAGATCTCTCATTTCATTCATGTCCTCCCAGAAATCCAGAGGGCACGACCTCATCCTCGGGGGCTGCGGTGACAGATGTAGTGAATCACTTTCAGAGATGACTTGAGATACATAAATGAGCAGGAGATGGAGGTTTTCTGTGAATGTGCGTGAAGGGAGCAGGATCAAAGAGCAGGAGGAGTCGCTGGAGGCTGAACCTGCATGTGCCTGGAAGTGCCATCGGTGACGGGCAGGATAAATCACCTCGTCAGGCGTGAACGGAAATGGGGTGGAAAGGCTGTATAATGGAGCACTCAACACACACACACACACACACACACACCACACTGCTGACTCCTCTCCATCTGGGAGGGTGATGGATGCTTGACACACGTCAGTTTTACAGCTGGAGATTTTGTCGGTGTCGTTAACGTGCTTCGATTCACGGATATGATCCTGTCAGAGCTGAATGGAGGGCCGGGTGTTCAAGCAGTTTGTGTGTGTGTGTGTGCACTCCACTTCATGCATTAGCAACTGCTTTTTATATGAATGGAAGATTTCTTATTGAGATTACACAAGCAGAAGCTGAATGAATTATTCAGTCTGTGAAAGGAGAAGACGGCGCGCTGCCAACTGTGCAACAGAAGAAGTGAAGCTGGAGCACAGAGATAGGAGAGAGTCAAAGAGACTGTGATTGTGCTGCTGCTGCTGCTGCTGCAGCTGCAGAGAGGGAGAAGAAGAAGAAGAAGCTGCTGTGCCAAAATGATCTACAGGTGGCACAAGCGGCTGGACGGTTCACAAATATATAAGTAAGTCAGGCTTTCTACATGATCTGCAGCACAGGTAAAGTCAGGAGATTATTCTGGTCATACAGGCAAAGTTAAAGACCAGAAACACTCCATTAGGTGTGAGGTGCGTTCAGGGTCTCCACACCACGACTTTACACCTGAAACTGTTCGCGCTGCTTCATGTATTTGCAACTTTGAAACTTTTGAGGTTCCTTGAACTCTCTTTAGACTTTTCTAAACAACTTTTTTTTTACATTTGTCATTTGAGTCACGACCACAGTTGTTCCCTAACCTTCATCTGGAGAGACACAGCAGATTAAAAGACAAATATATCGATAAATCGTTTCTGCAAAGCTGATGTGATGCAGAGTAAAATGGAAGAACATCTAATATTCATGAGGTAATCCCAACTTCATGTGTTTATCTAAGGACGGTGAGGAAACACATGATCAGCTGTTGGGAAATCTTCCTCCTGATACCTGTTTCCTGTCACGTCCTCGAAACGAACGAGCAGCTGCGTGAAGTGAATGAGCAAACAGAAGAACGAACGAGCAAACATCTGACAAATGTACTGTAACAACAGCAGCGAGCGGAGGTGACCTTCCCCGTCATCTCTCTGTTTGGCTTCCTGCTCTCAGACCAAACTTTCCTGTTGGAAGCAGTCATCCAGAAAACAGGATCCGTCACAGGACACCTGAAGTGGAGAGGAGGAGGAGGAGGAGGAGGTGTGGTGGTGAGGGTGGTGGGGGGGTTAAATGGCAGAGGCAGAGGGAAGCTGATTGGAGGGAAGGAAAGAGAAGAGAAGAGAAGCTCGCTGCTATCTGATCTCTCTGAGTCTGACGACTGGATCGTATTGACTCATGGAATCAGGTTCCAGGATCCCAGATCTTCTGTGATGACACAGCACATTCACATCTGGTGGTTGATCATGTGACATGAGCCACTTCACTGCAGAGCAGCAGCGTGCAGTGACATCATAATCTGCTCAGGGTCTTGTTCAACTGATGTTTTTGAAGTTTTGCTTGTGCTTCATAGCTAAGCTGCTATTAGCATTACATTAAAGCAGCAGGACAAACAGACAAAGGAGAGATGGAAAAGTGCTAAAAGCCCTCCGATGTCAATAAGTGCTGAGTCAGTAAAAGTGTGTTTCTCAGATAAATAAGGTCGTTCACGGCTTTGAACAGGGCTCTCAAGTCTCACACTTTTCAATAGGTTCACACGTCACACATGACATTTCTCACGCTGACAAGTGATAAAACTCGCCACACATAAATGAGCAATCTATGGTGCAGAGACAGATTGCTCTGTTTAGCCGTCCTTAGTTTAGTGACCTATCAGCCAATCGGAAAATAGTATTTCTTGTTGCCGGGTAAAGTCTGGGTCTCTGCAGCGCTGCAACCACGCATCCCATGAATGCTCTGAATGTGTGCACAGGTTGTAGACAGTGATGGACTCTGATCATATGCCCCAGTGCCACAACAGCCACGTAGTGATGCGGCCGTGTTGATGCAACTGAAAAATAAATAAATAAATAAAAAATAAAAACTTGAGAGCCCTGGCTATAAAGTTAGCATGCTAACAGGTTAGCCGAGGCCCGTCCAGACTCTGCAGAGTCACTGGAGTCAAGTCTGAAGAACCAGTGATGCTCAGAGGAGGCATCATAAGCTTGTGTGTAGTAAACTGAACCATGTCTGTATTTCTTGGCAGCAGTACTGAGTAAACAGCTGTTAGAGCTCCAATGTTAGCTATGTAGCAGTAGCTTCACTTAAAAATAGCTCCTTCTAATGTGGAAACTTGTCTAGTGTTTATTTTTTACTCTGAAACTTCCCTAAGTTTGACTTTTGACTGTTGCAGCTGCAACAAAACTTTCAGAAACCAACATTTATGGATCTAATTGGATGATTAAATAACATACAGCAGCTCTACATAATGTTTACAAATGACCTGCTGATGCACAGAGAGTCTGGACGGACACGTTATGAATCTCTGCTGCATTACTCTCATGTAGCGACATATGGTGTGATGTACCTGTTAAACAGAGGTGAAAAATGATTTGTCCACTTTTCAATCCAAATGTTATGGTGTAAAAAGGGTGTGATGTGATGAATGTGGGTCATCATCTCACCTCAAGTGTCAGCTCATCAATGAAACCCTTCCAGACGATGTGGGATGATGTGGGTTATCAACATGTTGGCTCATTAATCATCCTGAGTGATTAAGTGTATGTAATTATACTTGTGTTGCTGCCTGACGTGACAACTGCAGCACCATAATGTCCCATTAAGCCACCAGTTCACATCCGACATCCAATATGGTGAAAAAATCTAGATCGTGTCCAGGAAGCTGCTCATCATCGACATAACGACCACGTCTGACACAAGAGCCGGCGTCTCACACATCCAACGTGTCATCAACCAAACAAATGTGTTTGAACATATGTAACATGCACATAGATTATGTATATGGGCCAACACAACAACAGCATTCATTCTGTCTCTGCAGACAGGTGGAGGCTGCCATCCGCCCCACAGATGGATGGATGGAGACCATTCAACATGTCAGCAGCACTGAACTGGGTCATGAAGCGTAAAATCTACCATCTCATAAACAAGCTCATCTCAGCCTTCCACGTTCATCAGGCCACACATGTCCAGTTCAAACATATAGGTTTCAACCCTCTGATTCAACTCTTGGACTATGCATCCTTGAAAACAAAGCTCCAACAGCAGTAGCAGCGGCAGCAGGAGGAGGAGGAAGTAAAGGCAGCAAACTGGACCTCAGTCATCACAGTAACAATAATAAACACATGAGGACTGATAAAGATATTTGCAGGAGTCAGGAAGATAAAATCACATAAAACTAAAGGAAAGGGCAGGACCGGGGTCAGATCAGACCAGAGAGAGATTTTCCATCTCTCTTTACTCCAGCTCTTATCTTGAAAAGAGGCTGGGTGTTGCTGTGGTAACGGGGACACGGGTCCTCAATAAACTGACAATAACCAAAAACAACAACGAGAAGTTTTGCGGTTAAACTGCCCTCTGAGCTTTTTCTCATTATTGTGGAAGCGTTCGGTGTCTTTGTACTTGCACTCAAGTGCAACACTCAGGAATTTTCTCCATCTGAATCATATATTTTCTTTTCTTATCAGTCAAAGTCCCACTGCACCTTCACAAATCTCTCCCCCTCACTTTCTCTTTCACCCCAGGGGCTGAAAAACATTAGACGAGTGGAGGAAGCTATAAAATGACTCTTTACATTCCAGCACAGCAAAAAAAGAAACAAGAAGAAAGAGAAGAGGACCACCCAACAGTTTTAGCAAGATCCCTATTTTAATCAAACCAACAAGCCTGAGGGCGAGAGAGCTACTGAGACAGCGAGCAGAGCAAAATCCCACTCTTTCTATTGTTTCCTCAGCTGAGAGATCTGAAGATGAAGAGAGGGAAACAAAGCTCTCAGCTCAGTTTGTGATGCGATCTGTGGGGCTGCTCCACTGCACAATGAAGCAGCAACGTCTGCTCTTTTCCCAGATGCACACGATTGTTGTTGTTGTTTTCATTTCACTGGATGTCAGAAAAAGAAAAAAGTAAAAGTGCATCTTTCCAGCCGTCATCCTGTGTGGTGTCAGTCTGAACTGAGAGGAAGCCGATAATCCTGCACACTTTTGTCCGTCTGTGCAGCTTCAGCTTCCGACATCATGACGGAGACATCAAACAAAAAAAAACAGTGAAAATCAGTCAGGGGAGGTTTTCATCCCTCCAGCAGACATCCGCAGAAATTTTATCATCCAACATCCATCTCTATAAAAGCTCAAGAGTCCATCCATCAGAGGAAGCTGGAAAAACTGACCTCTTTTAGATGCAAAGATAATGCATTCATTTCAGTAAACATGAGTCGTCAGAAAAAAACAGTCCAGTCATGATCCAGACCATCAAACCAGGAGGTTGTATCTTAGTGAAGTGACAGTTCTGGTGACTTTTAAGTGTAAAGAGTTCAAACCCTTAAACTTAAAAGAACATTTTATGTTTAATTCAACACATGAACGGATCCACTCTCACCTCTCACTGGCAAGTTCCTCCATCTCCGGCATCTGGCCTGCAGCGCTGACATTCATGTGACCATAAATGCAGAGAGTCCCTGCAGACAAGAAAACATCACAATTAACAAATTGACATGATTATTTTTGATTATTATAGGATTACACATGCAAATCAATTCATGCAATTAGTGACTGAGCAGATTACATTAACATAACTGATTTAAACCGAGTCTGAATTAGGCTTTTTTTTTTTTTTTTTTTTGCTTTGACATTTAAACCAGTCGCAGCCAATTCCTGCTCAGTGAAAACATCAACACACTGTAAATATAGAAATACAGGAGGTTCATTATTCGTGCTTCATTTCCCTCATGCAGAATTCAACTGAAACACTGATGGAGCAAATCTCAGATAGAGAGGGCAGAGGATGATCCCTGACCCCCAGACTGCCCCCCACCCCACCCAATAACAAAAGCCTTTATGCTTCAGCCATATGTGCAGCGTTCAGAGCCAGTTCACCATGTGGACATTTAATCATGTGCACAAATCCAACAGCAGAGGAGAGGTTAAGAGTTTGCAGTGGTCACCACATCCAGACTATATGTTTCCTATAATGACCATAATGTGGAGAAATAATTACAGTGTTGAAAATCTTATCAGTGATCAGTGTTTTTCATAAAAATGATTCTCTGCAGACGGCGGCGGAGACAATGCATTTAATATGGATGAGCTTATGTTGAGCCAAGTTCACACACATTAAAGACAACGAAAAGAGCTCAGACTCGTCTTTTCGGCTCCTAGAACAGAGAAATAATTTGAGCTCAACACTGAACATCATAAACGTGAGGCGTGAGATTCTTATCTGCAGGAAAAAAAAAACAAAGTCGTGTTTTCACTCGTGTCAGTTTGGTTGCTTGATGGAAATGTTGAACACTAAAATGCAGTTTGGTTCAGTTTGTGTCCAGGTGACGGAAAAAACAACAACAACAACACATTCCTCAGGAAGTTGGTCATTTAATGTTTAAAAATGAATGAACAAAACTCCTCCATTATAAATGACCAGAAAACAGATGGAGCTTTTATTTTCTGTTAACTGCATTAATATATTGTTGAAGGAAAAAAGCAGAAAGAAAGAAATAATATGTAAATATGACTTTCAGAATAAAACTGGTGAACGTATCTTCTTACTGCGTCACTCTGTCACATAAGCACAAAGCCAACCAAACATACAACCATGTAAACACTGACTGACATTACATCACTGTCCAGTGGATTACAGTCCAACACATGGCATATGCTCCAGATGCTTAACACACGACCTCTGAACTCTGAACACACACACACGACACGGCCTGGTTAGAGTGAACTACTGATGTATGGATTCACTGTTGTGAGGTGTCTGCGGCTGCGAGGACGAGACTGAACGTACACGAGGAAACTGAGATGTTAATGAAGTCACACATGTTCATTTTGTCTAAAAACTGTTTCACTGAAGTCGTTTTTGCTTTAAATAAAGAGAATCATTCTTTTAAACTGTTTCAAATAAAGGTCAACTGTGTTTGAAAGAAGCTATTATTACTTTACTCACAGCTTGAATCTCACACACACACACACACGGAGACAAGTGAGACTTTCTCTAACTCCTTTCCTCTGTCCGTCTTTGCTGACGTCATCACTTTCCTTTCTCTTCAGGCCGTTCGACATTTACAACTTGCGTCACACACACCCTCTCTCTCTCTCTCTGCCCTTGTTTGTACAAAAAATAAGAAAAGAAAAAAGATGTGTCAGTGGGAAAAAAAAAAAAAAAAAACTCCTGCATGTGACATGATTTCTGACAGGAAGCAGCACAACAGGTTCAGTACGGACGTTTTCGAAGGTGTAAAACATTCAGTGTCTCCAAACATCCAGACAAAGCAACAGCAGCCCCGTTTCCATGCCAACAGGAGAAGATGAGACGACCAAGAGGTCGCTGGAGATAAGAGGTTAAAGGTCGGCTGTAACAAACTGCTGGAGCAACATGACACATGAAAGAGTATGTGAGTAATCTTCATGTACATGTGTCTCTGTATATACACACATTATATATGAGCCTGTCAGGATGATTCATCCTCAACACACACACACACACACACACACACACAGTACACTGGTGTAGAAGCCAAGTCATCACACACAAACACATCTGAAGACACAGTGACCTAAGATACAGTTGTAATGTATGTGACGTCATCTTGCTGATCAGTCAAAAGACGAAGTATCTCCTTGTTTGTGAAACCAGAGCTTCAGTAACTTCCACATTCTTCAGCTGCTCCTCTGACATTTCCTCCTGTTACCTCCAACCGCAAACTATAAAACCACTACAGATACAGCTTCACAGAGTGTTTTTTTTTTTTTCTTCACATATCTTCTCCCTGTTGTCCCTAATGGCAGTGATGTGTTTAAAGTCTCGGGGGGAAATCACTTGAAAAGTCTAATCAATCATACATTACAAGACTTTGTTACATAAGACTTTCCATTACTCAGCACAGCTCCATCATCATCACTGCTGCTGCTGCTGCTGCTGCTGCTGCTGCTGCTGCTGCTGCTGCTGCTGCTGCTGCTGCTGCTGCTCTCACACGACCTGCTGTACTACAATCTGAAATGAATTGAACAGAAATGGCAGGAGGAGAATAACACCACTGTGAATTTAATATGAAGTACCTACATCTAGACTAATTGGACAGATTTGCTGCCTTCAGATGAGACAAGTGATCTGTTATAACTGTTATAACTGTTGCTTTGACCTGTATAAGGTGGGAACACGTCTCCAGCGTGCAGGCTGTTGTTTTGCATCACAGGTTCTATATTCCATTCATTATTAATGACATTATTCATGGTGCAAAACAGAAAAAAAACCCAGCAGGAACATGAGTGTGTAGGAATGTGTGGAGCAAACAAAAAGCTCACATGGACACCATTAGCACATACTGCTGTGGATTTTCCCACCTTCCTCCTATAGCTATGTGTAATACGGGTCGTGGCACCGATGTGACCGAGCGTTCGTTAAATCCAGGACAGATTATTATATCATCACAAAGCTGATTTGTGCCAGGAGTCTGAAATCTGCTTGGCACCGTCTTCAGGTTGCACCAGAGGGAGGGGGGTGGGGGTGGGGGCGGGGGGCGCTGACTCTGTTCTATAATAGACACAGAGACGGGGACGCGAGGTAAGTTGAATGCATGACAGCGCTAATGGGCGAGGCTGCTGAGAGGGTTTACTGGAGTCTGTCAGCTCTCATCCAGTCACACTGAGACGAGCAGAGGAGGAAGACAAGGACGATTACAACAGTGTGAGGAGCTGATGGAGCTGAGGGAGAGGGAGAGGAAGCGAATCACAGTGGAAATGGAAAAGGATGAAGGGAGAGAGAGAGAGGGAGGGAGGACAGGATGAGACAAACATGATGCAGCAAATTGCTGTTTTCATGCAGTGGTAACTCAGGGAAACAGATTTTGGACTGCTGTGCAAGTTAGAAAGCACAGTTTCCAGGAACAAGACATGGACTTCTCTCTGTCACTGCTGCTGTAAAAAACAAAAGTTCAGTCCTGCACAGCATTGTGGGTACATCTTGATATCAACAGAAGCCATGGCAACAAGCAGAGGAGGCAAAGGCAGAGGAGCAAGAGGAGCCATGTTGGGCTGGTTTATATCTGGCAGGCCGGTCAGGCTGTGGGCTGCGAGCTCTTCATGTTACTTTTGTTTTTCCTGCATCTCAGACTCTCATTCATGAGTCCAGAGTGCAGCCGTCACTCCGCTGTAAACATGTCAACACACATACTGTTAATATGAGCGTGTGAGTCACTGGTTGTTGTGTTTACATTTAACGGAGCAGAGCGGCTACTGCTGCTGCTGGAGCTGCTCTGTTTACTCAGTGTGTCTGAAAAGCAGCTGACAGGACGTCCACCACACGGCTGCCTCCAGACTCAGACTCATAAAACATTTAAACTCCGGTCACCAGCTGCCGTGCAGGTTTTAAAGGAAAGTCACAGCAGCAGCAGCACGTTCCTGCGGTGAGTGACGAGCTGCTGACGTGACTCCACCCATCAGCTGTCTGGACAGGAGGGCATTCAAGTGCAACATGCTGCAACAAACTTCTTTTTCAGGTGGAGCCTGTGACCTCTGCATCTTCACATCTCCAGGATGAGTCCCTGTGAGTTTAATCTCATCTAATCTGATCAGAGTCTGATCTCGCACATAAACGACCCACGAGCTGCAATTGAAGAGCTGCAGCGACGTCCCACTTCCAAGGCTTCCTCAAATACATCAAATGCATCCGCCGTTTCCCAGGCAACAAGGGAACCAACAGGTGGCTCTGCTGCAGCCCAACCTCACATACAACAGCATCACTGGCCGACCCATTCTCCTGACATGGATGTGTAACATTTACACACAGAACCACAACCAGGTGACCGTA
The DNA here is from genome assembly GCA_021432705.1 of Caranx ignobilis. Classification (NCBI taxonomy): domain Eukaryota; kingdom Metazoa; phylum Chordata; class Actinopteri; order Carangiformes; family Carangidae; genus Caranx; species Caranx ignobilis. Next base: position 24,559,493 of record MU269981.1, read on the forward strand.
AGAGAAACACACACAGTGAAGTCAAACCTTTGCAGCAGCAGCTTCAGAGCAGGAAAACCAGTTCAGCTCATTAAGTTTATTTCATGCAACATGACATTTTAACCAACTGCTGCTGCTGCTGCACAGACAACAACAGACTCTCAGCCTCAGTGATGTCTAATTAGCTCAGAGAGGAGGAGCAGCTAGAGCAGAGAGAAGTTGTGTTGTATTTACAGCGACAGTAGATTTGGGAGAGACGTGCTGAGAAACAGCGACATGAACTAGTGTAGAGATCGTGTGGAGGAAAACAGTGTGAGTGCACAAAAATCAGTCTATAAATAAACTGAAGTTTCAGATTAATAAACTCTAAAACCACAGGAAAGTGTGACGAGATGACTGCCGTGCTCACAGTGAAGAGACAACACACACACGTGTCCACAGACAGTTGACCTTTCCTCTGGCTCCATATGGACTAATGCACATCTATGTAGGAAACAGAGGGCGAGTTCAGAGGCTTTAGCACCAATGCAGCTTGAACTAATGGTCTGACCACAGGAAGCTGATGGAGCCATGCCAGCTGATCGCTCAGGTTTGTGTTTGTGCCGCCAGCTCTCTCTCTCACACTCACACACACACACACTTTTTAGCTCTACATGTGTCAGGACTCAAGCCTCAGCCACCTGAACAGGATCAGCGTCAGCTCTGTATCACTGTAAACTGAAGATCTTTGGCTTCAGCCCAAACAAAACAATCAGTCTGACGCATAAATAATGCAACACACACAAACAGCATGCGACGCCATTTCCGCCACACAAAGCCCACACACTCCTCTGACTATGTGCGCACACACACACACACACACACACACACACACACACACACACACACACACACACACAGATCTAAGAAGCACAGAGTCGTAATAAAATAAAATAACTTCTCTGAGCTTCATTCATTATCATTAAAAACCATTTTACAATCCATAAACAGAAGTAATTGTGTTTGTGTTTCCTGCAGCTTCGTCTCATCTCTTTATTATGTGAGTCGATCTGTAAACTGTTTGATTCCACTTCAGTATTTACTGATTCACAGAGCGGAGTCTGTTCACTGGAACTTTACATGTTAAGTGATTGTATTAAAGTAGCTGATGCACTTCGGTCGCACAGTCTCATCTTTCTCCTCTGATGACTCACTGGTACAAACACAAACTGGTTCATTACGGCTGAGTCTTCATCCAGTTACAGCTGATTGAGAGACTGAGGCTCGTGCACACTCACTAAATTTCTCAAACAGTGAGATGTGTGTGTGTGTGTTCCATTTGGTGAAGTTTATTTTGAAAGGCAAAGTTTGTCTTGGAGGGTTTTTTTTGTGTGTGCAACATATCACAGCATCTTTCTTCAGAACCACACTGAGTGACAGATTACATGTTCCTGGGAACTGAAGGACAAACAAACAAAAACAGAAACAAACACACACACGCCGCCGTCGAGGCAGGGTGGAAATCGAGGAAATGGGTTGAACCCAATTAAAAAAAAAACAAAACCTCCCCTTAACGTTTCTCATGAATTTCTCAGATTGTGATTGGTAGAAGACACAGGAAGTGGGAAACAGAGAGATCAAACATGTTTCCCCCGAGACTTATTATTCAACCACATCAGAAAACATTAAGCAGCAGAGAGAGCAAAGCTCTTCAACAATTCATGAGCGCCGAATCACACATCACAACTCATCTAGTCATGCTAGCTGCTGCGCACACACACACACACACACACAGAGGCAGCAGACAAGGATAAACAGTGAAAGTGGTTGGGGGGGGGGGCAAATGAGCAGCTTCAATGTGATTCTCATTTATTTTGATTTGGGTTTGAAATGCGACCGTGTGGTTTGGATTCGGCCCCGTTAGAAACAATGCTGAGCTCATGAATGGATTGAATGGACTTTTCATTATGTTTGGTTGGACTCTGCTTCCTGTCAACGCCATGTGAAACTGGCTTTAAACACGACATCATCACAAGACGGGAAACCCAAATCACACATGCACACACACTGACGTGCTAAAGTAAAACAATTTAGCGCTAAAACGTTATGCAAAACTGAAAGCAATGAAAACTTAAAACACATGCAGGGAGGGACATTTAAAGTCTGTTAATCCAACAAACTTTCTGAGTGAGCAGCTGGTTTCATTTTAAGATATTTAAAGTTCAGTCTATTGATTATTGATGGAGGGATATGATCTGATGAAACAGCTTCTGGTGTAAATGAAGGAACTTACAGTGAACAGGCCCAACACTATGAGCACCGGCAGGTGAAGTGAGACACCTGTGACACCTTCATGATGGCTCCTGTTAGTGGGGGGGTTACAGTAGGCAGCAGGTGAACATACTGTCCTCAGAGTTGACAACAAGGTCCAAACTGTGACATCTAGACGACTGGGTCAGAGCAGCTCTTGTGGGGTGTTCCCGGTCTGATCTATCAAAAGTTGGTCCAAGGAAGGAACAGTGGTGAACCACAGGGTCAGAGGTCAGGGCCGAGGCTCACTGATCCAACAGAGCAGGTATTGTTGCTCAAACAGCTGAAGAAGTTCATGCTGGTTCTGATAGAAAGGTGTCAGAATGAGCATCGCAGTGTGTTGTGTATGAAGCAGCAGAAGGGACCAACACAGTATCAGGCAGGTGGTCACAGTGTTATGCCTGCTCAGTGTACGTCTCTTTTACTGCTGGAGTTGCTCTGTGCATGTACAGACTGTGTGAGAGGCAACGTTAGCGTTTGTCTGGTGAAGTAACAGTGGGATATTTAGCAGCAGGGAGCTGGTGGAGATCAGAGCAGAAACAAGAAGCAGAAGCAGTTTGTCTTTCATACAAACTTACATTTAACTTTTAAGATGTTTTTTCATGGGTCGTGTTTTTACTATTTAAATGTCATGTTGTATTCAAGGGTGTTTTAACTATAAGAGTCAAACACTTCAAATCTCAGAAGCCTGACTACAGTTTAATCACCATGATCATAATTATTACCCATAATGATCCAGCTGTGTGGTTCTGTCACCCACTCCATCTGCTGCCTGTCTCCCCTGCTGAGGGCCCAATTAAGCCTCAGTACAGAGCACGGAGCTGAAGGAGGTGACCGGGGGCCAGGGGCCGGGGCTCCAAACCAGGAGAGCTGGCAGAGACGACACACATGGAGCAGACAAACACACTGAGCAGCTTCAGCTCCAACTCACAATGAAGTGAAAACTACACTGACTGTGTTTGAGGGAAAAACGTCAGCGACGAGGTGACAACATGCATCTCAGAGGTTTATCCATGCTATGTGCTAACTGCATCTTTACATAAATCACCGCTGCTTTATCTTTTGCTGCATCATGTCTTCAGGACAACAAACCCAAACCTTGTGCAAGCAGTTTGTTTTTTTTGTTTTTTTAAATCTGCTGATCTGTGGTGACACTTCAGATTCTCAGGGACCTGAACTGTGCAAATTTTGCACAGAGTGTAAACTGTATCACATTACCTGCCTCTTTCTTTAAAGCTCAGCATGTGGAGCAGACACCGACAGGAGTCAGGAGGAGACGGACGGGCTGAATAAACGAGATGATGAAGAGAAGATGATGACTCCAAAACCAAACCCAAGCACAACAACTGGAAAGAGCCTCCACCTCCACCTTATCTAAAATCAACTACAATAACAAGTGAAGCACTAGTTCCCTGTTGTGCTGTATGTTATCTTATCTTGTTATGCTGCGTTATCTATATGTTGCTCTCCATGTTTTTACTGCTCATGTTATCACTTTGTTTAGTTGTCTGCTCCCATGTGTACAGACTGACCACAGTTTAACACGTACAGCGGTCTGAGATTAGGTTGACACATACTAACACTGTGAGTGAAGCCACACTTACTGTTGATGAGGTTTTTAATGAGAAAGTGAAGGAGGATTTCCCTCTCACTTTGAGAATCCCTGCTCCGCTGCTTTCCCACTTCTATCTACTCCATCGCTGCCTTTTCCCCCCACACTGTCAAAATCGCTTCCACTCATTTTCTGACTCGCATGTGGTCACTGGTCTCTCTGCACAGCAGGAGCTCCTGCTCTCATCCTGCAGGAGGATCCAGATGTTTCAGAGGAAGAGTCCAGTTCAGCTCATCTCCACCACAACTAATGTGTGGACGGACTCCTTTCTTTTGCTGGCTTCAGTTCATCAGAGATGGATCACATCATTGAGGTTTCATCACCAAAATCTTCAGTTATTCACCTCCATAAACTCAGTGATACACTTTCTCTCTCCTTCCTGAACTTCCTGTAACATCTGCATTTACTGTGTGTGTCTATATCAGTAAATGTTGGAGTTCAGTGTTGTTCATGAACAACTCAAGATGAATATTTTGGAACCAGATCATATGGAGTGTTGAAGTTATTGATGAAACCACCTTCTGATCAGCTCAGATTAAAACCACAGAGCTGCAGAGAGAGATCTGAGCTCCTCTGCTTCCTCACATCTGATATCAAAGAGCTCAACTGTGCTAATCATCGTTGAAGGTCAGGCTGAAGATGAACGGTCCGAGTTCAGGACACACTGATTTAAATCTTGACTCTGCTCCACCTCGTCCACCTTCTGCTTTGATTCTCCCTCATTACTCACAACTTTCCCCTTTGCTGCTTCTTCTGGAGCTACAGAAATTACCCTTTAAACATCTGGACAGACTCCCTCTCTCTCTCTCTCTCTCTCTCAAGTTTCCTTCCAAGTGCAGGTACACGGAGGCCTCTGTTTGCTTTTATTCGACAGCAGTAATTAAATTTGCTGCCTGTTGTCGAGGGGCAATCGAGCTGCCGACTGTGTGGATCTGCAGGCGAGGTAATGCTTCACTGTGACAGAGCCAGAGTCCATGTGAGCCACCGCCACCGCAACCGCCGCCGCTGCTGATGCTGCCGCGGGCAACGGCAAAAACAGTGCGTCTGATTTCAACACCCACAAGACGAGGACGCACACTTCTCTACTTCTTGATGAATTTTCGCAATTTAATTTAAATGCTAATTTGAATTTGACGACAGTCTTGGGGCTCAGGTCTGTGAAAAGAAAGATGGATGCCCGTCCTTTGCTTTGTGTTTCAGACTCAGTAACTTCCCACTCATTCTCCTGCATGGCAGCTTCAGTACGACGCCTGCACATGGAGAGCTCGGTCCGAGTTTGGTCTGGTTCGTTAAACTGATCATAGTAATAAGCGCCGTGCAGTCTGAGAGTAAACAACATGCTCAGAGAGTCCGCTCACTCTGCTCTGTTGAAATCCACCCAGGCTTTTTGTCATTAACAGGCTCAATCCAGACTTCACTTCAGATTCATTAAGGTGTTCAAAGAGAGAGAGAGAGAGACGGGATTTCACCTTGAATATTTCATGTGTGGTAATGACGGAGAGAAAAGCAGTGAAATGAAGTGAAATAAACAAACGTAGAGGCTGAAAAATGATTTTCAAAAGACAGACAGACAGACAGAAAGATGGACAGACGGAGAGACGGACGGACAGACAGACAGACAGACAGACAGAGGCCCATAGGACCTTGCCAGGAGTCTGTGTCTCATCACGTTATTGATTCCTAATGTCAGCTGACACTGGATGGTATTTCATGGGCACTTGCCCTGTTAAATGTCACTGTGGTCTTAGTTCAAGGCCTCCGACTGAGAATAAATCCTCCAGTGCAGAGGAATAAGAAGGAAACAAAGGCCAAGTACTTAAAGGTGAATTAGTTTGACGATCTGAATGTTTCTTTCGGTCTTAGTCACATTTAACTCATCAGCTTTTCTGAGTCCAACGAGTTCAACGGCTCGACTCCCAAGTGAAATCCTGAACCACTCAGAAGAAGTAAAACTAAACAGGAGTGAGAGCCTGAAGTGTCACTGCCCTTTGCACCAAAGCTGCATGTGCACAGAGTCATTACAGAGTTATTGGGTCGGAGGAGGAACCAGGAAGTTGCTCTAAACAATCAAATGGATGTTTGGGAACAAACTGGTTTCAGAGGAAATGTGACTTCCTTGCACAGAAGCTTCTTCATTTCATCTTGTGGCTATTGAGGATTCTGTATCATGCAGGGAGCAGCAGCCTCACCTGAGCTGGTGGAGATTTATCTAACTAGAGCTGATCAGCAGCTTCTGTCTTTAGATAATGAAGAAGCACCAGCGTCTCAGCTGGCGGGAGTCTTTGGTCATTTAACTGTAAACTTTGAAGGCAAGTCTGTTGGAAGCAAAACCTGACATTTTAACACATGGCCACAGAGTGTGGGAGGTCGCAATATGCATTTTTGTTTGACATTGTATAAACTGACTAATCAGAAAATCTGCAGATTGAATCAATGATAAAACAGATTTGTTACTGTCAGTCCGAGGTCAGATGATACCTCTGAGGGGACGAACCCCGGACAACACCTGATAAAGACGGAGCGCAGACAGAGACGGCAGCTGCTATTTTCTCCAGTTATTGGTTTGGACCGAATGTCGGAGCTCTAAATAACACGAGCACTCAGGAGCGCTCCCTGCACACAATGGAGCAGTCATCAGTAACTGACCTTTTCTAACCAGTCGACTGTCCTGTCTGCCTGTCCATCTGTCTCACTGTCTGTCCATCTATCAGTCTCTGCCTGTCCACAGAAACTTTAGGAGCAACGAGCTGCAAAATGAGAGAGAAAGCCATAAAAACCTGCAGGAGTGTCCAAAGAGCGACTCACAATTGTACACACACACACACACAATGCACACACACACTGAACCTTTACAGCACCAGGCCAGTGGTAAAAATGTCAGGAACAGTCACGGCTTAAAAGCAAAGTTGGTACGAACTTTAACGGGCGACAGAAGAAGAAGAAGACGGGAACAGCAGATGGTGAGAGGAGACCTGACGATAATTTAACAGAGCACTTGATTATGTAATAAGTCATAAAGTCAATACCTCCTCAGTCTCCTCGAGTTCAAATGGAAACACACACACACAGAGTTTTATACCTATTGTACGTGAGGTCTGTTCCTTCTTCACTGAAGACAAACAGAAATTCACTGCACTGCAGGTGTCCGGCCTTCAGGGGGCGCCACAGAGAAAAATACTGTTAGAATAAAGTAAAAACTATTTCTGCTTCTCAGACGACGACTATAAAAAGTCCAATAACCTGAGACTCTAATAATAAAGACAATAACAAACACCGTGACACGACCATCACGGCCGATAACTGTGAGATTTAAAGGGAAGTCCCTCATGTGAGGAGGTGAGTGAAGGTTTGTGAGCTTTGACTGTAAAAACATAATGAAACTAATGAAGCGTGAAACGAGCTCTGAGATCAAATGAAAGAAAAAATAAAGACTTTATGTTCAAATGAGATTACCAAGAGTCCTTTGCTCTGTTTCATTATGTCAGGGCTTCGTGTAATTACTCAGAATGAGATTAAAATTTACCTCATGGCCCTCGGAGCTAATGGTCCGCTGCAGCTCGTATACTCAAACTCCTTGCTGCCAAAACTGTTGTATTCAGGTGTAATTTTGTCATTAAATGCGGCTCGTTTTCATCCTGTCACCTCTGGTAGAGAGAGAAGGACCGAAGGACGCATGCAGGACACATGCAGGACGCATGCAGGACTGGGATTATTAAGAGTTTGATTCACACAGGATTAGACTTAAAGAGAGCTGTTGGTTGGTCTGGACCAGAATATCAATCATCAACCTTGGTGTAATGTTGATGAGCTCACAAACGTGTACTTGAGTTTGAGACAGTCTTTATGTGTGTAAACTGAAGATCCCATAGTGTCTCTGTTTTCTTTATTGTCCTTCCTGAAATAAAACCCTATTCCAGGACTCCACAGGACATTATGTCCCTCTCACCTGTGAACAATGCAGCCTATTGTCTCATGCATTATTTAACACGTGCCAATTTTTTTTTTTTTTTACAAGCCAACACCCCCCAACAATTTAACAAGCCACTGCCAACAGCCCTCGTTCCTGTAATTCAGGTCATCGAGGGCAAAGTCCGAGGCCGGAGCTGCTTCACCGAGCCCTTCACATTCACACCAGGAGCTGACACGTCAAGATGTGTGTTTATTATCAGTTTCTGTCCTGTGCAGACGTTATAAATGACACCGAGGACTTCAGTTTGATTTCACTCGTCCAACATCGTCCTCACAGAGACCTCGGTTAACACCCGGCGTAATCACTGATCACTGCGATAGGTGTGTGTGTGTGTGTTTGTGGTGAATGTTCAGGAAACAGTGTCAAACCTCCGCTTGGCGACTGCCAACTGGCAAACAGCCTCTTCCCTTTTACTGTGATAAACGTCCAGAGAAGACGCACAAATATAATAAAGCGTGTAATAAAAACCCCACAGAGGACGAGCAACCACACAAATCAAACCAAAGAGGTTTGATCACTGCACCGTGACGGAGGGCGGCGGTCATGACCTGGTTTTGGATGAAGGGAAATAAAACCACCTGGTTTAGATGTTAACAGTGAAAAGACACCGACGTTGAACTCTACTGAGACTCCAGGACGTCGTTTATCAGGCTTTAAAGACTTTAAATGAATCATCGATGATGCTGAGGAATCACAAAGCCTCTTTCCTCATCTATTATTAATGAATAACTTCTTAGGTATGCCTTCCAGTAATCTGTTATCTGATCTAACCTAATCTATCTCTACGACTCAGATATCTAGATCTATAATCTATAAAAACCATAAGAAATCAATCAACAAAACAAGCAACAGACTTAAATTATGACCAACCGAGCTCTGTTTACTTGTCTTGAGGAGGAATTCACAGTTAAAAGGATGTTTTACTTTGAAAATTTCAGTAAAGTCTGGTCTGGTAACACTGGTCTCAGGCCTGAGTTAGTCCAGGTTTAAGGTGTCCAAAGTCTGATTAACTTTTGACTGAGCTATAATCTATAATCTATAACTAAAAAATTCACACCTACACCACAGGCGAGTCTGACACTGGCCTCTGGTCTTATTTCATCAGCTGGAAACTTTCTGACTCTGTAGATCCACCCACTGACACGTAGATGAAGCCAGTCTCCAGAGCGGCTCTTCGCTTCTGGATTTGTTTGTAAACTGAAAATCCTATAAAACTTTATTAAAGCTGGTAATTAAAAGTGACATTTAGTTCTGTAAACACAGGACGAGCTCTCACACGACTCCACCACAGCCAGCGTCTGTCCCACAGCACCATTAACCTTAATGGTCGTTTCTGCAGAGCAGCATTGATGGACGCTGTGAGCATGTAGGTCACAGACGGGCCTGTACATCACTGTAGCAGCTCATTAGCCACAGGGGGAAGTGCTACCTGAGTATGTTGACTGCTGAAAGAGCCACAGGAACAAACGTGACAAACAAACTGAGATGGGGAAAACGCTGCTTTGCATCTCAGCACAACTGACCCACATTTACACACACACACACACACACACACACACACACCATCCGCACTGACCAGGATCCCTGCAGCTCTGTCCCCCAATATATTTTCACTGTTTTGATAACACAGCATAAATCAGCAGAAGAGAAGAGTTTCACTTTGAGCATCAGAGACGGAGAGTAAATACTGATCTGTGTGCGTGTGTGTGTGTGTGTGTGTGTGTGTGTGTGTGCGTCCCTGCATTCCCATGAATGATGAATGCCAAAGTCCATTGTATCAACAGATGGTTATGAAACAGTCTATCATGAAGTAATAAGGTGCATAAATCAGCATTGTGCAGTGTGTGTGTGTGTGTGTGTGCAGTCTGTGTCTCTCATTGTGTATGTATGCATGGATATTTGTATTTCAGACTGATATCTTCATCCTTCTTTGCAACTTTATTTTCAGTTTGCATTTTTTCCATGTGGGTGTGTGTGTGTGTGTGTGTGTGTGCACGCACGCATTCATGCCTTTTTTATTGCAGTGCCATAACCCTGGTAGTCTTAAGCAAGCACTTCCTGGCACAGTGGCACCACAGCAATGATAAAGTGACTTGACTTCAGAGTCCACAGCCATGTGTCACAGAGACTATTATAAAGCAGAGATCTACAGAGCTGCTATCTGCTCTTGACCAGATTAGACTCTTCAATCTGCTGAGAGGTGAAAACTCACAACAATAAAAAGATAAAGATGTCCTGGGACTCTCCTCACCTCTGCCAGGAAACTTTTTCAATTAGACAGAACAATCAGTGAAGGAGCCAAAACTTTCTGTCCCACCCTGAACTGGTCAGAGTTTATATCTGACCTTTGACCTCTCAGCAGCCATAATGTTGGTACATGCCATTCAGATCTGTTAGCTTCTTTAGCAGTTAGCAATGACCTCTCTCTCTCTCTCTCTCTCTCTTTCCTGCTCACTTTGTCTTAAGTTACAATATTCATCTGCCTCCTTTAGAAATTATGAGACATGGAACAACATTCGTTTATGGTGAAGCTCAGTGTATTGGAAGTGCTCCTCTGCTTCCTCACTGTATATTTCAACTAGCTGGGAAACCCGCTCACAGCGGGTTACGGTGCCCGATCTTTTAAGTTACAATATTCATCTTCCTCCTGTAGAAATGATGATACATGGAATGACAGTAGTTTTACACGAAGCTCAGTGTATTGGAAGTGCTTCCCTGCTTCCTCACTGCAGTTTTCAACTAGCTGGGAAACCAGAGCAGCTCACAGAGGTTTAGGCTGCCTGATAAAAACAGGTGTGGCCCCAAGGCCCCTGCTGATGCACACTAGCCAGAAACAAAACCGGAACAATGAGCTAATCCTCCACTGATGGATTATATACATTATATACTTCATTTATTGTTATTGGCATTAACAATAAAACACTGCTTTAGTGCAAATTTCATTTATGACGCCTCAATATCACATGTTTGGTATTTAAAGTAATAAATTAAGTCTCATATTTGCACATTTATATTGCAGGTCATTATTTTATGTCTAATGCAGAAGTTGTTCACCTGCCAAGAACAACAAAAGCAATTTGTCTCGGTGACACTGCTGTGGAAAAAAAATATTTACCAAGTGGAGTTTCCCATGACACACAAGACGGCATGACTTTACCCACACGTGTGTCGCCATCAGTTTTATCTTTTTTCCTCACAGATATTGAAACACAGACGCAGCGTACAGTGATTTAAGAGGAGTCAGGGTCGAGGGGCTCAGGATCTCCCAGGAAACTGAAGCTGAGGAAAGTGAGTTATGTGTCCTTGTATTGATTAGAGCATCACGTAGTTAGTTCAGGTGAATAAATGTTGACATATTATAGTGTCAAACTGTCTGAGGTCTTCTGTGCCACAAACCAAACTAATCCAGATATTTGTATGAGAGAAGCATCATGACAAACAGTGAGGGCTCAGCTAAAAATAGGTGTCATTAAATCAGCTCATTGCCTGTGCACAGGCTGGAGGTACCAGGCTGATTCACTCCAGCAGGTCAGTAATGAGATGCCACTGACTGGGCCTCAAATCAAACGCGCCCTCAGCTCAACGGCAGGCTGAGACATTAGGGTGCACCACACTTTGACCCCCCGAGGTTCAAACTGCTCTTTTACTGCTCTTCATCCTGATGTTTTTAGAACGGAAAAGACTGCATCCTTAGGCTCCGCCCACATTTACCCCCCACCACCAGTGGGTTTATTTATGCCTCCAGCACAGCAAAGTTTGCATAACTAAAACACCACCCTGCCTGCTTAAAGTAAATATCACCCCTTGGATGCTCTCACACGGTCGCTTCAACACATTCCAGCAACTTTTGTTATGATGAAAATGTTGTAATTAATCTGGTCGTTACAAACAACCGAAACCTGCCTCTGTGTTTTTCAGCTCCATTCATCAATTACCTACTTTTTCAAGAATGACACCAACACCAGGAGGACGTGTGTCAGTTTGTTACATCGCTCTCTCTGTTTTACAAAAGAAGAGAAGAGATCAAGTTCAACACTGACAGAATGAAGGAGAGAGTCAGCCGAGGAAGGAGGAAAGAGGACGACAACTGCATTGTGTTACAGTACAGTATATCATCACTTCATTTTATCCTGATGGACGTTTCATCCAAAAACTGCTGCATAATTAGTGTTGAATTCACATGTTCTGTGAAGTGTCAGTGTGATGTTCCCTCTGGCTGTTCCTCATATATTACATCCACCACCACAATCACATGAGTCCAAGTGAAAGATCTGCAGCAAACGCCTCGAGGCCTCACTGAGGCATCGCGTTCAGGGGGCCGGAACAACGTGCTGCGGGGTCACAGTGACCTCTGACCTCTGACCTCTGACCACAAATATCCCTCAAAACATTACCGAGATATCTATATCAGTAATTCTGTGCAGAAAGCCAAAACAAACCAAAATACTCTGTGCAGCTGTCTGGTCCTTTCAGTATCAGTCTGCAGCTCATTTACCTGTGTGTTGTTCCTTTATTTAGCTTTTTAATCTCATCAAACCAAAAACCAAATACGAATATGAATCTCTCCCTCAATGTCGTTGCACTTGTGCAATGACAATAAAGATGTCACATGGAGCAGAGGGAGCCGCTGGTTCCTAAAACTGAATCCCAACATTTCTGTTATTTTCAGACGACATCATTTGTTTTTATGTCCCGTCAGTGACTTGCAGCAGGATGACGGCTGACGACAGATGTTGTTAGTGTCCCTCACAATGACTGAGCGGAGAATGACATCTGTGTGTGTGTGTGTGTGTGTGTGTGTGCTCATCTTCTCCGGAGGGGAAAACCTTGAAATCATCTTTGTACAAGCTGATTTCCATCAATTTCGTTGTGTATCACTACATCCCATAATGATGCTCAGAGGAAAACTGACTGAGCTCTTGTCCAGAGGCCGACATCATGTCTGGCGTTCAAGGTGTCATTCATTAAAAACCTTAAAGGTCGTTTCTCTTCTTTAAGGCGACACATGTTTCATCATCACAGACTCTATCACTGACATTAACAGTTAAAAGCAGAGACTCGACTTTGTTTGTTTGTCTGAACGTGTTTTTCCAAAATGAATATTTTATTCCCTCTGCTGCTCTGAAAACAAGAAGCGTTCTTATCAAGCTCACAAACACTAATAAATCACACATGACTTCACGGGGTTCATCACCGTGGGGATAATAAAACTCTATTTTTAGAAAGGAAACAGCTTCACAGGATCAAAATAAATTCCCTCACCAATAATCACTCTCATTTCCAAAGCACAAAACTGATCACGTCTTATTATTTATCACCACAGCGGCTCACAGGTCGCAGATATCCCACTGTTAAATAAGAAGATTAATCCACCATAGCTGCTAATATATTAGCTTGTGACAGTGGAAGCTCTCCCAGGGAGCAGTGTGTGATGGGAATCGTGGCGCCCGGCTAAAAATAAGCCCTCCCTCCCAGAGAGCGGCCGGCCGGCAGGATGCAGACTGGACGTGGAGACAAGGAAAGAAAAACACGCATCGCTCCAGAAACCTGAAATACTGCACCTATTACAGCTTTGTTTGGTTTGAATAAAAGCTGCAGCATCTTACGGGAAAACAGAACGGAGGCGACATTAATCTAGATAATTAGCTCAGCACTTAACAATGAATGAACCTCAGCTTTCCAGCAATAAGAAACATCTGCCAAATTATGTGAGGAAACAGAAGTGGGTACATTTTTTAGCTGCTTGGTTGGGATTATGTCCTGAACAAAGACTGGACTGCACTTCGATTAATGCCACAAGATTTTTTTTTTTTCCAGCTGTTCCAGTGTTTTTCAGCTGTAAGAACCAGAGACTGGGTTGAATCTCACGCCTGTTTGGTGCATAACTCAGGTCAGTGGCTCTCATTCAGAAAAGTTCAGGTGTTTCTGTAAGTATGTTAAACAATACACATGCGCCAACTGGGCACAAGACACACAACATAATATAATACGACATGGGCAGGATTTGAAGTTCAGGTAAAGACAACAGTTCTCTTCAGCTGTAGTTCTCTCCATCATGTTTATATTATAAATCCGATCAACCCACTCGTTTACTGTTGGTTCGTCTTCATAAAGCCATTCATCCCTCTTTGTATATTCAGTGTATTCTTCCAGCTCAGCTCCCTGGTTCAGGTGTTTAAGGATACGTTCAGGCCTGTCACTATTGTCACATAATCACCTGATCACAATCATTTCAACGGACTGCAATTATTTTCCATAATGGTTAAAATGCTCTTCACTCTTCTGTATAAAAACAGCTGGATGAAAGAAACAGAAACATCATGTTTCCATCACTGCTCCTTCGTCGTTTGAGGTTTGACTGGTCCTTTCTTTTTTAATGACATCACATTGCTTCTCCTCCTCCTCCTCCTCATCTATTGACATTAGCATCTTCTCCTCTTCTTCTTCATAAGGTGTGTGTGTGTGTTATTAAACTATGTTCAGGCTTCGCATCAAGACAATTAACTCATTACTTGCAGTTAACTGTATGGCCAGTGATCGTCATGACTGCGACAGTCCTTCATACATTTGTACAAGGAAACTGTTTTTCACCTAAAAGTGACCTGACCTCCTGCTTCTCGGTCACATGCTCTGTGTATCTGCATAGATCTTAGGATTCACTCTGTTCATCTGATAATCTTGTTATTTCACTTCATCTGACGCCCGCGAGACGAGCGCGCAGGGTTCAAACTGGGGACAGTAAACTGAGGGAGCAGTGTAAGTGTAAGTGTAACTTCAGGCTGTGTTTGGTTGTTCTTGCTGCCGCCTCACCTCGGCCTGCTGTTATTGACCGGACAGACTGCACTGCCAGGATAAACTGATGAGTTCGCACCAACCTCACAACCTAAAGCAAATAGTCAGACAGTTTGCAGACGGGGCGTTCATGGACTGATGTTCAAGTGTCAGCTCCAGGAATACTGTGCTCACTCACTCTGTCTCTGTGTCCTCCTCCATCGGCTCCTACAGCACAGAGAGACCAGCTGTCCTCTGGCTAACTCTCTCCTTGAGCTGATTCGATCCCCGCCAACCCCCCCCTCTCTCCATGGGAGTGCAGAGAGTTTGTGATGGGTGGTAACTGTCCACCCTCTCCTCAGATGGAGCACAAGTCCAGCTGGTGCACACGGCCGTTCCTTCCAGGCAAAGTGCCCTAACAGACCGTGCACAGCTAGGACACTGAGCATCCACTCGTCTCCATCATACTTTCCTCGCAACTCTTCACCTTTAGAACAACTTGTCACATTTCAAAACCTGGTAAAGCTGCATTTCTTTCCCTGTATTCATCCCCTCTGTTTTCCCTGCAGTGAACATGAACACTCATTTCTGTCTGAGCTGACCCATCAGAGCAGGAAGGTTTGTTTCAGAGACAATAATTCAATAATATTTTCCTCACCCCTCGTTGAAATTCTGTTTCACAGGTCGACAAAAGCAGCTGAAAAACACACAAAGGAGCAAAACAAGCATAATCCAGACTCACATGTGTGTGACGAGACATCAGCTCCGTTTGAAACCACTTCTCCACTTTTTTTTCTTTGCCTTCCTCTCCCGGCGTCGTCTTCACACAGACACAGAAAAGCAAACGTTTGGAGAAGGCCAGGACATTCACAGAGAGGGAGGGGGTGAAGGAGGTGGAGGCGGGGGGGATGGGGGTCTGATGAATAATGAGCCAGGTGGCACAAGGCTGAGTCTCTGTGCCACTGCATCAGTGCCAACCTCTCCAAACCAGGGGCTGAAAAAGCAAAGATTCAGGACGTGTAACAAAATGAATGCGGCTGCTGCCCGAACACCATCGACGCTGGAGACTGGACTTCCTCACTTCATTATGGAGTCACATTCACCTCTACAGTGTGTGCAGCCACCACAGAGAACAAAGCCCTGAGCTGCACCTCAGCCTCCTCTACGTATCTGGAGAAACAGAACCTGACTGAGCTTCAGCAAAAACTGTAATTAAAATGTAGATTTTTCACTGCACCTGATCGCTGTTGTTCAACCTGTGGCGCTGATGGCTCAAAGTCTGGTGGTGTCAGTTCGCAGCGATGAGAAATAATGGAAGTCGTCCATCAGAGCACAGCGAGATAACCACGGAGGTGAGTGTGTCGCCAACACAAGCAGCAAATTAAGACTTGTGTTACAACTCCAAACGCGAACGTTCCCGCGGTGATGGAGAGGCTCAGGTGGTTTCTTTTTTTTCCCCACACTCTGCTTCAAGCTGTGGTTCATAAAGTTACAGATATGAGATGACAGAGATGTTCACTTCAGTCGATCCACATCGATGCATCAAGCTCAAACTGTGCTGGTTGTGTTTGTGTTTAACATGTTCCCTCGTGGTCCTGTCTTCTCCTGCACACTGTCCTTCTTTCGTCTCCCAGTAAGAGCCCCAGTCGGGACAGTTAAACCAGTCTGGTGTAAACAGCACTTGAGGAGCCATTTCTACATTTTCTCTCTTAAGTTCCTGTCTGCTCTGCTCTCACACTCACACACACATACACATTGAAAACCCCTCAACACTATGAAAATGACAAAACACAACAACAAGCACATCCCAGATCTACAACAACAACAACAACAACAACAACAACAACAACGCCAGCCCAGAGCTGCTGTGGATAAAAATAGTGAAACCACAGAGTAAACCGTCATCGTCTTGGTTCTTCTACATGTTCTCGTCCATCCATCTGCACCTGTCAGACCTTTATGAAAAATAAACAGCGCGGAGCTGAGTGCTTGACTCCCTGGCCTCTTTAAAGCGTCTGGGTAAACAGTGGGGTCCAGCATAGACCAAATATGTCCAACTGTGCCTCAGAAAACTGCAGCACTTCCCAAAATTAATACCAACATTAAACTCAGAAGAACTGGGCCTAAGTTTAGCTCAGTCGGGTTCACGTCGAGTAAAACTGGACTCTGAGATGTCCTAAATAGGCCACCGTACGGAGCAGAACCCCCTCTGATTAATGTGGCATCTCTCTCAGGCCACATGCCACATTTTTGCTCCTCCAGTGGTGAAGAACCAAGAACAGCAAAGTCATGTCTGAATGTTTCACCCCGTCATCTATATATGAGCCTGACGACCTCCTGGAGCGTCTCAGTCTGGACTTTATTAAAACACAGCAGATTTGTGTGTCTGCGTGTGTGTCTGCGTGTGTGTCTGCGTGTGTGTGTGTGGACGTCTCACAGTGTCCAGAGCCGTGAGGCTTAAAGGACAAATTCAGGACTTCTTCTGCTAAAATGGATTTTAACAAACAATCGAAAGGGTGTGTGTGTGTGTGTGTGTGTGTGTGTGTGTGCACGCCAGCTGCAGGTGGGAAACCTTCAGAACAATGTTCATACACCCTTCAGTCTCTTTGAAGCACTTTGATGTAGAGCAGCTGAGAAACACACTTAAGGATTAGAGCAATATTTGGCCTGAGGCTGTACACACACACACACACACACACACACACACACACAAATAGTGACCAGTGAATACATCTCACACACTGACTTGCGTTCATTGACGTGTGATTGACGTGTTCAGCTTTGACATGATTCAGTTTTCGATCAGTCGTACGACGATCATCGTCAGTGCGAGCCGTTACCTTGGCAACCACTACGATTCCTGGGGTCTCACTTACAGAAAACCAAAAACAATGACGTTGTTTCCCTTTTCCTTTGCGGTAAATTAAAGTTGCAGTATTTCATCAGGTGTTTCTGTCTCGTGCTGAGTCATCGTCTCCAGATCTCTGATAACATCCACACTGTCGTGGCTCATGACGTCCTCTTTACTGATTAAAGAGACATGTGGGAAACACATGAAACTATTTCCGAGAACTTCCCCCATGAGCAGCTGCGTCGCTTTACGATTTCACGGAAAGTGATGGTGCTTGGTCGGAGCACGCCCTGTGAGGTCATCCCCCTGAATGTGTCGCCTGGAGGCTTCACGTCACTCAAAACTCACCTGAACACGCGACTCTGTGAGATTTGTCAACAAGCAGGACAACCCTGACAAACAGGCCGTGTCTCCTCTGGATTCATGAGCGTGTTATGATTTGAGGAGATTTCTGTCTTTTTGAGATCTTCACAGCTGGAAGCTTTTATTTTGAATTCTCCTGTGGCACTTTGTGCTTTTCTTTTTCGTGCAGCTTTTTATTTGTCTTTTCTTCGTTGTTGTTGTTCCTCCCTCCTCTGCGGCTCTTTCTGCTCCGCTTGGCTTTTGGGTCTGATGTGAGGAGCTTGTTCGAGTCAAAGTGGAGCTCAGCTTCTTCTGCTCCCCTGGGTGAACATCTCCGCAGAAATGAAGCAGAGGATCATGGATCGCTGCTCAGGTCACATGACCATATAACATTTTCTGTGTGACCGAACCAAAGCCGACTGAATGCATGAAACACGTCTCAGGTCGTACGTGTGTTTGGCTCATTAGCCTTAAACAGAGAACACTTAACCTTCTCAGAAACATTATGCTGCACACGTCGAGTCCAGAGCAACAGAGTCCAGACAATAAACTGAACACATTATAGAATCTAAATGTAAATTGGGGATAAAAGCATCAGCTCAACGGCTAAAAATGTAAATGCAGTGAGCAGACGGAGACCGGCTGTAAAAATGGAAATGAGTGTGTGTTTCTATAAATGAGCTGCGCTGCGCTGAGGTCAGCCGCCCAATCCAGCTTTGTTAATCAGCATTTGAGCCAGAAACTAAATCAGGAATCACAGTCAATCAATCAATCGCACGTCTAATCCTGCAGCGCTCCGGTTCGTCTCATCATCAGCATAAAACAGAGAATAATGAGGCAGGTTTTTGGTAAAGAGAAGCTGAGCCCGGTCAATAAAAGCCTTCTGCAGGTTGGACCTAAATGCAACAAACAAGGTGATTTAAATCAGATTAAGAAGCTGCAGGTCTCAGTTTGTGCCTGTTATGAGACGTCAGACATTTATACGCAGCACAGAAACAAGTCGCTCTTCTCCTGCAGAGCACATGAATGTAAAAATGTGAAAACCCTGCAGCTTTAACAACCTGCCCCTGAGTCATCAGGTCCATCACAACAGCTCAGCTCTCCCTCTTCGATATTCTGCTCAAGTACCAAAACGATATTAAGAAAAAAAACCCAAAACAATTTAAAAGTTTCTCTTGCACCCTGAAGGTGACACCTGACAACCAGCCACCTGTGGTTTGTGATGCTTCCTCCTCTTTGTGTCTCTATTATTATTATTATTATATAATACAGTGTGATGACGGTTCAGTTCACAGGTGGCCGCTCAGACACTGACAGTTATTACAGCAGTGTCGAGAGCGTTTCAGCAAAGAGGTGGCACCGTGAAACGTCTTGTTTTGTTCAAGATATTAAGAAACGCTTTGAAAAATTAGATTAGTAAAGGACAATAAAGATGTCAAAGACACAGAAGGACAAGTCTATTCACCGTCCACCGTCACAAAAAGTCAACCTCGGTCCCTCGGGATCTGCTCCATGAGATAACATGTAAACACAGCAACTGCATAATGAAATTGTCCTGTTCAAAGAAGCTGTTGTAAAAGCACAAGAGTGGACGTTTGAGCGGATTAAACTCCTGACAAAGAGACCCTGAGACATATAATTGTGCAGACTCACAACAAAAACAAGTTTAGAGCAAACACAAGGACCAGCGATTGCAGCTCCTCTTTGTTTCAGCTTGAAGAACAGATGAGTCTTATTGGAGGTGACGGCTCCAGACTCCACCGGCCCTGCAGTCTGCATGCATAAATAACCAGGGAATACATTTGCTTTCTCACATTTTGGGAACTTCACCAACGCTCTCGTCCGCAGTGACACAGGAAGCAGGTACAGAAGACAAGAGTGTACGACTTCACAGTGACACTGATCATGGGCCGCGTCAGTGAAGAGTGATGTCATCTTCAACATCAACTAAAGGTAAAGATCGAATCAGGTAGAATCAGTTCAATGTACAAATCTCTGCACGAGGTGTCTGATTTCAAAGTGACGCTTTGTATCTTTCCACCACTTTAACACTGTTTTCTGATGTTTGTGTTCATCCAGACAGGCCTGTTATTTGTCTATCAGGTCTTATTTACAAGTACAGCAACTATTGACGGGCCATGACACGAAAGTTCACTCTGAGCTCAGGTCAGCTCCAGGAGAGATTTTTATTCCAAGAAGTCGGGTGTGTCTTCAAATAATGAAAGACAGAAACATTACTCATTTAATTTCTAATGGTGCAAAGCGGGAAATGAGCCGTGAAGCCACATGAGGCTGAAGATGCAGAACATCAGATCTTTATCAGTCAATATGGATGTAATCAGATGCAACAACCTGCAAACTGTGAGTCAAACCATTTCCCAACACTGAACATCTAAGGTGAAACTGTAGTTAAAACTTGGATGAAATCCAAACAAATCCGTGGCGTCTGATTTAATGTGACTCATTTTCCAGTGAATTCTATGCAAGTCCAGTCCGGTCCAGTCCGGTCCGGTCCGGTCGCTTTTCCACAGTTTAGCTAACCCTCCTCTGGTTATGTGCGTTTGTTTTCAACGAAGCGGATGAGAAATCAATCCATGGAGGCGTGGATAAAGAAGATGTTACCATGTGTATATTTGTGTCATCTTATCTGTCATAAACAAGAGGTTACAGGTAACAGGGCGCGTTTGTGTCACGGTGCCGCCGAGACAAGATCTGGGACACCGGGTCGGAGGCTTTGATCTTACAGGGTTGGTTTTCGGTCAAGACAGAGAGCCTCTGTTCTCCACCCGGATAGACTGGTGACCTGTTCAGGGTGTACCCTGCCTCCTGCCCAAAGTCAGCTGAGATAGGCTCCAGCTCACCCACGACCCTAGTGAGGATAAGCCGTATAGAAGATGAGTGAATGAATGAATGAAGCTGTTTAATTAAGGTAAAAATCCTGCATAGTTCCTCTGTAAACTAAAATCCAGTGTGTAGGTTTATGCCTCAGGCCTTTACGTTTATTAATGTGTGTTAAACAGACAACACACCAACAAAGAAAGAAAGAGATATAAATAAATATCGACAGCAGCAGAAATCAGTCACAATCTAACAGCAGCTCTGATACTTTCCAACCTGCCGCTGGTTTGTTTCTGTCGCTGCTCAGACAGGATCTGTGTTTTCTGCCTGAGGAGAGACATCAAACATCAACTCTCTCTCATCCACACTTCTCTCACATGGCATCTCCACCTCCCTCCCTCCCTCCCTCACATCCTTTTCTCTTTTTGCACTCCTGGTGAACTCTCTGTGCTCTAACCCTGACCTCTGAACCACCACTCTCCCTCTTTCTAGTCTTTAATGCCCACTTGTCATCCACCTCCACTCTTTTCTCTCCTTGCCTCTTGTTCTTTTGTCGTTTCCTCAGTTAATAGGCCATGATGGTAATTCCCCTGTGTGCACACACACAATGAAAGACTTAGAGCAGCCTGAGTGAACCCCTGGACACAGATATACAGTCGTTTTTACAGCAACAAGATCAGTTAGGAGAGAAATGAGCAGAAGCTGAATCACGCACTGACTGAACGGCATATTTGGACCGACACGACTCCCGGTCAACATTCTTGCTTTAGTCGATTTTCGCATGTCGGCATGTGTACGACAGCGTTTTGAGTCATTTTCAGTGGGCAAACTTTTCTTGAAACGATGCCGTGTTTATGGAAAACAAACGAGAAAAAGATTGTTTCTGTGTGGACTGACATACACCAAGGAGAGACAAGTCATCGGTATCGAGGCTTCATATCAACTCTACATACAAAAAACCTGCTTTACAAATAAAGATTCAGCTGTAAAGGATCCCAGACCGAGGCTGTGAGCTGTGACAGACTCAAACACGCAGGTCACCAGGGTCAAGAGCAAAAACAATCACTGTTCAACCACAAACACCAAACATTCAAACGCTCCTTGTGCAGAGCCATGAAAGTCAACAGGTTCATCCACACGCACACACACACACACACACACACAGGGAGATGCAGCGGCTGGTGGTGTAATCAAACATCGAGCCTTCTCCAGTCACAGAAACACAATTTGTTTCCTGAACTCCTCATCATCTCCAGGAGACACTCTTATTCCTCCGACACCGGCGGCTCTTGTCGTCCCGACTCCTGTTGAAGGACGGCGTGACATCACAGGCGGCGCGAGTGTTTGGCTGAAGCTGCGTTCAGGAGCAGATCCGACGGCGGAGCTCGATCGTCGAGGAGTGGAGGTAATTACCTCTTTTCAGCAGCTCCGGCACAAACACAACGGGGCTGAAGGGGATCGGAGAGGTTTCCGCCTCATTCTGCTGCGGCTGAACAAAATGCAAATCACTTCTTCTGCACCCAGCTTTGCATTCTCATGTTTGAATTAGTCAGTGTGTGTGTGTGTGTGTGTGTGTGTGTGCCTATATTTTAAGCAGCCAATTTACATGGAACAAATTTATCATCATCATAAAGTGTTGCTCTCAAATCTGGGTCATGTCTTTAATAAAGCCTGTGTTGTGCTGAACTGTGCTGAGCTCCTGCACCATCATCCCATCAGACCAGCAACTGTGGTTTGAATGTAGCCGTTTACATTTCCCTCTGTCCTTTAACCACTTGCACCTGAGCGATAGGCAACGTCATGAGCTTCCCGCTGTTTACAAAGACAAGATGAAACAACAACTTCATTTTTTATTTTTGTCTACTGATTGTGCTACAGGCGGCCTGGAGTGTGTCCAGACATCTGTGACTGAACAGTCCACCAAAGGTTTTGTCTGATTCCAAGAATTAAAAACGTTTTATGTAAAAGGGAGGTGCTGTAACTTCATACCACATATTACAACACCAAAACACACGAGGACATTCTGCTCTTCAAATGAGACCAGTCGTACCTCCCTACGATGTGTATACGTCCCTCCAGCATCGGTGAAAGTGACCAGACAAAGTTTGCAAAATAAAAGAAAGATGTAAAAATGTCATCTGTTTTCAGCCTTCAGGCTGCAGGTGGTTTTCAACAGCTGCATCAGGTTTCTGTCAGTTTATTAAAAAAAGGTGTGACTGCTCAGAGAGCAGGCCTGAAACACCAGCACACAGGAGCCTGACCTGTGTTTACATAGTTCAGTGTGGCTGCCTTCTTTGTGTCATCTTAATGCAAAAGTTGTGATTCTAGGCCGAACTGTCTCACTGTCAGGTGTGATGAGAGAGAGAGAGAGAGAGAGAGAGAGAGAGAGAGAGAGAGAGATGACTATTGATCCTCAACAGATGCTCTTTTGTGGCTTTCAGTGTGTGTGAGAGTGTGTGTGCAGCAGATGCAGTTATTGACCGACACTGCTGGATTGTTGCATAATATCATTATTTTATCAGAGAGAGACACTGCGTGTGTGTGTGTGTGTGTGTGTGTGTGTGTGTGTGTGTGTGTGTGTGTGTGTGTGTGCATGCGTGCCTGAGTGATAGAGTGATAGAGTGAGAGAAAGTCTCTTCTAGATTTCAGCTGACGTGTGTTGGTGCCTGTAATAAAAACACTTCACAGACACTGTTAACACTGCAACACACAGACCCACAGACCCACAGACCCACTACACACACACACACACACTTTGCATCAGATCCAACAGCACTCATTCTGCACTGACAAAATCTTCTGAGGACACCCAGCCGCCCAAATCTGATCGACCTTTAGGAGGGATTATTAATGTGAAAGTCAACTTCCTGTCCCAGAGCCCCGAAAAAAAAACAAACAAACAAGAAGTCAAATTACATCAATGAACCCAGCAGCAGTCTGTCAAACACCACGCTGATGTTCAAACATCCTCAGGCGCCGAAACGACGCGTCCCCAGGAAGAAACACTCATCACAACATCTGATTAATGAAGTGTAATGAAGGGACATTAACACAGCTGAGTGTGATCGCTCCAAATCTGCACAGTCAGGGTTTTTTGTTTTGTTGTTGTTGGTTTTTTTTTTTACAATCGCTCCCTCAGCTCCCCCCTGAATTCCTCCAACATTCATGCATGACAAATTAAGGACAGTCATGGTGCAGACAAGTGAAACTAATGGATGGAGCTGAGGAGAGACTGTCATCAGCTGCCTACATCACAGCAGGATACAGACATCACACTGCTGCCTTCACTGGCACAGAAAAAACTCACAGACGTGAAGCATATCAGAGGAGGCTCCACGGGAACTCACACTGTGCAAAACAGACCGAGCGCATCTTCTCAAACTCAAAGTTTGTGAGAATATTATAAATATAATCTCAACAACAACAACGACAACATCACGAGGGACATGAGATGAAGGGATTTGGAGCATAACTCATCAACCCTAAAAATCATTGTCTTTGACATGTATTGACCGCTCGCTCTGTGCAGTCCTGACACATTAAGTGACACATGAAAAGCAGCTTCTACTTTACACATTGATCACAGCCTGAGGTTAAAGAGGACAAACTGTACGTGACATCACTCTGTCTTCAGATAAGCACACATCATCCCCTCCCCCCCAAAAAACCCACTGAGGGACAATGCTCAGACTTAAGCTCTTGAAAGACATACATTAATCATAATCAAGCCCGTTCCCCTGCGCGCGCACACACACACACACACACACACACTGCCCAGCAGCTTTGTGAAGCTTTCAACCAATTTCATCTCACAGTTCTGTCGCTGAATTTATCCATCACGTTAAAGTCCAACAGCTTTGTCCGACCTCTGACATTAAACTGATGTTAACAACAGCCAACGAGGGACGTGATCACTGCGCCTCGCTTCAAAAGACTAACGAGCACAGGACTCACCTGCAACAGGTGGATTCTGCAGCATCTGCATGGAAACTGAATTTAAGAAGCCGACGTTTGTTGCAAAGTTTGTCATCGTCTACACTCTGCCCTCTAGTGGAGAGAAACAACAACATAATTGGCTAGTATAAAGGCAGACGTGTGTCTTAAAGCTCCATACAGTATAAAGGCAGACGTGCGTCTTAAAGCTCCATACAGTATAAAGGTAGACGTGTGTCTTAAAGCTCCATACAGTATAAAGGTAGACGTCCATGTGTAGTGTGATTATAAAGCAGCTCTAGGTTCTATATTAATACTGTGAAAGTATCAAAGCCTCAGTCCACAGAGAAATGCACACAGCCTGTATTCAGACACTGAGCCTTAAAACCAGCCGTCAGGACTTCCTGTCACTTTGTGATGTCACAACAAAGCAGTCACACCAAGCCCCGCCCTTCATCTGGACCCACCATCCAACACTTTGCAGGATTTGGTTTCTGTGAGTGTTTTATTCTGAAATCTGCTCTGTTTTTTTATATATCGTCAGCCAATCAGACGAGAGGCTCAGAGCCTCCTCCTCCTCTCTTCACATCCTCTGAGGGATTCCCAGGTCTGATACGGTGAATCCTCCCTCCAGTGTGCTCTCCATGTTCCCCTGAGGGGGGGGGTTAGTTTTCAATTCAATACTTAAACTGTCAAAATCAATAACAGATTCTTCCCAAGAGTCAGCGCAGCACAGAGCTGTTTTTCTGAGCAGCTGCCAGAGAAATGACACAAAGAGTAGACTTTTTACTTTTATGAGCATTTGACCCATAACTGATCAATACCTTCAATCAGTCAGCCGATCAGTTTGTTCACAGCAGTATATGAAAGCAACATTCAGAGTGAAGATGATGGACTGAACAACAGCCTCCGTCCACACACACACACACACACACACACACACACACACACACAGGCACATGAATATGTGTATGCACAACCATGCACTGTTTCAGGGTTTCAGGGCTCATCATTGGTTTGAGTGTGAGACACACACACACACACACACACACACACGCGAGTCACAAGAGTCCATACAGTTACAGGCACATCTGGAGACGACAGGTTCACATCCACAGCTGGATTCATGAGAAGCATAGAGCTGCTTCTGCTTCTACTGCTGCTTCTACTGCTGCTGCTGCTTCTACTGCTGCTTCTACTGCCGCTGCTGCTGCTGCTGCTGCTGCTGCTTCTACTGCTGCTTCTACTGCTGCTTCTACTGCCGCTTCTGCTTCTACTGCCACTTCTACTGCTGCTGCTGCTTCTACTGCTGCTGCTGCTTCTACTGCTGCTGCTGCTGCTGCTTCTACTGCTGCTTCTACTGCTGCTTCTACTGCTGCTGCTGCTTCTACTGCTGCTTCTACTGCTGCTTCTACTGCTGCTTCTACTGCTGCTTCTGCTTCTACTGCTGCTGCTGCTTCTACTGCTGCTGCTGCTTCTACTGCTGCTTCTACTGCTGCTGCTGCTTCTACTGCTGCTGCTGCTTCTACTGCTTCTGCTGCTTCTACTGCTGCTGCTGCTTCTACTGCTGCTTCTACTGCTGCTGCTGCTTCTACTGCCACTTCTGCTTCTACTGCTGCTTCTACTGCTGCTTGTGCTTCTCTTGCAGCTCCTCCTCCTCCTGCTGCTGTTGCTGCTCAAAGGTTTCTTACGTGTCTTCTAAAAGAAATCATCTCGTCTTCTCCTGTGTGTGCGCTCCTCCCTGGAGGTGCATTGTCCCAGTGCAAACAAAGGGTGTGTGCCTTGATACGTGCACATAAGAGATGGTCACCATTTTAAAGAGGATTTTTTTTTTAAACATCAAATCAGAGGAAAAGTCCTAAAAAACACACTGATGCATAATTCACAGCCCAGTGAATGATCTGCATTGATGCTAAACCTGTCAGCGCCGTGTGGAGAGAGAGTGTGTGTGTGACCTGTAAGTGATCCAGCTGTGATCCTCTGATCAGCCTATCAGTCAGCATGCAAAGACATGCTGTACCTGTAGCCTACCTTTGATCTGGGCACGTTGATTCACTGCATGTCTGATCCATAAATATTACATAACCATGGTAATAATCACCAAAGCCCTTAAGTAACTGCAGTTAAATCCAAATGAAGTCGTGAATTTGACTGGAGAGCTGCTCCATGACAGGCAATTAGTCAAACACTGAGTGGAGTCCAGCGTTTCAGAGATGGAGGACAGATTAATACAGAGGAATATAAAAACCAATCGAGCCCCAATATTATCCAGTCAGATCCAGCATGTCACAGGCAGACAGTCCAGTCCTCCCCCAGCCGCTCTGTAAAAGCAGCCACTGTCACCTCTCTTCAGTAAAACACAGAAAAGCCCATGTTCAGGGTCAAACTCCAGAGACTCAAATGAACAAGACACTGTTTGAATTCCAGATGTTTCACAGAGGAAACAGCAGCAGAGACACACACACACACACACACCACGATAAAGAAACACAGCCAATCAGATGAGAGACACCTTTCAATACAGAAAAGTAACTCATCACTGAAAAACACTATAACCACTTACTTTCCATAAGAGCGCGCGCACAAAGCTGCCGCGGGTCTCCACAGCCTCCTGCCGCTGCTGCCGCCGCCTCGCGCAGCCAACATGTGACAGCTGACAGTCAATGCACCCTATCCTTATCGATAGATTGGTGATCGGCGCAGCGGCACTACAGCGCAGCCCTGCCCGCGCGCAGCCAGCACATATGGAAAACGGTGTGTGTGTGTGTGTGTGTGTGTGTGTGTGTGTGTGCGCGCGCGCGCGCGCGCAGGCTTAATCCACATGGAGACGGATCGATATGAAGCGGGAAATGGGAATTTTTTCACACATGGAGGTCAAACAGCTCCGGGACATGATGAGACCAGCACCGGACACACAAGTTCTGCTATAACAATGCGCGCGCGCGCACACACACACACACACACACACACACACACACACACACACACACACACACACACTATTAAATGCAGAAACACATACATGTTAGAAAACTATGATATGTGACGTTCAACTGCCGTGAGAGCCACAGAGGTCCAGATCACAGAGGGAACAGCCAGGGACATGAAGATAGTTTTGTTTCTCTTTTCTGGGGGGGAAGGTCACACTTCCTGGGGCTCGTGCGCGTCACCTCACTCAGAGGTCACACTCACACTGGTGGAGAGAAGCTGATTATGAGCTGGAGAAAGAAGGACTGAACTCACCATTTCTGTGAGGAGACGGCGCGTCCTGAGAGCATGTCACGGCACTAAATCCCCATGAGCTCCAATCACATTGTTCTTCAGTCAGTTCACTTCAGCGCGAGACTAATTTCTGAACCTTAAAAAATGAAAGAGAAGGAGGGAGAAGAGAGGAGAGGAGAAGAGAGGAGAGGAGAGGAAGCAGCGTGTGGACCGGACCGAGCCTGGAGGCTGATGAGCGCAGCGCAGCGCAGCGGAGACGAAACTGGGAATGTGGAGAAAGTGTCCGTGCGCAAAAAAAAAAAAAAAACGCAGCGAGAGGGAGGACGGACAGACTGACACAGAGAATGTGCGCGCGCCCCGGTGAGTCCCCGGGGGTGGGGACCACGGACAGACAGAGAGAGAGAGAGAGAGAGAGAGAGAAATCCGGAGGAGAGGTGAGAAGTCCCCGCTGATGTTTGGAGACACCGTGCGGAGTGTGAGCGGGACTGGGATGCTGAGATGCTGCACGACGTCGCTCTGCCTGAACTCAGAGCGGACATTAACCCGCTCTGGTCTAGTCCCTCCTCTTCACCCCCACCCCCATGGATGTTTCTGACGTTGCGCAACTGTGATCCTTTCATGTCTAATTTTTAGGTTGAACCCAGAGCTTGCGCAGATAATCACCTTTGACCTTTAATTGGAAAACCTGATCAGCAGATTCAGATCTTTGGTATCTCCAGTGTTACCTGCAGGCTGGTCCCAGTCCAACACTGTGTGTTTAGACCAGTTTGTGTTGGAGCTGCTCATGTGATGCACTCTGCCTCTTCATGTCAGCATCACCGTGTCAGAAACACCAGCTTCAGGTTTCCTGGTTCAGATCAACTCTGCCACTGTATCTTTATCAACAACACCACCAAAACCACAACCTGTCTGTGCCGGACTTGACCCAGACTGGACTACAACCAAAGACCGTGCACCAGAGGGAGTTACACACTGATCCCTGGACTCTGCTGTCCAAGTCTTTAGCTCCGTACGCCCACCATCACCCCTGACCAGGCTCACCAGTGTGAAGACAAGCTCTGCTGGAGATGGGTCATGGTTTGCTGAAGCTCTGGTGTGATGCAGTGATGCTGTATCGTGCAACATGACATGATACAGTGAGTCAGGATGTGGCAGTACCTGCAGCAACCAACAGAGGGCAGCGTGATTCATACACTTGGATTGAATTACTGGAGCTACTCCAGGAAACACATACATGAGTTCCTGGAGGAAAACCATGAACAGGTAGAAGATGCTAACTTCTCACCAACACTGCAGCGTCACACGCAGACCAAGCTAACCACTGTACCACCATGCCGTCCCTGAGAGGTCCACACAACTCAAACTGTCCCATCAACCCTTATTCAAACTTATTAGGTCTCAGGAATCCATCAAGTATAACATCCTCAGTCCAAACCTCCTCTCTCTCTCTCTCTCTCTCTCTCCTCCACCACCAGGACCTAATAAATCCATTAGGTCGTCTACAAGAACCAAACTGATGTCTGCTGATAATCCTCAGTAAACGAGACGTTGTCCTGGAGAGACGGCGACCAGCTGAATTAGCATTAAGTGGGAGAGTACGTTTCCTTCTCTGCTTTGTTTGGGTCGTTGTTTCCTGCTGTAATTGGTTGAATCGTCCCTTTGACAAGTTCAGGAGGGTTCAATCAGATTATGTAAAGTGAACGAAGATGCAGCGAGAGCAGCTCTGCCCTGATCGTCCTCACAGCTCTGACAGAGTCACAGAGGAAGATGAGTCAGAGTCTGACGTGTTTTTTTTTTTTTTTTAAGTTATAATGTGATTAACACCTTGAAGCTTCAGGTCAGGAGCAGACTGTAGGTGTGCAGGATGTTTACTCGCCCCAGCTCCTGCCTCCCTCTCATCATCATCATCATCATCATCATCATCAGTCTCCTGACATCCCTCTGTTCTTTCATCTTCTCCTCATCTCTCCATCTGTCACGTGCCTCTTTCCTTTTTGAACTGAGATGATCTCTCTGAGCCCTGTCCTCTTTTTCCCATCGACACATCTCTTCTATCCAGGCCACTCGGTGATGACTACATCACCTGAGTCTGAGGCGCTGAAACTAGAACTCTGCTCCAGGCCGTTCGCTGCCACTTTGTCTGAGACCTTCAGTGTAACTCAAGGAAGAATGAACACATACAAAAGTGAAATTACATTTCCCTCACCTTCAGTGAGTTGATGCTGAAGCTCATAAATCACTCAGCGCTCTCTCGTGTTGCGCTAATATCCAAAAGAGAGGTGCTTTGTGTTGTGAGACATTGTGTGTACGTGTGAAAAATTGATTCCTGCCTTTGGCTCAAACTGTAATTTTAAAGAGCAACAATAACAACCAAAAAAACACACACTCAGACCAGTGATGCATAAGGTCTCCCCTCCTCGCTTCAGTCAGAAAGTCAATCAGCTGTGTCCCGTGCAGCTGTGACGGCTGGACGGACAGCGGCCTCCGGCTCATCTGTTGTCCAGCTCACGAATTATTCAAACGAGGAGGAGAAGCAGCAAAAGTCTGGCTTTATTCTCCACATGAGCTGACTTTGGACACACAGACTGATAAAAGTCACAGACACACACCCATCAGCCACAACATTAACACCAGTCACCTGTCTGGATGTCATGGCTAATGACTGATTCTCTGGACACTGTGCTGTGATTCACCTCCATGAACTTACAACTGACCCCGCTGCCTGGAGAATATGAGAAAGAGCAGGACCGGCCCAGTTGGAGCAGTGATAGCTTTATTTTGCTCAGTCGTGTTTGACCGTCTGGTAAAAAAGCCACCGCACACCCACTGGAATGACTATATCATAGGTCCACAATGTGTATACAGGTGAAGAGCTGAGCAGGTTAGAGCTCCTGAGACTGAGCCGACACTCAGAGTTTATTATTAATGAGGAGGAGAAGAAGAAGAAAAGGAGAAGAATGCCTCGGTTTCCATATTACAGATGCATTGAATAAATGTAAACTGCATGTGTGTGTGTGTGTGTGTGTGTGTGTGTGTGTGTGTGTGTGTGTGTTTCTCTCCAGCTTCCTCCCACACACCACAGAAACGCAGGTTATAGGTTAACTGGTGACTCTAAATTGCCTGTAGGTGTGAATGGTTGTCTGTCTGTATATGTTCGCCCTGTGATTGACTGGCGACCTGTCGAGTCAGCTAAGAGGACGACCCTAGTGAGGATCAGTGGTACAGAAGACGAATGAATGATTGAACTGTAAAGATGCGTTCAAGTACAGTATTGTTCAGAAACAACTGTACCGATGTCAGTGTGACTGACTGACTGATTCAGGATTAACTCACATTGGAGCGACACCAGTGAAACGTCCTCTGACAGTCAGGATGGAAAACACAAAGCTCAGTCGTGTGCTGAGTCTCCGTCTGCCTCCTTCATCTTCCATCTCATTCACTATAAACCATTCCTGTGTAACTCAGCCTAATCGTCCTAATCAGCCATTAACAAGCTCCTCAAAAGCATCAGGAGCCGATCTGTGATTCTTTTTGACCGAGTTAATTCGATAATTCAGTGGAGAAGAGACTTTGTGAAAGCAGACCGACTCCGACCTAAGTGGATTTCACCTCCAGTCAGGAGAAATAACCTCCACTGGTCTGAAAATAGAAACGTCTTCATCATCGCAGACCTGCTTTACTGGCATTTCTCTGTTTTTCCCAAACATGACCTCAACACTGAAGCTCTTCACAATATGATTTTATATCTAGATAATGTTATTGTTATGGAGTTTGACCAACTCAAAGAGAGACATTCAGGAGCATTCGGTAGAAAATAACCCGTAAGTGAAGTCGTATCCTGCAGCTCTCTCAAACACACTCCTGCTTCTACTCTTTGTCACTGTGTTCGTTCAACATGAGTTTACTGGTGCAGGAAACACGAATCAGCAGTTCACTGATACCCGCACATAAACGCAGCACATAGTCTGGATTCATCAACGCAGCCACTTACCTCCACCCTGGTCCTCAGGTGAGATCATCATCATCATCATCATCATCATCATCATCATCTTCTACTTCGTCTTCCTTCTCCTGAACCAGCAGCTTTAAAACAACATGGCGGCCGTCCTCCTACTTCCTGTGATCACTCCTGCTCCAGTTTGTCTTTGCTTGTTAATTATCCCCAACGCCTCCTCCTCCTCCTCCTCCTCCTCCTCCATGTTGGATTGTGCACGTCCAAATCTAAATCTGCTCTTCTGAGTGTTTGTCAATCAGCTGCTTGTCTTTGGTGTTGTTCCCTCATCAGGCCGGAGCAGATCCGTTCGCTCGTTTGCTTGGAGATAATCCACATTTCTGTTCATTTGTTTTGTCTTTGATATGTATTTTTACTGTTTTTACACACGACGCTCCTCCTTGTCTCCCACCAGGAAACACACACACACACACAGACACAGACAGGCTGCCTCTCAGTCACCTTTCCCTTTGCACCACTGTCAGATATGATCCACAGTATAAACCAAACTGCAGATTGGTTCATGAATCAAACAAAATCCTCACAGCTCTTCATCTGATGTCTCACTCCCTAGAGGAGTTCACCCTGGAGTTCAGCTCCATTTATCCAGGACTTCCTGGTTGTACCATGTTTTCAGGTGGGGGGGGGGGGTTTGTGTTTATCAGAGACATGTTCCCTGTTGTCTACCTCAACACATGTTTACTGACTTCTCAACACATGACGGTATCAATCATAAACAGACCTGTAAGTTTAAGTTTATACCTGACCTGTCATGACGTACTCTGAGCCCCCCCCCCACACACACACACACACACACACACTAATGGTTTAGTCCACTCAGTCAGGCCTTACCTGTACATGTGAACCACCACAGAAGAAGAAGAAGAAGACCCAGGGAGTAACTTGAGCTCCTTAAATGTCCCAGTGCTGTGAAGACATTTTATTCCAGGTGTTTCAGGACAACACAACCAGGTGAGTCAGATTTAATCAAAGTTAAGTAACTTTGATTAAATCTGACTCACCTGACACAGATGTTATAGAAAACAGCAGCTGTTCCCAGCTCACACAATGACAACAGTAAGACTCATGAGAAAGTCTTGTTTGTCAATTCTGCTTATTCATAGATCTTAGAAACTACTTCTGCTGTGGAGCTGCAGCTTCTGCTTTCACTTCTGTGTGCAGCAGCTAAACATCCCATTGCCTGGTTGACTTGATATCAGTATTGATTTGAATGAGTGCTGTTTGGAGCAGCAGCTGTATGTGTGTATGTGTAATATGTGTAACATGTGTAATATGTGGTGCTGCTGCTGTTGCTGCTCACAGGCTGTTGTTTAGTCGTGGCCTTTCTGGCCTGTAAACGGAGCTTCCTGCAGGATAAACAGCATCACATTTGTGTGTATAACTACACACACACACACACAGATATGAGGTGCATTAGAAGTTGAGAGTAGAGGTGCAGACAAACTTTCATCTCTCCTGATGGTTGTGGAGCTGCTGCTGCTGTTGGTGTAATGGCTTCTTGTGATGAGCTCAATTTTCCTTCTGTCCTCTGGTAGTTCACAAAACCTTGATTTGTAGGCCAAGGCTGTTCCTCTATAACCCAGTTTCACTTCAGCTCTGTAGCACTCACACGGCGGCTTTGTCCTCTCGGCATGATGTGTCCATGGAGTCTGTGTACACTGCAGCGATTTGTATCTGTGCACCAGGCGGAAAAGATGTTTTATGTGTCAGATTTATCAAACATACCTCACGCTCCGTGTCGTGTCTGATCACCTCTGAGCTTCAGCTCCACCTCCACAATCTACTTCCTCCTCCCCCCGGCCCCTGGACACCAATCACTCCCCCCTAAAGTGTAGGATAATACTGCAATATATTCTTGGCTCTTTAGTAAAGTATTGTTTTAACATTATGTTGTGAGTCTGAGACAAATCAGCCCCAGACAGGATGATAAGGCCGAGGTGGTGTGTTCAGTGACTTCACACAAACTGGCCTTCAGTGGGCAAAACCTGAAATCTCCTCAGCGTGCATTTATAGCAAACGTTCATTCAGGAAACATTAGATTTAAGAGCGATGAGAGACGTGTATGGCTAATGCAACGACTAAAGTGCGGACACTCGTCACACACTCACATCATATCCAGTGGAGAGTGTGTTTACCACTGTGCACAATGCATTTAAGTGGCTGAATGGATCATTGGTGCAGGAGTGCATTTAAACCTAAGTGCTATAGAGGAGCTCATTCACTTCCTGGTACATGACTGTGAATTGTCATTGTCAATACAGACGACATTGTTAATGTCACGTATGACAGTGAAGGTTAGGGTACAGGATACTTCCTGGCATCCATCCAGCAGTTTTCATGGTGCTTATCCAGAAGTGTAGACGTGCAGTTGGTGCAGGAGCAGAGGGAGAAACATGGAGGTGAAGAGGTGCAGTGACCCACAGTATCCTGCATTAGAGGGAGAGATACTCAGCTTCTTCTTCTTGTTTGTTAATGGTTTGAGCTGCAGCGTCGTATCAGTCTGAGGTGGGTTAGTGAAAAAACAATATAGTTACCTGAAGTAAAAACTAATGAATCTGCAACGAACAATGCAAAACTGACTAAAACTAAACTGCACTGCAGATTAAATCAGCTTTGTTTCCTCCCTCGATCTCCATGTCCTGCTCAGTGGAACTTCTTGTGATAACAGGCTGCTTCCACAGGGGGGCAGCAGAGCAGACATCGGCTGCTGAATACCACGAGAGGAAGATTAGCTTAGTTTGGATTTTATGATTTGCTAGAAATGGCTAAAGATGCAGGAAGAGCCTGGTATGAGACTCAACGTTAAACTAACTGAACCTGAACTAAAATAAAAAAAACAACAACAACAGCTGAAATATAAACAAACTATAAGAACCTGGGCTGGTGTCATTTCGTCCAGATGTTGTATGATGTATGATTTCTGTGTCCGTCTCTGCTCCCTGAGGAAAAACACCATTTGTAATAATTTGTGGTTGTGTGTGTGTGTGTGTGTGTGTGTGTGTGTGTGTGTGTGTGTGTGTATACACAGTGGATGGTGTGTGAGCAGATGTTTAGTGGAGGCATCACAGCACAGACACAGATAACAACTGTCAGGAGCCGTTAGAGCTTTGACTGTGGCTGCAGGGGCCAATGTCTCTCTCTTTCATGCCTCTCTCTCTTTTCATCCTCTGTTTCTGTCATTATTTTTTGTTCTTTTTCTTCGCTGTAATCTTCCTCTCTGTTTGTGTTCTGTCTTTACAGCTTCTGCTTTTTCTTGTCCTCGTCTAATTTTGGAGACTTTCATAACTTTTACTGGCAGCATCGCTGCTGCTGCTGCTGCTGCTGCTGCTGCTGCCAGAGCTTTCACAATACAACACATGTTACTGCCATGGAAAAGAGAAGAATAAGAGCAACAACCAGGGTGGAGCTGTTGCTCATTCATCCTCTTT
The DNA here is from genome assembly GCA_021432705.1 of Caranx ignobilis. Classification (NCBI taxonomy): domain Eukaryota; kingdom Metazoa; phylum Chordata; class Actinopteri; order Carangiformes; family Carangidae; genus Caranx; species Caranx ignobilis. Next base: position 24,594,740 of record MU269981.1, read on the forward strand.
GTTGACTTAAGTTTTTGTTTTAAATGACGTTCAGAGACTCAGGTGCATCACATCAGGATGAGGAAACAGTCACACTGGTGGGAAACACACGAGGACAGGAAGTGAATCAGAAACGAGATCTGTGCCTCAGGTCAGGGGTCACGGTGTCGGCCCTACGTAGCCGTCATAGACCACGATGATCGAACTCATATGGGAAGCTCTGGTCTATGAAGGATTTTTGGTCTGCATCACTAGCTGTGCTCTGGTCGCCTGGCAACTAGATGGGCTAGTGGAGAGTGCAAAATGACAAGGAAGTCCATAGTAAGAAACTCTGGGAACGTGTGACTGAACTCCAGCACCCCCAGCTCTCAGTGTTGTTTACTTTCACTAATGTGCTATGAATCCTGGGATATGTTCAGCCATGACGGATCCACCTGTTGGACACGGCTCCATCCGGACATCCTGCACTTTGTATTTTATGGTTCAGTGTGACGGTGGTTACTGTTATTATAAGTCTTAGATAGAAATATTGATTTGTCTTTGTTGATGTTAAGATCTGGCCTCTGCAGCTGATTGTTGCTGCTGCTTCGCAGCTCCTGTCAAAACAGTGGGGATGAATTACAGGCTTATAAAGGTGAAGATTAATACAACATAGAATCATTGTTTTCATCAGCATCAGTTGGTATAATCATTATAATAGTCTAACTTCTGTTAACTCCTCTCAGGACGGCTCCTGCTGCCTGTTGCCCTGCGCTCTGTTTCCAGCTGCTCAGCCACTCGGTCAGTAATGAGCAGATTAAATCTGAGCGGTCATGAGTGGTAGAAAACTTTCATTCTCCGCCTCCAAAGAATGTTGTTGTGTGGAAAATCAGCGCAGCCTCATGAAGACTGATGGATATCAAGCAGCAGCAACTTTTCCCCAAAAATGGACACAGCTGGAGCTCTGCATTGATAACATGACGTTACATTATCATCTGGTTAATGAGGCTCCATTTTAACATCAGGCATGTTTTTGTTTTGTTTTTCAGAGACATGACTGCTTGAAAATCATCATGTTGGAGTGAAGTGTTGCTCAGAGCTGAGAGTCGGCCACATGAAGCTGGTTCCTGCTGTCACAGTGTGACAGCTACAATCCTGTTTGATGTCCAGCTGAGTGCAGACCACACAGGCCGCGCTCGCCGCCTCATTTACACGCTCATTAACTGTCTAATTGCTCTGAGTGTGGGTCGCTCATGGCAGCTCGCAAACATGACGACAATGTCAAACTATTGTAAAATCTGCAAGAGAAGCAGGAGGAAGAACTGGATCTGTCCTCCTCTTTGTTGGGAGGCCTCCAGCTAAGACATAATGAATACACTTAGGACCAGTCTCAGGTCCTCTCTGTGCACCGCTAGATGTTAATTCAGATCATTGACAGGATGTCGTCAGGTGTTTGGAGATGTGTATGAGGGCTTTAAGTGGAGGAGGTTTAGACATTGAGCCAAGAAGCCTTCAGGTGCTTCACGTTGCATCTAAAAGTCACATCGAGATCGTGACCTCTTCTCCTAATGATTCATAATTTCTCCTGACAGATTGAGTCTAATGTGGACGTGAGCAGCAGCAGCAGCAGCAGCAGACTCAGCCTCTTCACTTCACTCTGATGTTTCTGTTTGTGTCACATCTGAGCTGTTTGGTTTTTTTCCATCTTCACCTGCAACAGGTCGACAGTCTCTCGCCATGTACGAGCTTCAGCACAATGAGAGCGTGACGTCTTCCCATCCACTTCCTGTCAACATTTGCAGGTATGAACAGGAAGTGAGCTGGAGGTGCATTCAGCTCCTGTAAAACATATAAGCATCTGTCACACATGAGCTCTGGCTGGAGCTGAACAGTCTAATTGCATCTGTACTGACTCCAGCGCCGATGTTTTGCACCAGCCACATTCATTCGCTCCTCTGCTGTGTTTTTCTGCAGAACCTCCTCATCATCTGTCTGTGATTTTCTAAAACCAGAACAAATCACTGATGGTAGATAAACCCCCCCCCCCGTGACATGACAGTGCTCTGATTAAAGTTTGAATAGGCATTAAAACAACTTTGTTGAGACAAAGGAGAGAACAGATGGTGTCATTCATCTTCGTTTCCTCAGTAAATATCCAACTACACTGGAAAAACCACAGCGACGCTAATTCTCACTTTTTTTTCTCTCCAGGCTTAGTAGATATCCTTCAACATGTGTGTGTGTGTGTGTGTGTGTGTGTGTGTGTATGTTTTCATGAGGTCAGTAACCATCAGTGTGCGTCTGTACTTTTACTGCTTTGGACAATTTAACGAGAAGGAAATTGACATTTTAAAGAGGAAAGAGACTGAAGAGGTGGAGTGAGACATCAGGACGGAAGAGAAGGAAATGCAGCGGTGACTGAAACACACACACACACACACACACACACAAGCTTCCGCAAACCTTCCTCCATGTGGTCCTCTCTCTCTTTCTCTTTCTCCTTGTGTCTGTCTTGCTCTCTCGACCACAGGAGGGAAGTGGAAAAGTTTTGTCCATGAAAATCACTCACTTGATTCTCAAATTAATTTCCAAGCGGTCATTGAGTTTACCATCGTTCCACCTGAGCAACCTGAACACAGCCCACCGCATCAGGCAGAGGTAATTAGCTACACACACACACACACACACACACACACACACACACACATCTTGGATACTGTAGGAGAGCAGGGTGTAATTACAGAACCGACTTCATTATAGATCGGTGAGAAGATGAGCTGCTCTCCATTCATTACCTGCAGCAGAGGATTCATCACATTTAAAGACGCTCTCTGTTTTCTATTCTATTCTTTTATTGATTTTCTATTTGTTCTGTGTGTTCATGTAAACTGCTGTGACAGTGATTTCCCAGTCTGTGATCAATAAACTATATCTTGTCTTGTTATCTTATCTTTTGCTGTCACCACAGAGCTAATGTTAGCATCAAGAGCTCTCACCAAGGGCCTCAGCCGTTGTTACGTCTGCATCACAGCATGGTTAGCATGCTGTCTAGGGTTGCTGTCCACATGCAGCTGCAGACAGATGTTGGTCAGTAGAGGAATTAAGACTGATTCCTCCACTGTGTCTTTCTGGTCTAAACATGTGTCATTTGTCTCGTTTGATAATAGTTTGCATCGTCATTTTAAATCTGTTCTCTTCCGCCCCATGGGTCCATTTGTGCATATCTACAATGTGTGTGTGTGTGTGTGTGTGTGTGTGTGTGTGTCCAGAACGGTTGGACGACTGCTCACAAACATAATTAGCTCTTTAATCTGAGTCTCAGAGCAGAAACAGGGGCGATGTGAGGCGGCTCCCTGCTGCTGCCCGCTGCTGAGAGAAAACTGTCTCATGTTTCTCGTTAGTCGACTCAGAAGCTGTTTGGACGTTTAGTCATGTAGTAAATAGAAGCTACGTGAGGGAGCTGTGTCATGATTAAAAAGAGAAACGCTTCAATCTCTGCTGTGTGTGTGAGTCAGCTGTGAACCTATGGTTATAAAAATGAAAGTGTGTGTTTGTGTGTGAGGCTGAAATGGAGCAATCAATGTGTTGGGATGACACCAGCTCATCAGGACACCAGCAAACACCGTTGTAAACACGAGCAAATGATAAAATCTAATGCAGCAACCATGGAACAAGTGTCAGCAGAAGAGAAAGTGGTTAGTTCACTTGTTGTGAAAGCTCTTTATTTACTCTACACCGTTGTGTTTGAGTTCCTGGAGGGCAGGGCCCAGTCGGTGGAACGGGTTAGCAGCTGATGATTCCTGGGTTGAAGCCAGGTTTGTATTAAGAAGGTACAGCCGAAAGACTATAACAATTCAGTCTGAGCTTCTCATTCAGACGAGTAATGAGGAGAAATCCAACACTCCAGTGACCTGTGAACACACACACACACACACACACACACACATGTTTCCATGCAGCAGCTTAGCCACACAGTGCAGATGTTGTGTGTTTGCAGTGTGAGCTGCAGACATACTCTGGGTTCAGCACTGTAGAGGTTGAGGTCTACACCCATGAAGGGGACACATCTGAAAGGACCAAACATGTGATGTGTCAGTAACATTGATATTTATCTTCATTATGCCATAAACAAACTTAGTACTTGATCCTTTGTTGCAGCAGCATCAGCTGCAGGACTCCGTCAGTTTCTCGTCTCCACAGTATTTTTGTTGTCTGCTCCTCCCGTCTGCCCCTCTGCCACCTGCACCGTCGTGGATCTGATGAAATATAAGCAATAACTTAGAAATAAAAAAAACTAGTTTTACCTCAGTTCACCACGACGATGCCATCTGACTGTAGCTCCAGTCAAAGTGCTACCGTTTCACTAAGGTCTCTGACTCCTGATTGGTCGAGACAAACAGCACTGACTGTATGTTGTCATGTATAATGTATATAATACATTTAGGCAGCTCTGTGCAAACTCATTTCACTTCAGCTTGGATGTTACATTCATAGTTAAAGTCACTTTACTCAGGCTCCAAGGATGAGAGAGGCTGCGTTCACAGTCGGAAAAAGAAAAACAAAGTTTGGTGACTCAACTGACAAAATTAGATTCATCTCGAAGGCTTCTTGACTCCACTCAAGGCTGATGAACTAAATGTCTTTAAAAGGAACAAACACTGAGAAAAGCACTAAAAGCTAATTAAACAGTGACCTGACCTGTGCAGTTAAAGTTCACAGAGAGGACAGCTGCTGCACGCTGCTCTTATTTTCCTCCAATTTCCCTCACTAACATTTTTCTTTACCTTTTCCTTGGTGTAATTTGGCCCAAACACCTCCCACCACCACCACCACCCCAGCTTCTACTGTTTCACATTTCACATTTCATCTTCCCCGCTCTGCCCACTTACACAAATATTTTCGTACTTAGGAGCCGTCATTTTCTCTGCAGCTCAGAGGGAAGGGAGCAGAGTTTGACAAAGGCCAGAATTTCCCATCTGATTGGGAGCCAGTGAGCGGAGGCTTCTCTCTCCTCTCTCCGTCTCTCTGCAGCAGCAGCAGCAGCAGCAGGATTCACTGTCATTGATCTTCCAAAAGATTTTCAGTAAAGTATTTCTGAGGCTGGATGTTCCTCACAAACACCATCTGTGTCGAGTAGGTGGCAAAACGCAGGAAGATGAATCGATGCATTCATGATTCTCCTCATTCTTCACAATGATCGGGGACGTACGATGACTCAGACTGTTACCAAGACGCCGCTCACACGTCCCTGACTTTATGTGATAAACATAAAACTCCTGCAGCTTCTTCCTCTTCTTCTTTTTACCCTCATTTAACATTATTCACTTATATTTTGACTTTATTTTAATGTGCTGAAAGTCAGAGGAATAAAAACCTTCAAAAAATCCAAAAGCAACATGTTCTGATTTCTGTGGTTCGTTATTGATTATTGAACGTTCCTGTCTACTTTGAGTTACTTCTGCTTTTCGATGCCATGTTTCTGTGTTTGTTTGTCCGTTTACTCCTGTGGACTTTTTACTTAGGTTTCTGTTCTTCATGATGACAGGTGAGCGTCTCACCTGCACCTGGCTCTGTTGTAGTTGTTTTTCATGCTTGTTTATAACATTGTGCAAGTAAATGAATCTAATCCCAATCTGTCTCTTTGTCGTTGTAGCTACAATAAAGGAATCAAAATCCCGTTCCCATAAAAGATTCCCAGTTGTGTCAAGGTGATACTGAGACATTGTCTGTTTTGAGCAGTGGGACAGACGTTTGTACGAAGGCAGAAAAACAAGTTTTATTTTCAAATTGCTGTGGACAGAGTGGGAAATCATGTATCACATGGCAGGAACAGATTTGACTGCTAAACGTCCTACTTTCTGATGGAGAGCTGTGGTTGTTCTCTGCTCCTCACCTCCGCTCTCCAAAACCTCCAGGACGTGGAAAACCTTCAAAAACCACGACGGACACCGTTCGTTAAATTAAGTAACTTAAATGTGTTGAAAGACGGAGGAGAACAGGCTGCACAACGTGGTCGATCCACCGCAGCAAACACTCAGTGTGTTTGGACGGAAATGTTTTCTGCTGCGGTTCAGATGTGGAGAGTTTTAATTTTTAAGACATATGGTTGTAAAGTGGGGGGGGGGGGGGTGTTAAAAAAAAAGAAGTTGAATCCAGGAAAAAAGAGGAGAAGAACAAACATTAAAACACAGTGACTCTGCCTCTGTGTAGTGTAGTGGAGGCATAAGGATAAACATCTCCAGACAGCGTGTTCCTTTTCTTTTTCTCTCCTCTGCTAAAACGTTTTAACATATTTTCTCCACTCACACATCATTTATATATCTGGAGCGAGGGTTGTGCTTCACACAGGACCAGGTTGTCTCAGAGGACACAGGACAATAACACTGGTACACAGACATAAGACAGAGAGGCGGAGGGTTTTCTTTGGAAATGTAATTTCGCTTCAAGAGCTGCACGACTCAATGTGGCATCGAAGCTTGCTGTATAGTTGTATAGTTCCCATCTGCCTTGAACCCGGGAGGTCAGAGGTCACAGTGGATTGCTAAAGGCCACGGATGATTTCCTCCTCCTCCTCCTCCTCCATGCTTCCTCCCTGATTCTTCAGTTAATTAATCACGTATCTTGTAACAATGTCAATAAAGGTGGTGTATAAATAAAGTTTATTATTGTATGTATTATTATATTATAACCTGTTCACCTTGCCTGTGCAACCAGTCGTCTAACCGACTGTTTGCGTTGCTCTGTTATGATAATGTCAACAGCCGTGCATGAGTGACATTTGGCACAGGACACTATGAATAGCTCCTGCCCTCAGGATCCATAATGCATTAGTGTTTTGCATTGTGGCAGAGCGGTGAGGGTGGAGGTGGGTGTGTGTGTGTGTGTTCCTATACAATGTTTACGATGTGTGGTGACAGTGAAGCAGCGAGCGCTCGGGGACATGTGAGTTGGATCTGCGACCCGGCCTTATGTTGCTCTTTATTTAGCCCCTGAGGCTCCGTGGTTCTTCTTCGTTCACCTTCTCCGTCCTGTTTCCCTTTGAAGAGATGAAACTGCAGTGACACAGTGAATTAAATCAGCTCCTGCTGTTTCTCCAACGAGAGAAAGTCAAAGACGTGGATGTTGCATAAGCATCAATTATCGGTGGCGACGGTGGCTTGTGAAGCTGCTGTTTGAATTTATTTGTCAAAAAATGTTTTAACAGGAGAAAAAGTCTGGATGATTTTTCCTCTTTACAAAACTTCAGAGGAAATCCATCTGATATCAACTGAGGATAAATCACCAGGGGAAGAAAAATATGCAAACTCACTTTAAAAATGAACTCTTTTTATTATAGCTGGGTTTAAAGAAAACATCTGGCTCTTCAGCAGCTGTTTGCTCCGCTCTCTTCACTTCAACTCGTCCCTGAGTTTGTTCACACCTGATGTTAACATCTGTCTCTGCTGATCTGATCACAGGTGTTCAGGTGTGAGCACATGGTTGTGATGCATTCAGGATACACTGGAGATCTGATCACTCACATGTGTCCATATTCCCTAAACCGTGTGAACACAAACCAGTCCCAGGGTCACGCTGAAGGACCGCCCACCCTACTGACATCATCTCATGGACCTTAAACTCTACTGACATCATCATATAGACCTCAGACTCATCTGACATCATCTTAAGGACCGCTCACTCTAAACCCAAAAGCACACACCTGTTAATGAAGCAGGAAGTGAGATGTGATGGGAGGAGACACATTTTAAATCAGGTGTGAACAGATGCACTCAGAGCTGATCACCGAGATTGATCACTGAAGACACAGCTCTTTCAGTATGAGTTGTGATGCTGAGCAGGTGACGACACCATCCAACCTGAGGTGGAGACATGACAGTGTGTGAACATGTATTAATTTTCAATTTAAGCGGAGCTGTGGCGTCCTGTCATCAGTCCTGAGCTCGTCTGTCTCGTCATGTCGCTGCTGAGTGGATCTGATCTGAAAAGAGCAGAGAGTGAGTGTGAGTCTTCAACATGGCGTTCCAGCTGAGGGTCAGGGCCAGATACATGTTCTCCACACAGGAACCAGGCTTCCTGTCTGCTCTCAGAACTGAAGTGGTCTCCTTAATCTGAGCAGGACGCCAGGTCTTTGTTCTCCTCCTCCACATCTTCTCTCTCTGAGTGTCACATTCACACAGTGAAACTACAACAGACAAACGAGGTTGTGTGTTTTGTTTTTGCTGCACCAGAACCAGAGACATGTTGTCTTTGAAATGTCCATCTGTCCCTATTGGACACAATATCTCAGTGAAATCATGAAGGAGCATCTTCAAATTTGGCACAAACATTCACAAGGACTCAAGGGTGATCTGATTAAATTTGGGGGGTCAAAGGTCAAAGGTCAAGGTCCTGGTGACCTCACAAATTGCAGTTTTGATCTGATCAAATATAGTCATGGTATTTCTGCACATTTTATAAACAAAAACATTCACATTGACTCAACTAATTGTTCAGGTTTTAGTGGCTAAAGGTCAAAGGTCAAGGCCACAGTGACCACACATATCATAAATCTGCCCTTGTGAACACAACATCTCAACAACTCTTCAAGGAAATTCCTGTAAATGATTCAGTTTGGTCGTCCCAGGTCTTTTTTTTTTGCCATAATTCAGGGATTCACACAGTAATTATGACATTTTCTCACAGATGGTTCAGATCTCATGTGACTCTGATGTAACCTTTAACTAGTCTGAGGGGTGGATCATAAAACAGCCACAAGCAGCAGGAGGCGGAGGAGGAGGAGGTTCTTGTTATCTCTTCATTTACTCCTGTTAGTCCAGGGATGAGACGAGTTGCTGGAGGCGGGTTGAGTGAGTCTGCAGACCCAGGGGGGAGGCATCAACTCTCTGGGGGGGGGAGAAAAAAAATCCTCCACTCTGCTCAGGAAAGAAAATATTTACTGTACTTCTGTGAAAAGAGGAATGTAAGTAGGGATCCAGGAGAATCTAAAGAGTTTCACGGCTGAAGTGGCTCAGAAACTGGTCACGACCCGAAGAACGGAGGAAAATCTCCTTTAACTTCATCATCAACTACGAGTTGTTACATCAATGTTTTATCATTGATAGCTCGTTCTTCACTCATGTTAAAGAAGCAGAGTTTGTTATATAACTTGTTTCAAAACTGAAACCTGCAACTATGCATGAGACTGAACCAGAACATCCAACAACATACATGTGGAGCAAAAGTATTATGAGTTAAGTCCTGTTGGATCTAAAGCAGAAAGTCCCTTTTCCTTTAGCTCCGGTCTCCACCGACCTCTGAGACAACCGTCTGTCTCTGTAGCTGCTGAAAGCTCCACTCTCTTCTCCATAGAGCTGCTAATGATGGTAAGATTGAACAGACATTAAAGCTGAGAGAGTAAATCTGTGGGTTTATTTGATTCATCCTCATCCTCAAACATTAGAGCCACTTAAACTCATTTAAAGACTTCAAGTTCACAGCGTTTCCCAAAACTTACAATAAATTGACTTTAATCAGATTTTCCTTGAATCACTTGGTTGAAACTTCATTTTGATTTAATGAACAAAGAAAAACCGACGGCCACATGGAAGAAGTGTGAACAATGTGGAAGAGTTATGGTGCCTTAAGAAAAGAGAAGAAGAATCTCCCAGAATATAAAGACCAGAAAAATGCGATGAAATGAATCTAAGAATGAAACCTTCTGCACGAGATAAGAGGAGAGCAACCTGCAGACAGTCGCTGCAGGAGCTGGTTTTTATTTCATCCCTTTGTTGAAGTGACATGATGAATATTTGCAGCCTCTTTTGTTTCCTGTGATAATTCATCCAGTAAATGAGTCTGTAAAATAACAATAAAAACTGAAATGAGAGGCCAAAGTTGACTTTAAAGTCTAATTAAAGTGATTAACATGGAAAGAAAGGCACAGAGAAGCAGGTGTGAATAGAAACACCTGGTGAGAAACACCAGGGAGCAGAAGGAGCAGAGAGAGTGAGTTTGGATAAAGAGTTTTAAGGAGACATGTAACACGTGTTACTGGTCTGTTTTACAGGTGCAGAGATCAATATGTCTATTGATTGATCGACCTGTCTGATGGAGAGTTTGATCTGTTGGTCGGTGCAGAGACAACAGAGGTCAACACTCATAACTGCCGTCTGTTAAATGTCTGTTTGAGCCGTGTCCTGCAGATGAAGATTGACCTTTGAACTCTCTCTTGCTCAGACTGAACCACACACACACACACACACACAAACCTCACACCTCCTAAATGTCAGGCTGAGCGGTCCTGGTTCCACCTGGATGTTTGGATGTTTCTGTCTTTAGCCTCACAGGATTATTGGAGTTTGATGCGTCCGACAGGTTTGATGACACCAACACACACCAACACACACACAAACACAGACACACGGAGCTGCAGAAAGTGATGAGGACAAAGAGCTGTGGAAAGAGAGAGAGAGATGAGAGGCTGGCTGACACGTCTGAGAATAAATCACGGACGGTATTTAAACACACTCTCCTCTGATGCTACAGAATCAAATGAGACTCAGGGACCAGTTTTTATTCATCTCTGAGACATTAGGTCAGCACCCGATGAACTTCAGAGTACCTCTTAATTACTGCTCTGTCTTTTCAGGAGAAGTGAATCTCATGCTTTTCGTTGCCAGGCGCCTTGCGGCCATGGCAACAACATCATCACCCTGGGATCAAAGTGCATGGCCTCATCTGAGGATAAAAGTTGAGGAGTTGTCTTCCTCTGCAGCTCAGTGTCTTCATCGTGGAGCTCGTATCTTTTCAGTGGAGAAACATCCTTCAGACAGCAGTAATGTGCAGCAACCACAGACCTGAGGTCAGATTTAAGTCGTGGTGACAGATAACATCTGTTGTGTTGTTGAGCAGAACTGAATTTCTGCCAGGTTCAGAAACACTGTTCACGGAGCAGCAGACTGTGGCCGACAGCAGCAGCAGGTTGAATCCAGTTCATCCTCTTCCACTGCGTCGCTCAGCGTCCATGTCGTTGTTGTTGTAGTTGCTGTTGTTGTTGTTGTTGTTGTTGTTGGAGTATTTGATGCAGCAGCACAGGAGCTGCTCACCCACTCTGTTCTTTACACATTTGCGTGGATTTATTCAGTTTTCTGGGTTCGACCTGCTGCGGCCTCCGCCTCCGCCTCATTACAGCTCCTGCTCTTAATGAACCGAGTCCGGCTCAGATCACGTTACGTCAGCGGGTTCCAGTAACTTCTATCTTTACCCCGTAACGTAAACGACCAGCGCCACATTTGATCTACTGGGGGGGGGGGGGTCAGCCGGTGTTAAAGTGTAGAGCCCTCACCACACACACAGGTTTGTGCACATGCAACAGCTGACGTTTTAGTCACAGTTCACAGCTTCCAGACGTTTGTTCTTTTCTTTCCTCTTACTGGAAATGACAGGAGCGGCTCTGTTTAAACTCTATTGATTTAGTACAACTGTCAAATATTTTAATAGAGAACTCAGGTGAAGCAGGAGAACTGAGCTGCGCCGAGCCTCAGACTGTTTGTTTGTCTCCTGATTTTATCTCTGACTGGAAGTGTTGCACAATCTGTCCTGTCATTCAGAGAGCACGTAGTCGCAGCCATGTTGTTCTCAGGTGGTTGACACAGGTTACAGCCTTTCCTTCCTCAGGACTTGAGGATGATCTGGATTTTGGTGACTAAAGGTCAAAAGGTCAAGATCACAAAACCTGAATTTGGCCTTGTAAACATAACCTTCAGGAAATATCTGTTAGTAAAGAGCCTATATTAAACAGATGAAATGATTTGATTTGAAAGGTCAAAGGTCACAGGTGTTTGTTTATTTACATGTGTTTTCTTCAGCTGCAGTGTATTGAGCTGTCGGGGCCACTGTAGATTTGTGTTCATGCACACACACTCAGTCAGAAGCAGCCTCTACAACCTTATCACCCGCAGACTTTAATCGTAGTGAAACTGTTTCTCTTCTTTTCTACATTTTCTACAGTGTTGGAGGCGGTTGAGGTCAGAGGAGGTGAAGACTCTGGTTGAGGCTGGAGTTTGTGGATGAGTCTGCACCACAGGCAGCTGTGACTACACCTCAGTGTAACTGATGAATGTCAGAGAACCTGGTGGATCAGTTGCTGAGCGTCGTCGCCTCTGAATGGAAATAAAAGAAGAAGAGAACAGCTTGAGTGGATCAGTGAGAACTTCTTGTTCAAAACATGTACTATATGGAGAGACACTATAAACCCTCTGGGAGCGTGTGCAGAGAGAGTCATCATGCAACCATCTGTGCATATCAGGATGTGTGCATTACTACCCATAATTCAGTGCACTGTTTGATAACCCTGTAGTGTGAGGACAAACCTGCAGCTTTCTGAAGATATGAAGAGGAAAACAGTTTCTTCTCAGGGTTTATCATCTGTATTAGACGTTGATGTATGTAATATATTGTCCATGTCATGTATGTCAGCTGTATGTATTTGTACTGGTAACAGGATCAGTGTGTAGTTATCTGTGTGTGTATATGTGCATGTCCGTATGCACTCGATATATTTGCACTTTTACAACCATTTATGTTGTAAAACACAGAAGAGAATTAAAATCTCGTCTTCACAGAAGCTTCAGAGTCTATAAACATTGTTCTGGTCTAATTTTACTGACTGATGTTGGTATTGGACGTTTAATGTGCATCATTAAGTCAAATTCACCAAACCACTGAAAAAATTACACTCACCAATCAAATGAATTGTCTTTTATTGGTTCTCATGTTCCCTTCAATCACATAATGAGACTAAATGAACAGGGAAGAAAAAAACTCTGAGAGGAGTCGAACGGTGAAGAAGAAGCTTCACTTGACTTTTCTCATTGTTTCGTGCACTCGCCTCCATGACAGAGGCCGAGGAGTAAAGTCTTTTTTTTCCATTTTTGGGGCAGTTTTTCTTAAACTGAGGCAACAGGAGAAGTGAGGGGAATATAGATCATCTGCCTCACACTGATGTTTCACCATCAGTCTTTACACAAACTTTTGAAAGTCGTGGACCTGAATTTAAACATTTTCATAAGTTTCACAGTGGGTTTACTCTGTCGCTGCTCCGAATCAATGATCAGCATCAGGAGTCTGCAGAGTGTCGAGAAGTGATTTTAAAACACATCAGAGACAAAAAAACTCTGAGTTCATGTTGAAGAGTTGAGTCTGTATTTTAAAAAAAGGATCAATGAGTGAGTGATTAGTTATTCTGCATATTAGTGAAATCATGTCCAACCATCACAGAACAGTTACAGACACAAGAACTTTGTGTCATGATGAATAAATCAAAGATCAGTCAATCAATAAATAAGTGAACACATGATTTGCATTGCTCACGTGTCTCTGTACATTTACATGTGATGATGCAATAATAAAGATCCATTGTGACGCCTGCAGCTGTGAAACTCAATACACTCTGACGGAGTCTGTAATGTATGTGATGGATGTTTGTCACGTGTTCAACAGGTTTGACATATGGAGGATTTCATGCATATGTATGAGTGTGTGTTTGTGAATATTTATGTGTGTGTGTGTGTGTGACACCATGTTGTTTCTGTTTGTTTCCCTGTCTCTCGTTTTAAATCCCTTCATTTCCTCCGATCGTCTCTTTAATTAGTTTCTCGTCTTTTTCAGTTTTGAAATGATTGAGTTGCAGGTGACGACGTCTCTGTCTCTGATTTCCAACATGCTGTTTATCCTGTGAAGTGTTTTCATAATGACTTGGTCTAATCTACACTGATGTTATTTTTAGCCCTGACACGTACACGTGGTTTCCCATCAGCCCCTGCTCTGCCTCCCTAACATGAGCCGACAGTTCTTTTGAGTGAGGGGGAGGCCAAGACACTGACCTGACGATGTCACTTCCTGTGATGCTGATGAGGTCACCTCCCCTCTGGGCTGTGACGCCTCACGTCGCAGCGCCAGCATCCAGTCAGAGATGAGACGACAAGAACAAAGTGTGAACACATGTTGATGTCATGTGACAGGTGAACTCAGGACGAAGGTGTGATTCCTTCATCATCACAGGAAACTGTAGAAACATTTTGTTATTGTTGAGTTACATTTTCTGTTTCTTATGAATTTTGGTTTCACTTTGTGTTTTATTTTGGTTTGTCTGTCTTTCCACTTCCTGCTGTGATGTGTTTCACCTCGTCTCTGCAGGTCAGTGCTTATTTTTTAAAACAGCCTTTTCTGTGTGTTTTGGCCTTTTTTACTCAAAACAAACTGAATGTTGAAAAAGCACTTTTAGTAAAACTGAAGACTTTCTGGGTCTCTGTTCACAGTGTTCACGTGTGAACAGGGAGAAACTGAGGTTTCAGTTTGTAACATAACGTAACGTGTGTTGCTTTCAGCTGGTTTTACACAGCAATGATAACAACAACAACAGCTAACAATACAGATTCTTCTCCCACTTGTTTGTTCCCAACTTGTAACAGGCCTCAGCAGGAGGCTCAGGTACAGAAGCCCATCAAACACAACGCTCCAATTTACAGACGTCAACAAGCATGACATGACGTGAACAGTTGTTCAAGTTTTTCCTCCAGCTCCCCAGCACCCCCCCCACTCCCCATTCAAACACAGGCTCCTGACTGTGAAAAACACTCCACATCAGTCTCCTAGTGGTAAATCATAAGTAGGACAAGTGGCTTTTTTTTATCCCACTTGAGCTTGATAATTGCAGGAGGGCATTAAACTCAGACAGCAAACACGGATGTCTGCAGCCTGCTGCAATAAAGAGATCAGGTTTATTTATAGTCATGACATTCACCCGGACTATAAAAAGTCTGAAGTGTCCGCAGTTGATTTTTAAAGCACTTTAGCACATAAATATTTTAGAACAATTGTTATTCTACTTTTTTTTTTCTTCCTGCAGCTCCACATTCTCATGAGCGTGTTCAGACAGAGCACAGACTGACCTCCGACCTTTGAGGAGACACATTTCAGTCAACATCCAGAGCTGCAGTCGGAGGTGGTTTTGAAGACCCCGGAGGCCTCACTACTTTATTCAATTGCTCTGCTCCAGTTCTTCTCATTATACAGCACATTTCCTCTGCCCATGCTGCACCTCTCAGCCAAAAACACCAGGCAGAGAAAGACCAGGGGAAGATTGATTTTCAGCTCAGATCAGATTCCACCTGCGCAGGGAGGGAGGAAGGAGGTTCGGGTCTGGACGGTCGATGAGCTGCTTGTGCGGTTTTTGGCGAGCGGGCTGTGTTTTTTCAGCAGAGTGAGCAGGGAGGTTTCTCTGCTGGTAATTTCATACTTAGCGGTGCTCGGCCGGAGAAACAGACACATCGAGTACAAGCAAAAATATGAGGATGTTCTTCACAGCGAATGGAGAGTGGAATATAACAGACTGAGAGCTTCTCTCCTGGATGAGTGTGGAGAGGGTGTTAGAGCATTATAACAGCTCTCCACTGTGTGTGGAGTCAGAGAGAGGGGAGGGGGGCATTAATCCTGTCCTCTGCTGTAGGTGGGAAACTGTGAAATGTTTCCATAAAGTGCCTCATCCATCCATCTCCTCCCCGGCTGTTGATCTGGGCACAGGTCGTGGTGGTGGTTGCAGACTGAGCAGACATCATTCTCCCTGTCTCCATCATCAAGGTCCTAAAACTTACAGCAGGTCAGATGAGGAATAATCTCTCCAGCTGGGTCCAGGTCTCATGAAAACATCCACACGGAGGCATTGAACCATCCAGACCTGCTGCTTTCAGGTGTGTCAGGTCAAGAAGTCCACCAACATAACAAACAGCCTCCTCCCACCACCTCTTTGTCCTCTTTGACTCCAGAGCATCGGTGCAGGATCCATCAGACTGAGCAACAGCTTTTTTTCCACAACTCATCCGAACTATGAACTTTCTCAATATGCTGCTTCATTCCCGTCGTCCCTCCAACCCGGGGGTCACATGTACACAAAAATGTAGCAGCACTTGAAGTGAACAGCACTGGAGCCTCACAGTGATTCAATCCACCATTTGATCCCCCGGGTCTGGAGCCTTTCTGGGTGGAGTCGTTGCATGTTGTCTTTGTGTCCTGGTCTCTCCAGGTTCTCCAGCCTTAGGTGGTCATTAGGTGAATTGGCCTGCAGGTGTGAACGTGAGTGTGTGAGGGTGTTTGTAACTGGGATTGTCCCTGCACAGATTAGCTGATGTATGTATGCATGTATGGAAGGTTGCACCTGCACAGATCTGAAGCTGCTCTATATGTCACATACAACGTGTCATGTGTTGTTTTATAATGTTAGGCATCTGTGGAGGACTAGAGAATAAATCTGAGTCTTCTTCTTCTTCAGCTGTTGAGGAGTGAAGCAAAGATTGTGTAAATAAGCAGCTGCACGTCTCCTCCTGTACAAAGTGTCAGGTAAAAGAGAAACTAAATGTCCTTCATGTCTTTTTCACTGTGGATGTAACAGAGATATTTGTTCTCAGCTGCACAGAATTACAGCAGGTAGATAAGTTTTCTTTTTTTGGTCACATCGGTGTTTCGTATCAAATCACAGTGTGGACACAACGTGACTGCACCTTCACTGAGTCACTGCCTAGATTGTGCAGCTCCTCTGCTCTCACACAGCTTTATATTGGGTTTCAGATCAGTGTTGATCTGTCCGGCCTTCTACTTTATTGTTCTGGTTCGTTGTCGACACGCTCATAAAAACCCCTCCGTCGTCTACCTGCTCAGCAGCAAACAGCCGAACAGGCTCAGTCAGAGAGGAGCAGCTGAACGTTGTGGAGCAGTTAGCAGATATTTCCCTGAGGAGCTGGTGGAGACCAAACAATGAGCTAAAAGAAGAGGAGCTCTGAAACATCTGTGTTTTTTATTGTCTGCTATCCCATGATGCACCGAGAGGAAATGCACTGAACCTCACTCTGGGTCAAGTCCAGAACATTTCCCTCAGTCTTGGACGTGAATCTGAGACTCACAACATTTTGTTGTGATGCTGACTCTGACATTTTCCAAAAAGCAGGAATGAAGGCGATAAGGCATGTTTTACCTCTCAGCCTCCACCTGTGATTCCTCCTCTTCATGTTCTGACCAGGTAATTTCCTGTTCTTCTCTTTTCAACATTTCATTTCAGCCGAAGGAGGTAAAGGAGCAGTCGGAGCATTGCTCAGTATCAGACTGTGAAGCTGTGACACGTTTCAGGGTCCAAATGAGAAAAGAAAAAAACAGTGTCAGTGACAGATTGTAGATTTACAGGTTGATGAAGCTGTCGGGCAATTTAACACAGATGAGGAAAATAATAGTTGTGTAACTGAGCCCTGTTTACCCAGCTGGCTTCAGTGGTGGAAGTGAGTGAAGTGAAGGAGCTGAATTAGTTCAATAATTGAAAACCATTGTGAGTCAAACTGTTGTTTTCCTGCTCGGCTGCAAGTCAGAGTTTAAAAGTGTTGTTTTTTTTCTTCACGCCTGCTGCTGCTGTGATGTCGCCAGGTGTGCAGCTCTGCAGGGAGACGTGCACTTTCATGAAGCAGCTATAGGGTCGATGTTCGGTGCACAGATCCATGAGGAGTGATTAAGACCAGACAGATGTTGAGTTACCACTCAGTCCCACTCCACCCAAACACACTGCTGCTGCTCTTCATACCTCACCTCAACTGATGCCAAACTTTAGCTTCGAATCACAAGAAGAAATATGAAGCTTTAACTCCAACCAGACGGAGGCAGGTGAAGTAACAACTGCATCCCTTCACTGGTGATAAGAAAGAAGAAGTTCATGTAGGACATTTGATTTCAGGTGGAAACATAATGTGCAGCACAAAGCAACAACTATCATGAAGGCTGCACCTACAAAACGCGGTAATGGAATAAATATTAAGCTTGTTACTTCTTAAACAACAGCATGACATGTCATTGTTAGGAGCCAGGAGGCCGTGGTTGTGTTTCTTCTCTCTCTCCTCCCTCCTGTGCTCCAGGTGCTGCCCCTCCTCCCTGGAGCTGATCAATCAGCAGCAGCTGATGCCCATCACTAATCACTGGTTGAAGGACAGACGCAGGCCAGTGTTTGCAGCGTGTGTGCTGTGTGTGTGGTTTCTGGTTGTTTATTGTTTCTTTGTTACACCTCCATCTCTCCTCTGTCCCGGTGGTTTGATCTTATATGACTCATCCCCTGGTTCATCTGGGGATCGTAACGGTCTCTAATAAGATAAATTTAACAGTGCAAAGAAAATAAAACATTTGAGACAAATAAAAGTAATGTAATAAAAACTAAATGGTAAATAAAGACCAATAAACCAAACCAGTGGAGAGCTCAGCAGCTGCTGAGGAAGGAAAAGGCTGTTTCACCAGTTTTTGTGATGATCCAGGGAAAAACCAAACCACTCATCCATCCATCCTCCTCTGAGTGGATCAATGCGTCACTGACTCAAAAGTCGTCTCCTCTTGTTCCCACCCAAACATTATGTTTCCTGATCAAAGCTTCAACAATGTGGTTTCATACTGTTAAACTACTGATTCTCTTCTCAACAGTGGCTTCAAACAGTTTGGGGAGAAATGTGTCGTCCTGCTGAATGAGGCTCGAACACACACACACACACACACTCCACTCATCCCTCCCTGTTCTCACACTATTCATTCATCAACACTGCTGCACAAACACTGCCATCTGAGATTAGTCAGAGTAAAAGGTATTCCTCAGATTTATGTCTGAGTTATTATTTATTTATTCATTGGCTGGGTTAGAGGCTGCCTTCCAGCAGTTAAAGAGGAAAACCTTCAAAAAATAGATGAACACATTCATAAGTAACAGTGGCTGTAGATCTGACGGTCCGTCCTGCCAACGAGGACTCTGTCAATCGATGAACGTGAGAAAAAAAAAACACTAACGATACAAAAACACTCTCCATTCACACGGCTGAAAAGAACAGACGGACCTGAGCATAGACTCTGACAGGTGATGACAGGTAATGACAGGTGATGAGAGGTGATTGTCTCTCATGAACAGCATCACCAACAGCAGCAGCTCCGACCTGACACACATCAGTGCAGCTGTTTCCAGATGCGCTCCGACGGCCCCAGGGCGAAACTGTGACAGTGTGAGAATGAGCTGAGCTTCACCTCCACAGACACAGACCACCACTGTCTGTTGTTTTACACTGTCTGTTAGCAGGTGTGGTGTCATCACAGTTTGGTTGTGATATCATGTTTTAGGCAATTCCTGTGTAATTGCTGTGTTATGTGTCTGTGGCCAAGCCCAAGGCCACAGGGTCTCAGTGCTGTCTGGGGGAGGCTGGGGCCAGTGCAAGGCCCACACACGGGGCTGAGCCCAAGGCCACATAATTTAGTATTATTTAAAATTTCTCCAAACTTTATTCTAAATTCTTGTCTAAACCCTCAGTAAATTTTTTGAACAAAGTATTGACCATTTAACTGCAGTTCTCACACTGTCAGTGGAGAAACATGCTGCTTGTTTAAAGACAGATATTGATTAGATGTTTAACTTTAACATCTGAATGAGTAGTAATGTCACTCAGCCATGAACCTCTCATTAAGACCCATGATTTACTGTCACAGAAGACGTGTTGACGAACTGCAGATGAGTGACAGGAAGAAGAAACTCTCCTGACAGTGACGACTGTTGTCTCCAGTCGACTGAATGATGTGACAGGTCACAGATGTCAGTCAGTGGAGCCTTTTAAAACCTCCTTCACCGATGAGTCAAAACAAGACTTGATTTTTCTATTATTCTCCACAATGACGATCAATTGTGTTAATTTCTCCTCATTATCAGGCTAATTACAGAGTTAACTCATCACGTGTGTCCGTCACAGCAGCAGCTGAAGCGTTGCTGTCTCTGGTGGGGGAATGTGAAGCTCTGATGGAGACATGAGATGGTTGCAGGTTTTCCAGCTCTGATGATCTCAGTGATTTTAATCCAGTGCATCATTTTCACCACCAATAATAATAATCAGAGCTGTCAATCAAATTAAATATTTAACGAATTTTTATTTGCTGAAATTATACCTTACAGACATATTTTTCATATCTTCAATTTCTAGATTATACAAGAACATAGATTGAACATAACATTAAAAAAATATTGTCCAGAAACATCAAAGGACTTATGTCACCAAAACACATCTGTCAGTTTCATTGCTGCAGCTCAGTTGTAATTGCAGAGTATAAAAATATCAGATCACTGCAGCGTCGATACAAATGGGTCAACCGGGGAAATAAAGAAGAGCAGTTTTCCTCCTCCTGCGGTGTCCCTCAGGGGTCCATCCTGGGGCCACTTCCACTCAGCATGTATACACTCCTCAGGTGGAAACATGATGAAGATGTATAATATCTCCTGTCTGGTGGTCTGATGGCTTGTGTCTGTTGCTACACGGGGTCGATTTCCACTAATGACACTGTGTTGCTACTGTGAATTAATAAATCATAGTTTTAATTAACAAGGCCTCCACAGTGGGCGTGGCTTCAAAGTGAGTGACACTCTGAGGAGGAGGAGGAGGAGAAGGAGGAGGTGGTGGTTTGGATTAGAGATGGTGAAGATGTCATTGCTTTAAGATTAAAAGGCATGAAAAGCTTTTGGTGGATAAATCAAAGGAGAGTACCCTCATATTTCCCATGAGGCATTGCTGCAGAAGTAGACAGAACAACAACAACAACAACAACAGGTCATGTCAGTCGTCTGGATTTCTTTGCTGCCTGTCATGTGAAAACATTTTGAGGAGCTGAGGCTTCATGCTGATCACTTGTTTCACAAAATAAACCCCGTTACACAACTCCTCCTCCTCCTCCTCCTCCTCCCCCTCCTCCCTG
Organism: Caranx ignobilis; assembly: GCA_021432705.1. Taxonomy (NCBI): domain Eukaryota; kingdom Metazoa; phylum Chordata; class Actinopteri; order Carangiformes; family Carangidae; genus Caranx; species Caranx ignobilis. The sequence continues at coordinate 24,615,473 of MU269981.1, forward strand.
CTGAGGTTTGTCCTACTCAGAAAAGGAGGAGTGGGGGTGGAGGGCGTCTGCACAGGGGGAGTCCTCTCAAATTTGAATATGTGATGGATAAATGGAGCAGGAAACAGGTCAACTGTCTGACTCCATGTAGTTGGAGGTAAATATTTTGACAGGCAACATTTATAATTTGAAGGAGGAGGAGGAGGAGGAGGAGGAGGCAGGTACACTGATAAACCTGTTGTCTTGATGCTATCTTTTTATTTTCTGATGCAGACAGAATGATGGAAATGAAAAATACAGGTACTTTATTTAATTGTTCCTGTTGTTTTACATATTTAAGGATGAAAACAGTCGGGTTTAACATTTTGAATCTTTGTCCTCTGACTTTGGTTCTTTTTAGACAAGACAGAGACAGACATGAGGAGAGACAGAGGTTGTTCATCACAGAGCGTGACGGCTCTGTGAGACAGTGAATTGACATTTACTCTTCAAGGCTGCAGGAGAAAAAAAAACAAGAAAGGAAAGTAAAAAGAAGACAAGAAGTGATGTGAACAAGACATGAAACAAGTCCATAAAACTTTATCTTTGCAGGTTTCGCTGTCACAAGACGTTTGACCCGACTGACTGATGCCATCACTTATCCACCTTGTCATCACTCCTCTCTGTCCATCCTTCTCTCTCCTCCTGTCTTCTCTCACACATTAGTCCAGTTTCTCATCTTCTCCTTCTTCTTCTTCCTCCATTTCTCTCCAGGATTTTGACAGAGGGTCTTATGGGTATTTATCATACAGAGTACACAACTTAATCTGCTCTTTGTTGTGTTTCCTCTAAACCTCAGGCTTCACCTCACTGTCAAAGTTAATGATGTTCTTCAAGCCTGAAAAATCAGGTTAAAGATATAAATGATGAAATGATCAGAATCAGTTGAAACAGAAGTTAAAGGTCAGAGGTTAAGAGTAGAAAATGAAGTGAGCTCCAGGTGAACGGCGGAAGAACAGCTGCAGCAGTTCAGACCAGACTAACATGGATGTGAGAGTTTAGTAAATAAACAAATTAATATGTAAATCCCAGATGAAGAGAGGATCATCCAGCCTTTACATCCAGGGCGTATGATGAGTGATGTATAGGAGGAATCAGCAGAGCGGTCGACAGCATCATGATGAACTGTCCCGTCATTCAGGCCTTTACAGAGACATCTACACATAAAGGAGGCCGGTGACTGTGGAAGGACTCAGAGGATTAAAACAATAACAAAAAATGTTATTTCCAGGTGCTCTGTGTGAGCGACGTCACGCCCCACCCATCATCCATCACCTGGCACACAACACCGTCCATATGGCAAAGCGGCGTCTCACCGAGCTGATGTCACGTGGCTTCAGGAACAAGGACGTCGCAGAGGGTCGTGAGGACAAATCACACACGACCTCAGACCAGGATGAAAATCAAAACACTATGATGTGGAGCCAAGAGATGTTGGGAGTGGCCTCGGACTGAAAACAAAACCAGAGAGAGAGAATTTTACATGAGCATACAGATTCTTGTTTGCAACATGTAATTCAATACAAAAAATCATAATATAGATAATATAGGCATATAGCATGTGGTTTCTAGAGGATGCATATATGATAATGATATATCACAATTATATAGTGTTGCTTATGCAAAATGCGGTTGAAATCCTGCAGGATTGTCTTAAATGTTTTTCAACTTTTGCAAATAAAAGAGTAAAAAATAAAAAGTGTAAAGTTCTTACTTTAAATTGGATCTGCATGGGGTGTTTTCATGGCACAAATCTTCGCGAATGTAAGACGAGAGGTGGAGAGAAGAAGCTGGAAGATTAGAGGGTTTATCCCGTCAGCAGGGAGACAGGATGAGTCGTCCTTTGACGGGAACGTGCACAAAGCAGCAGGTTAATAAGGAAGAGGGCGAGACGCCGGAGACAGATCTCACAGAGTGAAGCCTCATCAGTCGAACACTTAAGGTTCACATGTTTGAGAGGAAAGAGGGAGGATCGCTTCTGACTTCAGAGTCTGAGGAGTCACCTGTGATCTGCTCCTGGCTTCATGTCGAATGTTTTCAGAGCTCTTTGTCTTTGTGTCTGCAGCTGTTAAAGGAAACATGGAGCTGGGTCTTAGTTAATAATGAGGGCAGGTGATGATATCTGTATATAGAGACAGAGAAGAAGTGTCTCTGTTTTCTAAAGGTTAAAGCTGCTTACACTGAACCCTTCAGTCTCAGCACAGTAAATGTCACTCATCCTTCTCTGAGCCGCTGGACGTCAGTGGCTTCAAATATGGACATGTTGTTTTCATCTGACACAAACAAGTGCACCAAAGATTTGTAAGATCTTATCTATAAACCAGCTGAAACCAGTCAAAGGCTTCGCTCTCAAAAGACTTTTATTTCATGTTTCCATCTGATTTGAGAGCTGAGGAGCGAAGCTCTGAGAGACCGTCAGGTTTTAATAAAGTTGTGTGAGGTTGGTTTAGTTTATCTGATGACAGGTGACGGCTCAGACTGAAATGAATTCAAATATTTGATTATGATAAAAACATGAATAACAAATAATAATAAAAATAAATAATAAAATGTGTAACCCTGATTTAATTTTTGGTTTCATGTGTGCAGGAGGCCGAGAGCTTCAGACACCTGCAGTCTGTGATGTGGGTCGTCCACGGGGGACAGATCAATTCAGAGCATGACCACACAGACTCCTACAGCTCCAACATCAGAGTAACACTGTGGACAACACAGTGGAGGTGGGGCTGATTGATAACATATAACCTGGACCTGAACATCTCCAACACAGTGGACTTCATGAGGGAGGGGCAGAGGACACAGAGATGCAGCTGGGACTAAGGTGGAGGGTATGAGCAGCTTCTGGGTTGACTTCTGACCTCTGACCTCTGACCCACACACTCCACTGTGATGGTGAAGAAAGTGCATGGGGCAGCACCAGGAGCATCTTATAGGGAGCTGAGAAATGCTGAGTCTGTGTGTGTGTGTGTGTGTCTGCTCCTCTCAGCAGGACCAAACCACTGAAAGGCTGGTCTGGGGACAGCTCCCACCTCCCTGGAGAAAACCTGCGCCAGGTGACAATGTGGATCCAAAGATAATCACAAACATGCACCACCCTGATCACACTGATCAATGGTCCCTGTTAACCCTCTGCAGACATGTGTGTATAATGAGTATTTGTTGTTTTAATCAGCACAGTAGTTGTTGTCAGGGAAACATAATGTCACTGTGGAGTGGCTGCATGTGACAGTAAATCCTCCTGTAACACTTCAGGATACTTTATCTTGGGGGCAGGGGGGTTCAGATAATTTTGCTGACTCGTCACTCTGCCTGCAGCTGATTGGTCGATATGGGACACCTGTAGTGTGTCTGTTTACCTGACTCAGCAGAACCTCATGACTCATCAGTCTTGACTTCATTATTGGGAGTTTAATCAGCATCTTCAGGGGATTCATCTAAAAGATTCACATCCGTCAGACTCTCCATCCTCTGAAGTAATGACACACAAACACACACCCACGCTCTCTCTCTCTCTCTCACACACACACACACACACACAGCACCTTGATTTTCAGGTAACAAATGATCTTGTTTCCTGAAACGACATTTTCCCTCCAAGTTTTTTTTTTGTAATTAAATCTGACTTCAGTATCTGAGATCAGACTCTCCATGGGTGAAATTAATCCATCGGATTAATTTAACAGCTTTGTGATTAGAGATTTCACATCCCGCTCTGCAATCAGACCGCACAGCCGACCGACACCTCCAGCTCTCTGAGGCCTTTATTTTTATCCACAGGGATGAATGACCATGGGTTTTAGAGGATGGAGAGATTACAGCAGGAGGTTTCCCCCTCTTCTCCTCTTAATTAATAAGAGGTTTTGTTCTGAGTCGGGCTCATTAAACCTTCACAGCTGCAGCTTGTGGTTCTGGAGAGTTCTGGAGGCCAAGAAGGTCGATGTGATGTGATGTGATGTGATGTGATGTGATGTGATGTGATGTGATGTGATGTGATGTGATGTGATGTGATGTGATGTGAGGAGGAGGATAATGAATCAGGTTGAAATCAGTGTTGAGAACTGCAGACATTCAAAGTACAAGGGTTAAAATGTGATGTGTGTGATTCTGGATGAGAGACGTTCAAAGACTCTCGGCCTCTTTTTCTTCTCCATCTCTTATTTATTTTTTTTACTACAACAAAGTTTTTGGAACCGTTTCGGAAACTTTTAGGAAATGAATATTTGTCTGTGGCTCTGTAATACTCACACTACTTTATTTTAAGTAACAAAACAAGAAATAACACACAAGTCAACTATCTATGAATAAATTTGCCACCTGGCTGCACAAACACCTCCAGTCGAACAATAACCAGGTGCTGCAGGTCTTTAAACGCCACATTATGGACTAGGTCACAGCTCTGAGTCCAGGTGGTTCTGTCCCACCCCAGATTTACACTGAAGTCATTTCTGCAGCCCAGGTGGCCAACATGATGACCTTTGACCTCTTAATGCTTCCAGCACACTGCAGGCCCTGCTGAGGAGCTCACCTGTGAACCCTCTCCATCCTGACACCTGCAGGTCTGGATGGTCGTGGCACCAGCAGTACCTCTGGCTGCTCCATGGTTCTGGTTGGACAGGTGTGGTTAGTGTGAGAGGGAAGAATGTCACTCATGTCTCTAACAACGCTGTGACCTTCCTTGACCACCAATATAAAGTGATGTTCCCATCATCCATCCAGCGCCATGACAAGCCACCTATCATCCTTTCACTTTTATGGTGACAGCAGAGTAGACTCAGCGTGAGTGTGAAGGTCGTTGTTTAAAAGAAAGAGAGAAAAGCTTTAATGTGGCATCAGCGATGTTTGATGTTGCTTTTATAATCAAATACTCTGTGTTTGCAGCTGAATCATAAAGACACTGGAGAGGAATTCATTTTATACATTTAGAAGAATATGTTCAACGTGCAGAGTGTTTAAAGCAGATGAAGTAGTGAAGGTCATAGGTCACCTATATGATATCAGGTAGGATACAGAGAAAGGATATGAACACACACACACACACAAACACACACACACACACCGTATCTAATGCAGAAGAAAAGACTTTACATTTGAGCATTAATATTAGTAACACAGTTGAACCCTGAACTGGCTATACAAGCACTGATGCACCTATCATGTCCACACAACGATGGGACTCGTCGCTCCTAATCGACAACACTGCACAACAGAAAATATCAATGAAGAATGTGTGTTTACTTTTGAAGACCGCCCACAAACCGTCCAGAGAACTTTCGGCCTCCTTTCTCCTATAGTCTTACTTTACTCTTAGTGCTTCTAACAACAAAAACAAATTAAAAATACAAAATGATAAAGTCGTTAAGAGTGAAAGAAAAAAGCAGATGTGAGCACAACAAGGCTGAGAAAATACTAAAACACACATTGAGAGGCAGCAGCTGATCAGTTACATGTTGTCAACATTGACGATGACTCACACAGCTGCACGTGATGCGTTCATGTTCATGTAAAGCCCACCTGCACATGTCCACACACACACACATACACATACACATACTGAGTGCTCTTAGCTGCACTAATCATCCCTCCTCTCAAGCTCTTACAATTTTACTCCTCTGTCTGAGAGGTAACATCTTCATCTTGTGCCAAAAATCCCAGAATTTGCTCAAATCAAACACTCACAGAGACCTGCCTGCACATGCTTGAATCTGAGAGACACACACACACACACACACACACACACACTGGATCCATTATCATTTACACTTCATCCATCTTCATCCAGAACACATCTTCTCAAAAAAGAGTGTAAATGTGTCCACGATGCTGATGATCTGTGATGTCGACAGGACAAATATTGAAATGGTGTAAATGCATCTGAACCTGTTACTCGTTTTCACAGAACATCACTGGTTTGACCCCCGAGTTCCTGTGTGTGTGTGTGTGTGGGGGGGGGTAAAACATCTCATTCACATGTTGGTGTGAGGTTGTGAATAGGGCCGTGTTTTTAACAAACACATTCAGGTGCATCATCATCATCATCACCTCCTACAGTTACATGTCTGAGTGTCAATGAAAGTGTCTTAGATCTCATTCAGATCACATCCAGGTGTAAATAAAACTCTAAGACCTGATCCATGGTGTTAAATTAGAGATTTGGTCCTGATGTGGGACCTCAGGGTTTGTTTTTTCCCTTGATTGCATTATTATTTAGATAAGACAGAGGAGAGAAGCGAAGTTAGACGAGAGAGAGAAACTGCAATTTTATCCATCATTTCTCACTGGAGCACACTGGTGGTGGCATGGAGCAAAAGGTCACCGCTCAGATTCAAACCTGGACCAGGGCAGTCAGGACTAGACCTTCACCAGGTTCCATCCTCCCTCCTCTCCTCCAATTCTTCTTCTTCGTCGTGTCCATATAAACACACACACAGGACAGATTGTATGTTTATCCCACTCTAATTGTGCTCTGCATCTTTTTTTAAACACAAATGTAGGCTGTGTAATTATCGTCGCTGTCACCGGGGGCACATTTTATCAGCTGACCTGAAGCAGTGACTGCAGGGAACAGTTGGTGTTTAAATGACTCGGTGACTTCCACCGTCACAAAAAGGTGTCAACACTGTTTCAAAATGACTGACGGCATAAAATAAAGGCAATAACACACTGATGTAAGAGGGAGTAAGGAGAGGAGGGCTGGAAATGAAAACAACATTACTGAGAGTTACATAAATGAAATGTTAAGAGCATTTGTCTTCATTGATCGGATTCCATCACGCATGGATTGATGCATGATCGATGGATAGATTGATGGACGGACGGATGTGTAGATTAACAGATAACAGCAGCAGCATCGCCCCCATGTTCCCTTTCACATTCACACCATTCTCCAGTCCTCTGGGCACAGATCAATAATTATCACGGATAGGCTGGTGAATTGATTCGGCCCCGAGGACACTTTCCATGGCGCTGTGAGGCCTTCAGGGCCCTGAGAGCACGCACTGACATAACGGCACCGAGGTGTCGGCCATGAACGCAACACAGCATCAGAACAAAGAGAGGAGGAGCACCAATGTGACAAACACACTCATCACTACTTTTCTATTTATTTAATTGATCTGACTCTATCGTAGGATTAACGATCAGGCCTCGCACTAACAAAACGTGTCATTCACACACACACACACACACAGCTTTCTAGACATGAGGTCGTGCCGATGTTGGGTTTGAACCTGGTGACACCTTCCCTGTGTGGAGTCTTTACATTTTCCGAACACACGCTGATTCCTTTGGTGACTATAAATAACCTGTAGGTGTGAGTATGAGTGTGAACTGTTGTTTGTCTCCACATGTCCACCCTGTGATGGACTGACAGGCTGTCCTGGGTGTAGCCAGTGTCACCCCACTGCTTCAAGCTTTTATATAATGCATAGAGTCATATTGAAAGTGAGGCAGAAACTGGGTTTGACTTATAAACATTATTGATCACTCGCTCAGCCTGGATCATCACTCAGTTAGGTTTAAAAAAGAAAAGATGATGAGATTCCTCCTCAACACCATATGATGATGATGATGACCTTTGTTGTCATGGTTACAACAACAACAACAACAACAACGCAGTTATCTGTCCTCACAGGTGTGAAATCTCCGCCCTTTCAGCCAATCACACGCCAGCATACCTAAACTCAGTCGCAGCCTGTGGGAGGACACGTGTGACAAGTAAAAACATCAACTGACTCAAATACTAAACTACAGTTTAAACAAAGGCACATCTGTTCCATGTTTTACGGAGGAGGACGTATTGTTGCTGTTGTTGTTGTTGATCCTCTTGTGTCTCATCCTCAGTCATTATCATCAGTCTGCTCGTCTGTGTCTGTTTTAATTATCAGTCTGTTTTACGGAGTCGTATCATGTGTGTCACTCCCTAAAAGCCCAAACAGGGACAAGCTCTGCTAATTAGCCCCTGACTATAGAGCTGCAGACACTGCATCAGTTCAGCTATAATTAGACACAACAGTGTATTATCCCTGATAAATAAACTCACAAATAGAAAATATAATGTAACTTCAAACCAAACATGATGAAAGTATGTGCACTGGAATATAAGTAGAGACAACTCTCGTTTGTCTGAGTATATACAACCTGCCACCTGAACCTTCACCATGCGTGTGGAGGACAGAGCTGTATGAACGTCACCTGGCTCCAGGAGGACGCTGGCATCAGTCTGGAGGTCTCACTGGTCCAGGCAGCAGGAGGGAGGGGCAGGGTGGGGGGGCAGAGAGGCTGCTTTATTGCCTCACCTTCATCTGTCATCATCCTCTCATCACCTCAGAAGATGCAGTGACCTGGAAATGCTCCAGGGTGCTGCCTAAAATACCCCAACCCCTTTTAACTTCACTTTTTGAGTCTTCCTGAGTCTTTTTTTTTTCTTAGCATACATCATGTTACTTTTCATTTCAGTTTCCTTCTTACTTTCCTTTGTGCTCTTATACTAATAGTGCCTTCTTTGATCTCTGGTGCCGTTTCAACTCTGCTCTGTGATCCACTCCACTTTTTCCTGCTCTTGATGTTTTCTGATGATTTTCTTTGCAAATGTTCGTTGAAGTTCTTTTGGCCAGTCGTTTCCTCTGCACCTGCATGAAACATCACCACATTATTAGTGTTTTTGATCAGTTCATTGATTTGTACATCTAAAAGAACATACAAAGAGTTTCCTTCTAGGACTGAGAGGACATCATCAGCATTAAAGGTTAAAGCAGGGGTGGGCAATTCATTCCATGAAGGGCCGTGTGGCTGCAGGTTTTTGTTCCAACCATGCAGCAGCACACCAGACCTGACTCAGTTAATCAACTGATCTCAGTCTTCAGACAGTTGATTGGTCAAACTGTGTGCTCTTGGTTGGTTGGAGCAAAAAACCTGCAGCCACACGGCCCTTGGAATGAATTGCCCACCTCTGGGTTAAAGAGTTGGAGATCCAATTCTGGAGCATTTTTTTACTTTAAAAGAAGATGATCCTGTGTTCATCTAACGATGTGGAAGTTAACAATGTTGCAGCAGCAGACAACAGTGAAGGAATATTGAAGACAGATGATAAATAAAAACAGCAATATTCCCTAGAAAGATGAGAAACAGATTTCCCTCCTAAGTATAACATCTGTCACCACGTCACTGCTGCCATTTTGACTTTATTCTCGAAATCTGAATTTTTCCTTTGAAACAATGTCTCACTCCTACATTTTCGTCTTTGATATGTAACAGGGAGCAGCTGTCGGCCTGCAGCTACAGCTGTAATCATCACTGTCCATTGGTCTTTCCCTCAAACCCTTCACTCAAGGGAACTGTACCACTGTTTCTCAGGGGGTGTGTGGGGTAGTGATGGCGTGTCTTCCCACTTGTGGTATTCTATGGTATCCAGATTTTTCATCTTTCCCAGTAAATCTGAGTCATGATCCTTTCTGCCACAAGCTGGTGTCTGTGTCTCTGGGGACTGATAAATGACCCTAATATGTTGTTTAGGTTTTGTGACTTGGACAATTGTGGTTCAGTGAGTTTGGATGCTTCAACAACATGGCCATGTAGAGTGAGTTCAGGACAAACAGCAGGACGCTGAATCCAAAACAGAAAACAGCACTTCTGTGTGAGCATGAATCTGAAATACATCAATTCAGTTAATTTTTAAACATAGAGTCTGGTTCAGTTTGTTCATTGCAGTTTGTGAACAAAACATTTAAACTGGGCCCCTCTTCAGGCTCAACTGTGCAGCCTCCTGCCCCTGACAGCAGCAGCAGCAGCAGTTGTCAGGACTGGAAAGAAAAGGAAATACAGTCCGAGTGGAGAGGAAACGACACAGGGAAGAAGACAAGGTGGATGAAACAAACTGGTGAGTGAAACGGGAAGGGTATATATACATGGACAAGGGGAAGACAGTGAGACACAGGTGCGACACACTAGGGCGAGGCAGGTGCTGATAGCAGGTGGGAAACACAAGAGAAGAAGGGAGACACAAGGGATTTTCAAAATAAAGCAGAAAAAAAATCAACCTATAACAAGAGGGAACACATGGAGGCCATGACTTGTTTATTGAATTTGACTGACAGGGCCGGCAGTGTTGTTTTAGACACAACTTATTTTGTCTTTAGGTAGGTGTATAAATGCTGCTGAGACACTCTGCTTACCACAGCCACTGCCATTTACATAACATGGGACCCACAGTATGACGTTTGCATCAGAGTGAACTGTAATAACTCTTTGCCTCTTTGTCTTGGACTTGTGTCTCTACAGAAATCAAACCCACGTCCTTGATTCAAAGACCTGTCCTGCATGGCTCCTGGGAGGAGGTTTCTGCTGCAGAGATCATCCAGCCACAGCTGCAGGTGTCATCACATGTGCCTCACCTAGTGACACAAAGGTCATGTTAAACAGTATAAACATATATCTTTTGGATGCACTGGAGAAGCTATTGCAACAAAGCTCTGGAGGACGACGACAACAGCCCACCACTTTAGTCCAGGATGAAATACAAGTTATGAAATTTTGCTCGTTGTATCTTTATTCTTATGATATTCGTGGTCCTCAGAGGATCCCAGTGTTGAGTCGGAGGCACAGCACCACACTTTGGCAGAGGCCCTGGGCCTGTCACACTGTGGTCCATCTCTGACTCCACTGAATATTTAATAGTGTTGTTTCACAGTGAAATATCTCGGCAGCTACTGAACTGTGTTACACGAGGGTTCAGGAGCTGTGACATATTGATCACCATAATATTTGGTGGAGATGTCCAGATGATGAATCGTAATGATCTGACTTTTCTTCTAATTAGTTTTTACCTAATTTATCTCATCTACTGACTGACCAGCAGAGAGAAACAGTGAGATTTAGAAGAGAGTGCACTTGGCCCACGTCCTCACTTGGTTATGTTGCAGAAATAACATCACAGTGTTTGCACTGTGCATTCAGCACCAGACACCAAAACGCTGCCCACTTACATGAGCACACGGTGTATGGATGTCTGTACATGATGTGTACACCAGTCATTTGTCTGATGTGTGCTGCTGTTGCATAACAATGAAATATTGATGGGAAAATGATGTTTTGTAGCTCACAGTGCAGCTGTGGAACTCTTATGCAAAACATGTCAGTGAACTCCCATGTCTCTCCATGTAGCAAATCTTGTTTCAGACCTCCACCTCCCTGTGGGTTTCTTTCTCCATCTCTGAGAAATTTCTTTTATCGCTTTTTTCACACCTGCAGCCAATATTCACAACAGTGAGAGAACAATAGCAAGCCGCAATAGCAGACCGCTTTCATGAGGTGGTTTGCATTACTCATCTATGGTTAAAAAAAGGGCGCGTACAGGGCGTGATGTGTATAGGCTCGTTTCTGGTTCGGGCCCCGCTACCGGTGCTGGTTCTGGTTTCAGTCCCGGTAACGGTTCGGGTTTGGGTTTGGGTTTGGGTTCCGTTATAGATCCCAGTTTTGGTTCTGGTCCCGGTTCGGGTTCAGTAATATGTCCCGGTTCTGGTTCCGATACCAATACCGGTATCTCCAATATCTCCAATATCTCAGTGCCCAGCCTGGTCTATCATGTTAATGGCTGAGTTCCAGTCTGGTCTCTTACAGACCATAAACTGTATATGACTTAGGCTCGCTCACATGAAGTGTGTGAGTGTCCCATTGTCACATCATCAAGTTAGTTTATGCTCTCTCACTTTCAGTCAGCATCAACAGACTTGGCTTAAGAAAATTACCCACAGTTCATAGCAATGTGAAGTCAAATACAAAAGATGTAGTTGGAAGCGTACCGGGCCTGGTTCTAGTACCGGTACCGATCCCGGTTCTGGTTCCGGTCACTGTACCGATCCTGGTTCTGGTTCCGATCTGGGTTCTGGGCCCGGTACCGGTACGGGTTCTGGTCCCGGTACCGATCCCGGTTCTGGTCCCGGTACCGTTCTGGTCCCGGTACAGGTTCGGAATCAGGTATAAGTCTCGGTTCTGATCCCGGAACCCGAACCGCTACCGGGACCAGAACCGGGATCGGAACCCGAACCGGGACCGGAACCGGAACCAGAACCCAAACCGGTCCCGGAACCAGAACCCGAACCGGTACCGGCACCAGAACTGAGACCGGGACCAGGACTGGATCCCAAACCGGTACCGATACCAGGACCGGTGCCAGGACGAGAACCGTGACCGAGAGCAGAACCTGAAACAAAACCCATTGTCAAATCATCAAGTCAGTGTATGTCCTGACCTTGGTCCTGTCCCATTCCTTTCACACCATCTGGACCAGGCATGGGGAACCTGTTCCACAAAGGGCCGGTGTGGCTGCAGGTTTTCTTTCCAGCCAAGCAGCAGTCCACCAGACTTGACTCATTCAATCAACTGATCTCAGTGTTCAGACAATTGGTTTCAGGCTCTCACACTTTGTCACTTAAAGCTGACGTTGTCCAAGTCATGGGTTCAGGGCCTGAGCATGGATCTATTATAAGAACATATAATACATATATAAAACATCCATGGGTAGACCACGCTCACGCCAGCCTGAACAAAACTCAGCCACACATACACATACATAACATACAGGCAGGAAGGCCCTCGCGCTGAGACAGGAAGCGAGGGGCGGGGAGCTGGCCGGAAGTCGCGGAACACTAACGCTGGCCAGGTCAAAGCAATGGAGAGATTCGGCTCACACTGTACACATACATAACACACAGGCAGAGCCCCCCAAAGCTGAGAGACCAGGAAGCGAGGGGCGGGGGCAGCTGGCGTCAGCCCGCGGTCGCGGTACCCCCGGCTCGCTCGCTTGCTCACTCACTCAGTAAAAGGCACGGAGCTGGGCAGAGGCTCAGACTCACAGAAACACAGCATTCACAGCTCTGACCAGGAAGCGAGGGGCGGGGCCGGCTGGCCGAAGCCGCTGACGGCGGTTGGAGCCAGCTGAGCAGTGGCCAGAGAGACTCAGACGCCCACTCCCATTCATTCACTCGCATACACGATACACACAGGGCAGGCAGCCCCCTCGCGGTGACCAGGAAGCGAGGGGCTGAGCCAGCTGAGCAGTGGCCAGAGAGACTCAGACGCCCACTCCCATTCATTCACTCGCATACACGATACACACAGGGCAGGCAGCCCCCTCGCGGTGACCAGGAAGCGAGGGGCTGAGCCAGCTGAGCAGTGGCCAGAGAGACTCAGACGCCCACTCCCATTCATTCACTCGCATACACGATACACACAGGGCAGGCAGCCCATTCGCGGTGACCAGGAAGCGAGGGGCTGAGCCAGCTGAGCAGTGGCCAGAGAGACTCAGACGCCCACTCCCATTCATTCACTCGCATACACGATACACACAGGGCAGGCAGCCCATTCGCGGTGACCAGGAAGCGAGGGGCTGAGCCAGCTGAGCAGTGGCCAGAGAGACTCAGACGCCCACTCCCATTCATTCACTCGCATACACGATACACACAGGGCAGGCAGCCCATTCGCGGTGACCAGGAAGCGAGGGGCTGAGCCAGCTGAGCAGTGGCCAGAGAGACTCAGACGCCCACTCCCATTCATTCACTCGCATACACGATACACACAGGGCAGGCAGCCCATTCGCGGTGACCAGGAAGCGAGGGGCTGAGCCAGCTGAGCAGTGGCCAGAGAGACTCAGACGCCCACTCCCATTCATTCACTCGCATACACGATACACACAGGGCAGGCAGCCCCCTCGCGGTGACCAGGAAGCGAGGGGCTGAGCCAGCTGAGCAGTGGCCAGAGAGACTCAGACGCCCACTCCCATTCATTCACTCGCATACACGATACACACAGGGCAGGCAGCCCCCTCGCGGTGACCAGGAAGCGAGGGGCTGAGCCAGCTGAGCAGTGGCCAGAGAGACTCAGACGCCCACTCCCATTCATTCACTCGCATACACGATACACACAGGGCAGGCAGCCCCCTCGCGGTGACCAGGAAGCGAGGGGCTGAGCCAGCTGAGCAGTGGCCAGAGAGACTCAGACGCCCACTCCCATTCATTCACTCGCATACACGATACACACAGGGCAGGCAGCCCCCTCGCGGTGACCAGGAAGCGAGGGGCTGAGCCAGCTGAGCAGTGGCCAGAGAGACTCAGACGCCCACTCCCATTCATTCACTCGCATACACGATACACACAGGGCAGGCAGCCCCCTCGCGGTGACCAGGAAGCGAGGGGCTGAGCCAGCTGAGCAGTGGCCAGAGAGACTCAGACGCCCACTCCCATTCATTCACTCGCATACACGATACACACAGGGCAGGCAGCCCCCTCGCGGTGACCAGGAAGCGAGGGGCTGAGCCAGCTGAGCAGTGGCCAGAGAGACTCAGACGCCCACTCCCATTCATTCACTCGCATACACGATACACACAGGGCAGGCAGCCCCCTCGCGGTGACCAGGAAGCGAGGGGCTGAGCCAGCTGAGCAGTGGCCAGAGAGACTCAGACGCCCACTCCCATTCATTCACTCGCATACACGATACACACAGGGCAGGCAGCCCCCTCGCGGTGACCAGGAAGCGAGGGGCTGAGCCAGCTGAGCAGTGGCCAGAGAGACTCAGACGCCCACTCCCATTCATTCACTCGCATACACGATACACACAGGGCAGGCAGCCCCCTCGCGGTGACCAGGAAGCGAGGGGCTGAGCCAGCTGAGCAGTGGCCAGAGAGACTCAGACGCCCACTCCCATTCATTCACTCGCATACACGATACACACAGGGCAGGCAGCCCCCTCGCGGTGACCAGGAAGCGAGGGGCTGAGCCAGCTGAGCAGTGGCCAGAGAGACTCAGACGCCCACTCCCATTCATTCACTCGCATACACGATACACACAGGGCAGGCAGCCCCCTCGCGGTGACCAGGAAGCGAGGGGCTGAGCCAGCTGAGCAGTGGCCAGAGAGACTCAGACGCCCACTCCCATTCATTCACTCGCATACACGATACACACAGGGCAGGCAGCCCCCTCGCGGTGACCAGGAAGCGAGGGGCTGAGCCAGCTGAGCAGTGGCCAGAGAGACTCAGACGCCCACTCCCATTCATTCACTCGCATACACGATACACACAGGGCAGGCAGCCCCCTCGCGGTGACCAGGAAGCGAGGGGCTGAGCCAGCTGAGCAGTGGCCAGAGAGACTCAGACGCCCACTCCCATTCATTCACTCGCATACACGATACACACAGGGCAGGCAGCCCCCTCGCGGTGACCAGGAAGCGAGGGGCTGAGCCAGCTGAGCAGTGGCCAGAGAGACTCAGACGCCCACTCCCATTCATTCACTCGCATACACGATACACACAGGGCAGGCAGCCCCCTCGCGGTGACCAGGAAGCGAGGGGCTGAGCCAGCTGAGCAGTGGCCAGAGAGACTCAGACGCCCACTCCCATTCATTCACTCGCATACACGATACACACAGGGCAGGCAGCCCCCTCGCGGTGACCAGGAAGCGAGGGGCTGAGCCAGCTGAGCAGTGGCCAGAGAGACTCAGACGCCCACTCCCATTCATTCACTCGCATACACGATACACACAGGGCAGGCAGCCCCCTCGCGGTGACCAGGAAGCGAGGGGCTGAGCCAGCTGAGCAGTGGCCAGAGAGACTCAGACGCCCACTCCCATTCATTCACTCGCATACACGATACACACAGGGCAGGCAGCCCCCTCGCGGTGACCAGGAAGCGAGGGGCTGAGCCAGCTGAGCAGTGGCCAGAGAGACTCAGACGCCCACTCCCATTCATTCACTCGCATACACGATACACACAGGGCAGGCAGCCCCCTCGCGGTGACCAGGAAGCGAGGGGCTGAGCCAGCTGAGCAGTGGCCAGAGAGACTCAGACGCCCACTCCCATTCATTCACTCGCATACACGATACACACAGGGCAGGCAGCCCCCTCGCGGTGACCAGGAAGCGAGGGGCTGAGCCAGCTGAGCAGTGGCCAGAGAGACTCAGACGCCCACTCCCATTCATTCACTCGCATACACGATACACACAGGGCAGGCAGCCCCCTCGCGGTGACCAGGAAGCGAGGGGCTGAGCCAGCTGAGCAGTGGCCAGAGAGACTCAGACGCCCACTCCCATTCATTCACTCGCATACACGATACACACAGGGCAGGCAGCCCCCTCGCGGTGACCAGGAAGCGAGGGGCTGAGCCAGCTGAGCAGTGGCCAGAGAGACTCAGACGCCCACTCCCATTCATTCACTCGCATACACGATACACACAGGGCAGGCAGCCCCCTCGCGGTGACCAGGAAGCGAGGGGCTGAGCCAGCTGAGCAGTGGCCAGAGAGACTCAGACGCCCACTCCCATTCATTCACTCGCATACACGATACACACAGGGCAGGCAGCCCCCTCGCGGTGACCAGGAAGCGAGGGGCTGAGCCAGCTGAGCAGTGGCCAGAGAGACTCAGACGCCCACTCCCATTCATTCACTCGCATACACGATACACACAGGGCAGGCAGCCCCCTCGCGGTGACCAGGAAGCGAGGGGCTGAGCCAGCTGAGCAGTGGCCAGAGAGACTCAGACGCCCACTCCCATTCATTCACTCGCATACACGATACACACAGGGCAGGCAGCCCCCTCGCGGTGACCAGGAAGCGAGGGGCTGAGCCAGCTGAGCAGTGGCCAGAGAGACTCAGACGCCCACTCCCATTCATTCACTCGCATACACGATACACACAGGGCAGGCAGCCCCCTCGCGGTGACCAGGAAGCGAGGGGCTGAGCCAGCTGAGCAGTGGCCAGAGAGACTCAGACGCCCACTCCCATTCATTCACTCGCATACACGATACACACAGGGCAGGCAGCCCCCTCGCGGTGACCAGGAAGCGAGGGGCTGAGCCAGCTGAGCAGTGGCCAGAGAGACTCAGACGCCCACTCCCATTCATTCACTCGCATACACGATACACACAGGGCAGGCAGCCCCCTCGCGGTGACCAGGAAGCGAGGGGCTGAGCCAGCTGAGCAGTGGCCAGAGAGACTCAGACGCCCACTCCCATTCATTCACTCGCATACACGATACACACAGGGCAGGCAGCCCCCTCGCGGTGACCAGGAAGCGAGGGGCTGAGCCAGCTGAGCAGTGGCCAGAGAGACTCAGACGCCCACTCCCATTCATTCACTCGCATACACGATACACACAGGGCAGGCAGCCCCCTCGCGGTGACCAGGAAGCGAGGGGCTGAGCCAGCTGAGCAGTGGCCAGAGAGACTCAGACGCCCACTCCCATTCATTCACTCGCATACACGATACACACAGGGCAGGCAGCCCCCTCGCGGTGACCAGGAAGCGAGGGGCTGAGCCAGCTGAGCAGTGGCCAGAGAGACTCAGACGCCCACTCCCATTCATTCACTCGCATACACGATACACACAGGGCAGGCAGCCCCCTCGCGGTGACCAGGAAGCGAGGGGCTGAGCCAGCTGAGCAGTGGCCAGAGAGACTCAGACGCCCACTCCCATTCATTCACTCGCATACACGATACACACAGGGCAGGCAGCCCCCTCGCGGTGACCAGGAAGCGAGGGGCTGAGCCAGCTGAGCAGTGGCCAGAGAGACTCAGACGCCCACTCCCATTCATTCACTCGCATACACGATACACACAGGGCAGGCAGCCCCCTCGCGGTGACCAGGAAGCGAGGGGCTGAGCCAGCTGAGCAGTGGCCAGAGAGACTCAGACGCCCACTCCCATTCATTCACTCGCATACACGATACACACAGGGCAGGCAGCCCCCTCGCGGTGACCAGGAAGCGAGGGGCTGAGCCAGCTGAGCAGTGGCCAGAGAGACTCAGACGCCCACTCCCATTCATTCACTCGCATACACGATACACACAGGGCAGGCAGCCCCCTCGCGGTGACCAGGAAGCGAGGGGCTGAGCCAGCTGAGCAGTGGCCAGAGAGACTCAGACGCCCACTCCCATTCATTCACTCGCATACACGATACACACAGGGCAGGCAGCCCCCTCGCGGTGACCAGGAAGCGAGGGGCTGAGCCAGCTGAGCAGTGGCCAGAGAGACTCAGACGCCCACTCCCATTCATTCACTCGCATACACGATACACACAGGGCAGGCAGCCCCCTCGCGGTGACCAGGAAGCGAGGGGCTGAGCCAGCTGAGCAGTGGCCAGAGAGACTCAGACGCCCACTCCCATTCATTCACTCGCATACACGATACACACAGGGCAGGCAGCCCCCTCGCGGTGACCAGGAAGCGAGGGGCTGAGCCAGCTGAGCAGTGGCCAGAGAGACTCAGACGCCCACTCCCATTCATTCACTCGCATACACGATACACACAGGGCAGGCAGCCCCCTCGCGGTGACCAGGAAGCGAGGGGCTGAGCCAGCTGAGCAGTGGCCAGAGAGACTCAGACGCCCACTCCCATTCATTCACTCGCATACACGATACACACAGGGCAGGCAGCCCCCTCGCGGTGACCAGGAAGCGAGGGGCTGAGCCAGCTGAGCAGTGGCCAGAGAGACTCAGACGCCCACTCCCATTCATTCACTCGCATACACGATACACACAGGGCAGGCAGCCCCCTCGCGGTGACCAGGAAGCGAGGGGCTGAGCCAGCTGAGCAGTGGCCAGAGAGACTCAGACGCCCACTCCCATTCATTCACTCGCATACACGATACACACAGGGCAGGCAGCCCCCTCGCGGTGACCAGGAAGCGAGGGGCTGAGCCAGCTGAGCAGTGGCCAGAGAGACTCAGACGCCCACTCCCATTCATTCACTCGCATACACGATACACACAGGGCAGGCAGCCCCCTCGCGGTGACCAGGAAGCGAGGGGCTGAGCCAGCTGAGCAGTGGCCAGAGAGACTCAGACGCCCACTCCCATTCATTCACTCGCATACACGATACACACAGGGCAGGCAGCCCCCTCGCGGTGACCAGGAAGCGAGGGGCTGAGCCAGCTGAGCAGTGGCCAGAGAGACTCAGACGCCCACTCCCATTCATTCACTCGCATACACGATACACACAGGGCAGGCAGCCCCCTCGCGGTGACCAGGAAGCGAGGGGCTGAGCCAGCTGAGCAGTGGCCAGAGAGACTCAGACGCCCACTCCCATTCATTCACTCGCATACACGATACACACAGGGCAGGCAGCCCCCTCGCGGTGACCAGGAAGCGAGGGGCTGAGCCAGCTGAGCAGTGGCCAGAGAGACTCAGACGCCCACTCCCATTCATTCACTCGCATACACGATACACACAGGGCAGGCAGCCCCCTCGCGGTGACCAGGAAGCGAGGGGCTGAGCCAGCTGAGCAGTGGCCAGAGAGACTCAGACGCCCACTCCCATTCATTCACTCGCATACACGATACACACAGGGCAGGCAGCCCCCTCGCGGTGACCAGGAAGCGAGGGGCTGAGCCAGCTGAGCAGTGGCCAGAGAGACTCAGACGCCCACTCCCATTCATTCACTCGCATACACGATACACACAGGGCAGGCAGCCCCCTCGCGGTGACCAGGAAGCGAGGGGCTGAGCCAGCTGAGCAGTGGCCAGAGAGACTCAGACGCCCACTCCCATTCATTCACTCGCATACACGATACACACAGGGCAGGCAGCCCCCTCGCGGTGACCAGGAAGCGAGGGGCTGAGCCAGCTGAGCAGTGGCCAGAGAGACTCAGACGCCCACTCCCATTCATTCACTCGCATACACGATACACACAGGGCAGGCAGCCCCCTCGCGGTGACCAGGAAGCGAGGGGCTGAGCCAGCTGAGCAGTGGCCAGAGAGACTCAGACGCCCACTCCCATTCATTCACTCGCATACACGATACACACAGGGCAGGCAGCCCCCTCGCGGTGACCAGGAAGCGAGGGGCTGAGCCAGCTGAGCAGTGGCCAGAGAGACTCAGACGCCCACTCCCATTCATTCACTCGCATACACGATACACACAGGGCAGGCAGCCCCCTCGCGGTGACCAGGAAGCGAGGGGCTGAGCCAGCTGAGCAGTGGCCAGAGAGACTCAGACGCCCACTCCCATTCATTCACTCGCATACACGATACACACAGGGCAGGCAGCCCCCTCGCGGTGACCAGGAAGCGAGGGGCTGAGCCAGCTGAGCAGTGGCCAGAGAGACTCAGACGCCCACTCCCATTCATTCACTCGCATACACGATACACACAGGGCAGGCAGCCCCCTCGCGGTGACCAGGAAGCGAGGGGCTGAGCCAGCTGAGCAGTGGCCAGAGAGACTCAGACGCCCACTCCCATTCATTCACTCGCATACACGATACACACAGGGCAGGCAGCCCCCTCGCGGTGACCAGGAAGCGAGGGGCTGAGCCAGCTGAGCAGTGGCCAGAGAGACTCAGACGCCCACTCCCATTCATTCACTCGCATACACGATACACACAGGGCAGGCAGCCCCCTCGCGGTGACCAGGAAGCGAGGGGCTGAGCCAGCTGAGCAGTGGCCAGAGAGACTCAGACGCCCACTCCCATTCATTCACTCGCATACACGATACACACAGGGCAGGCAGCCCCCTCGCGGTGACCAGGAAGCGAGGGGCTGAGCCAGCTGAGCAGTGGCCAGAGAGACTCAGACGCCCACTCCCATTCATTCACTCGCATACACGATACACACAGGGCAGGCAGCCCCCTCGCGGTGACCAGGAAGCGAGGGGCTGAGCCAGCTGAGCAGTGGCCAGAGAGACTCAGACGCCCACTCCCATTCATTCACTCGCATACACGATACACACAGGGCAGGCAGCCCCCTCGCGGTGACCAGGAAGCGAGGGGCTGAGCCAGCTGAGCAGTGGCCAGAGAGACTCAGACGCCCACTCCCATTCATTCACTCGCATACACGATACACACAGGGCAGGCAGCCCCCTCGCGGTGACCAGGAAGCGAGGGGCTGAGCCAGCTGAGCAGTGGCCAGAGAGACTCAGACGCCCACTCCCATTCATTCACTCGCATACACGATACACACAGGGCAGGCAGCCCCCTCGCGGTGACCAGGAAGCGAGGGGCTGAGCCAGCTGAGCAGTGGCCAGAGAGACTCAGACGCCCACTCCCATTCATTCACTCGCATACACGATACACACAGGGCAGGCAGCCCCCTCGCGGTGACCAGGAAGCGAGGGGCTGAGCCAGCTGAGCAGTGGCCAGAGAGACTCAGACGCCCACTCCCATTCATTCACTCGCATACACGATACACACAGGGCAGGCAGCCCCCTCGCGGTGACCAGGAAGCGAGGGGCTGAGCCAGCTGAGCAGTGGCCAGAGAGACTCAGACGCCCACTCCCATTCATTCACTCGCATACACGATACACACAGGGCAGGCAGCCCCCTCGCGGTGACCAGGAAGCGAGGGGCTGAGCCAGCTGAGCAGTGGCCAGAGAGACTCAGACGCCCACTCCCATTCATTCACTCGCATACACGATACACACAGGGCAGGCAGCCCCCTCGCGGTGACCAGGAAGCGAGGGGCTGAGCCAGCTGAGCAGTGGCCAGAGAGACTCAGACGCCCACTCCCATTCATTCACTCGCATACACGATACACACAGGGCAGGCAGCCCCCTCGCGGTGACCAGGAAGCGAGGGGCTGAGCCAGCTGAGCAGTGGCCAGAGAGACTCAGACGCCCACTCCCATTCATTCACTCGCATACACGATACACACAGGGCAGGCAGCCCCCTCGCGGTGACCAGGAAGCGAGGGGCTGAGCCAGCTGAGCAGTGGCCAGAGAGACTCAGACGCCCACTCCCATTCATTCACTCGCATACACGATACACACAGGGCAGGCAGCCCCCTCGCGGTGACCAGGAAGCGAGGGGCTGAGCCAGCTGAGCAGTGGCCAGAGAGACTCAGACGCCCACTCCCATTCATTCACTCGCATACACGATACACACAGGGCAGGCAGCCCCCTCGCGGTGACCAGGAAGCGAGGGGCTGAGCCAGCTGAGCAGTGGCCAGAGAGACTCAGACGCCCACTCCCATTCATTCACTCGCATACACGATACACACAGGGCAGGCAGCCCCCTCGCGGTGACCAGGAAGCGAGGGGCTGAGCCAGCTGAGCAGTGGCCAGAGAGACTCAGACGCCCACTCCCATTCATTCACTCGCATACACGATACACACAGGGCAGGCAGCCCCCTCGCGGTGACCAGGAAGCGAGGGGCTGAGCCAGCTGAGCAGTGGCCAGAGAGACTCAGACGCCCACTCCCATTCATTCACTCGCATACACGATACACACAGGGCAGGCAGCCCCCTCGCGGTGACCAGGAAGCGAGGGGCTGAGCCAGCTGAGCAGTGGCCAGAGAGACTCAGACGCCCACTCCCATTCATTCACTCGCATACACGATACACACAGGGCAGGCAGCCCCCTCGCGGTGACCAGGAAGCGAGGGGCTGAGCCAGCTGAGCAGTGGCCAGAGAGACTCAGACGCCCACTCCCATTCATTCACTCGCATACACGATACACACAGGGCAGGCAGCCCCCTCGCGGTGACCAGGAAGCGAGGGGCTGAGCCAGCTGAGCAGTGGCCAGAGAGACTCAGACGCCCACTCCCATTCATTCACTCGCATACACGATACACACAGGGCAGGCAGCCCCCTCGCGGTGACCAGGAAGCGAGGGGCTGAGCCAGCTGAGCAGTGGCCAGAGAGACTCAGACGCCCACTCCCATTCATTCACTCGCATACACGATACACACAGGGCAGGCAGCCCCCTCGCGGTGACCAGGAAGCGAGGGGCTGAGCCAGCTGAGCAGTGGCCAGAGAGACTCAGACGCCCACTCCCATTCATTCACTCGCATACACGATACACACAGGGCAGGCAGCCCCCTCGCGGTGACCAGGAAGCGAGGGGCTGAGCCAGCTGAGCAGTGGCCAGAGAGACTCAGACGCCCACTCCCATTCATTCACTCGCATACACGATACACACAGGGCAGGCAGCCCCCTCGCGGTGACCAGGAAGCGAGGGGCTGAGCCAGCTGAGCAGTGGCCAGAGAGACTCAGACGCCCACTCCCATTCATTCACTCGCATACACGATACACACAGGGCAGGCAGCCCCCTCGCGGTGACCAGGAAGCGAGGGGCTGAGCCAGCTGAGCAGTGGCCAGAGAGACTCAGACGCCCACTCCCATTCATTCACTCGCATACACGATACACACAGGGCAGGCAGCCCCCTCGCGGTGACCAGGAAGCGAGGGGCTGAGCCAGCTGAGCAGTGGCCAGAGAGACTCAGACGCCCACTCCCATTCATTCACTCGCATACACGATACACACAGGGCAGGCAGCCCCCTCGCGGTGACCAGGAAGCGAGGGGCTGAGCCAGCTGAGCAGTGGCCAGAGAGACTCAGACGCCCACTCCCATTCATTCACTCGCATACACGATACACACAGGGCAGGCAGCCCCCTCGCGGTGACCAGGAAGCGAGGGGCTGAGCCAGCTGAGCAGTGGCCAGAGAGACTCAGACGCCCACTCCCATTCATTCACTCGCATACACGATACACACAGGGCAGGCAGCCCCCTCGCGGTGACCAGGAAGCGAGGGGCTGAGCCAGCTGAGCAGTGGCCAGAGAGACTCAGACGCCCACTCCCATTCATTCACTCGCATACACGATACACACAGGGCAGGCAGCCCCCTCGCGGTGACCAGGAAGCGAGGGGCTGAGCCAGCTGAGCAGTGGCCAGAGAGACTCAGACGCCCACTCCCATTCATTCACTCGCATACACGATACACACAGGGCAGGCAGCCCCCTCGCGGTGACCAGGAAGCGAGGGGCTGAGCCAGCTGAGCAGTGGCCAGAGAGACTCAGACGCCCACTCCCATTCATTCACTCGCATACACGATACACACAGGGCAGGCAGCCCCCTCGCGGTGACCAGGAAGCGAGGGGCTGAGCCAGCTGAGCAGTGGCCAGAGAGACTCAGACGCCCACTCCCATTCATTCACTCGCATACACGATACACACAGGGCAGGCAGCCCCCTCGCGGTGACCAGGAAGCGAGGGGCTGAGCCAGCTGAGCAGTGGCCAGAGAGACTCAGACGCCCACTCCCATTCATTCACTCGCATACACGATACACACAGGGCAGGCAGCCCCCTCGCGGTGACCAGGAAGCGAGGGGCTGAGCCAGCTGAGCAGTGGCCAGAGAGACTCAGACGCCCACTCCCATTCATTCACTCGCATACACGATACACACAGGGCAGGCAGCCCCCTCGCGGTGACCAGGAAGCGAGGGGCTGAGCCAGCTGAGCAGTGGCCAGAGAGACTCAGACGCCCACTCCCATTCATTCACTCGCATACACGATACACACAGGGCAGGCAGCCCCCTCGCGGTGACCAGGAAGCGAGGGGCTGAGCCAGCTGAGCAGTGGCCAGAGAGACTCAGACGCCCACTCCCATTCATTCACTCGCATACACGATACACACAGGGCAGGCAGCCCCCTCGCGGTGACCAGGAAGCGAGGGGCTGAGCCAGCTGAGCAGTGGCCAGAGAGACTCAGACGCCCACTCCCATTCATTCACTCGCATACACGATACACACAGGGCAGGCAGCCCCCTCGCGGTGACCAGGAAGCGAGGGGCTGAGCCAGCTGAGCAGTGGCCAGAGAGACTCAGACGCCCACTCCCATTCATTCACTCGCATACACGATACACACAGGGCAGGCAGCCCCCTCGCGGTGACCAGGAAGCGAGGGGCTGAGCCAGCTGAGCAGTGGCCAGAGAGACTCAGACGCCCACTCCCATTCATTCACTCGCATACACGATACACACAGGGCAGGCAGCCCCCTCGCGGTGACCAGGAAGCGAGGGGCTGAGCCAGCTGAGCAGTGGCCAGAGAGACTCAGACGCCCACTCCCATTCATTCACTCGCATACACGATACACACAGGGCAGGCAGCCCCCTCGCGGTGACCAGGAAGCGAGGGGCTGAGCCAGCTGAGCAGTGGCCAGAGAGACTCAGACGCCCACTCCCATTCATTCACTCGCATACACGATACACACAGGGCAGGCAGCCCCCTCGCGGTGACCAGGAAGCGAGGGGCTGAGCCAGCTGAGCAGTGGCCAGAGAGACTCAGACGCCCACTCCCATTCATTCACTCGCATACACGATACACACAGGGCAGGCAGCCCCCTCGCGGTGACCAGGAAGCGAGGGGCTGAGCCAGCTGAGCAGTGGCCAGAGAGACTCAGACGCCCACTCCCATTCATTCACTCGCATACACGATACACACAGGGCAGGCAGCCCCCTCGCGGTGACCAGGAAGCGAGGGGCTGAGCCAGCTGAGCAGTGGCCAGAGAGACTCAGACGCCCACTCCCATTCATTCACTCGCATACACGATACACACAGGGCAGGCAGCCCCCTCGCGGTGACCAGGAAGCGAGGGGCTGAGCCAGCTGAGCAGTGGCCAGAGAGACTCAGACGCCCACTCCCATTCATTCACTCGCATACACGATACACACAGGGCAGGCAGCCCCCTCGCGGTGACCAGGAAGCGAGGGGCTGAGCCAGCTGAGCAGTGGCCAGAGAGACTCAGACGCCCACTCCCATTCATTCACTCGCATACACGATACACACAGGGCAGGCAGCCCCCTCGCGGTGACCAGGAAGCGAGGGGCTGAGCCAGCTGAGCAGTGGCCAGAGAGACTCAGACGCCCACTCCCATTCATTCACTCGCATACACGATACACACAGGGCAGGCAGCCCCCTCGCGGTGACCAGGAAGCGAGGGGCTGAGCCAGCTGAGCAGTGGCCAGAGAGACTCAGACGCCCACTCCCATTCATTCACTCGCATACACGATACACACAGGGCAGGCAGCCCCCTCGCGGTGACCAGGAAGCGAGGGGCTGAGCCAGCTGAGCAGTGGCCAGAGAGACTCAGACGCCCACTCCCATTCATTCACTCGCATACACGATACACACAGGGCAGGCAGCCCCCTCGCGGTGACCAGGAAGCGAGGGGCTGAGCCAGCTGAGCAGTGGCCAGAGAGACTCAGACGCCCACTCCCATTCATTCACTCGCATACACGATACACACAGGGCAGGCAGCCCCCTCGCGGTGACCAGGAAGCGAGGGGCTGAGCCAGCTGAGCAGTGGCCAGAGAGACTCAGACGCCCACTCCCATTCATTCACTCGCATACACGATACACACAGGGCAGGCAGCCCCCTCGCGGTGACCAGGAAGCGAGGGGCTGAGCCAGCTGAGCAGTGGCCAGAGAGACTCAGACGCCCACTCCCATTCATTCACTCGCATACACGATACACACAGGGCAGGCAGCCCCCTCGCGGTGACCAGGAAGCGAGGGGCTGAGCCAGCTGAGCAGTGGCCAGAGAGACTCAGACGCCCACTCCCATTCATTCACTCGCATACACGATACACACAGGGCAGGCAGCCCCCTCGCGGTGACCAGGAAGCGAGGGGCTGAGCCAGCTGAGCAGTGGCCAGAGAGACTCAGACGCCCACTCCCATTCATTCACTCGCATACACGATACACACAGGGCAGGCAGCCCCCTCGCGGTGACCAGGAAGCGAGGGGCTGAGCCAGCTGAGCAGTGGCCAGAGAGACTCAGACGCCCACTCCCATTCATTCACTCGCATACACGATACACACAGGGCAGGCAGCCCCCTCGCGGTGACCAGGAAGCGAGGGGCTGAGCCAGCTGAGCAGTGGCCAGAGAGACTCAGACGCCCACTCCCATTCATTCACTCGCATACACGATACACACAGGGCAGGCAGCCCCCTCGCGGTGACCAGGAAGCGAGGGGCTGAGCCAGCTGAGCAGTGGCCAGAGAGACTCAGACGCCCACTCCCATTCATTCACTCGCATACACGATACACACAGGGCAGGCAGCCCCCTCGCGGTGACCAGGAAGCGAGGGGCTGAGCCAGCTGAGCAGTGGCCAGAGAGACTCAGACGCCCACTCCCATTCATTCACTCGCATACACGATACACACAGGGCAGGCAGCCCCCTCGCGGTGACCAGGAAGCGAGGGGCTGAGCCAGCTGAGCAGTGGCCAGAGAGACTCAGACGCCCACTCCCATTCATTCACTCGCATACACGATACACACAGGGCAGGCAGCCCCCTCGCGGTGACCAGGAAGCGAGGGGCTGAGCCAGCTGAGCAGTGGCCAGAGAGACTCAGACGCCCACTCCCATTCATTCACTCGCATACACGATACACACAGGGCAGGCAGCCCCCTCGCGGTGACCAGGAAGCGAGGGGCTGAGCCAGCTGAGCAGTGGCCAGAGAGACTCAGACGCCCACTCCCATTCATTCACTCGCATACACGATACACACAGGGCAGGCAGCCCCCTCGCGGTGACCAGGAAGCGAGGGGCTGAGCCAGCTGAGCAGTGGCCAGAGAGACTCAGACGCCCACTCCCATTCATTCACTCGCATACACGATACACACAGGGCAGGCAGCCCCCTCGCGGTGACCAGGAAGCGAGGGGCTGAGCCAGCTGAGCAGTGGCCAGAGAGACTCAGACGCCCACTCCCATTCATTCACTCGCATACACGATACACACAGGGCAGGCAGCCCCCTCGCGGTGACCAGGAAGCGAGGGGCTGAGCCAGCTGAGCAGTGGCCAGAGAGACTCAGACGCCCACTCCCATTCATTCACTCGCATACACGATACACACAGGGCAGGCAGCCCCCTCGCGGTGACCAGGAAGCGAGGGGCTGAGCCAGCTGAGCAGTGGCCAGAGAGACTCAGACGCCCACTCCCATTCATTCACTCGCATACACGATACACACAGGGCAGGCAGCCCCCTCGCGGTGACCAGGAAGCGAGGGGCTGAGCCAGCTGAGCAGTGGCCAGAGAGACTCAGACGCCCACTCCCATTCATTCACTCGCATACACGATACACACAGGGCAGGCAGCCCCCTCGCGGTGACCAGGAAGCGAGGGGCTGAGCCAGCTGAGCAGTGGCCAGAGAGACTCAGACGCCCACTCCCATTCATTCACTCGCATACACGATACACACAGGGCAGGCAGCCCCCTCGCGGTGACCAGGAAGCGAGGGGCTGAGCCAGCTGAGCAGTGGCCAGAGAGACTCAGACGCCCACTCCCATTCATTCACTCGCATACACGATACACACAGGGCAGGCAGCCCCCTCGCGGTGACCAGGAAGCGAGGGGCTGAGCCAGCTGAGCAGTGGCCAGAGAGACTCAGACGCCCACTCCCATTCATTCACTCGCATACACGATACACACAGGGCAGGCAGCCCCCTCGCGGTGACCAGGAAGCGAGGGGCTGAGCCAGCTGAGCAGTGGCCAGAGAGACTCAGACGCCCACTCCCATTCATTCACTCGCATACACGATACACACAGGGCAGGCAGCCCCCTCGCGGTGACCAGGAAGCGAGGGGCTGAGCCAGCTGAGCAGTGGCCAGAGAGACTCAGACGCCCACTCCCATTCATTCACTCGCATACACGATACACACAGGGCAGGCAGCCCCCTCGCGGTGACCAGGAAGCGAGGGGCTGAGCCAGCTGAGCAGTGGCCAGAGAGACTCAGACGCCCACTCCCATTCATTCACTCGCATACACGATACACACAGGGCAGGCAGCCCCCTCGCGGTGACCAGGAAGCGAGGGGCTGAGCCAGCTGAGCAGTGGCCAGAGAGACTCAGACGCCCACTCCCATTCATTCACTCGCATACACGATACACACAGGGCAGGCAGCCCCCTCGCGGTGACCAGGAAGCGAGGGGCTGAGCCAGCTGAGCAGTGGCCAGAGAGACTCAGACGCCCACTCCCATTCATTCACTCGCATACACGATACACACAGGGCAGGCAGCCCCCTCGCGGTGACCAGGAAGCGAGGGGCTGAGCCAGCTGAGCAGTGGCCAGAGAGACTCAGACGCCCACTCCCATTCATTCACTCGCATACACGATACACACAGGGCAGGCAGCCCCCTCGCGGTGACCAGGAAGCGAGGGGCTGAGCCAGCTGAGCAGTGGCCAGAGAGACTCAGACGCCCACTCCCATTCATTCACTCGCATACACGATACACACAGGGCAGGCAGCCCCCTCGCGGTGACCAGGAAGCGAGGGGCTGAGCCAGCTGAGCAGTGGCCAGAGAGACTCAGACGCCCACTCCCATTCATTCACTCGCATACACGATACACACAGGGCAGGCAGCCCCCTCGCGGTGACCAGGAAGCGAGGGGCTGAGCCAGCTGAGCAGTGGCCAGAGAGACTCAGACGCCCACTCCCATTCATTCACTCGCATACACGATACACACAGGGCAGGCAGCCCCCTCGCGGTGACCAGGAAGCGAGGGGCTGAGCCAGCTGAGCAGTGGCCAGAGAGACTCAGACGCCCACTCCCATTCATTCACTCGCATACACGATACACACAGGGCAGGCAGCCCCCTCGCGGTGACCAGGAAGCGAGGGGCTGAGCCAGCTGAGCAGTGGCCAGAGAGACTCAGACGCCCACTCCCATTCATTCACTCGCATACACGATACACACAGGGCAGGCAGCCCCCTCGCGGTGACCAGGAAGCGAGGGGCTGAGCCAGCTGAGCAGTGGCCAGAGAGACTCAGACGCCCACTCCCATTCATTCACTCGCATACACGATACACACAGGGCAGGCAGCCCCCTCGCGGTGACCAGGAAGCGAGGGGCTGAGCCAGCTGAGCAGTGGCCAGAGAGACTCAGACGCCCACTCCCATTCATTCACTCGCATACACGATACACACAGGGCAGGCAGCCCCCTCGCGGTGACCAGGAAGCGAGGGGCTGAGCCAGCTGAGCAGTGGCCAGAGAGACTCAGACGCCCACTCCCATTCATTCACTCGCATACACGATACACACAGGGCAGGCAGCCCCCTCGCGGTGACCAGGAAGCGAGGGGCTGAGCCAGCTGAGCAGTGGCCAGAGAGACTCAGACGCCCACTCCCATTCATTCACTCGCATACACGATACACACAGGGCAGGCAGCCCCCTCGCGGTGACCAGGAAGCGAGGGGCTGAGCCAGCTGAGCAGTGGCCAGAGAGACTCAGACGCCCACTCCCATTCATTCACTCGCATACACGATACACACAGGGCAGGCAGCCCCCTCGCGGTGACCAGGAAGCGAGGGGCTGAGCCAGCTGAGCAGTGGCCAGAGAGACTCAGACGCCCACTCCCATTCATTCACTCGCATACACGATACACACAGGGCAGGCAGCCCCCTCGCGGTGACCAGGAAGCGAGGGGCTGAGCCAGCTGAGCAGTGGCCAGAGAGACTCAGACGCCCACTCCCATTCATTCACTCGCATACACGATACACACAGGGCAGGCAGCCCCCTCGCGGTGACCAGGAAGCGAGGGGCTGAGCCAGCTGAGCAGTGGCCAGAGAGACTCAGACGCCCACTCCCATTCATTCACTCGCATACACGATACACACAGGGCAGGCAGCCCCCTCGCGGTGACCAGGAAGCGAGGGGCTGAGCCAGCTGAGCAGTGGCCAGAGAGACTCAGACGCCCACTCCCATTCATTCACTCGCATACACGATACACACAGGGCAGGCAGCCCCCTCGCGGTGACCAGGAAGCGAGGGGCTGAGCCAGCTGAGCAGTGGCCAGAGAGACTCAGACGCCCACTCCCATTCATTCACTCGCATACACGATACACACAGGGCAGGCAGCCCCCTCGCGGTGACCAGGAAGCGAGGGGCTGAGCCAGCTGAGCAGTGGCCAGAGAGACTCAGACGCCCACTCCCATTCATTCACTCGCATACACGATACACACAGGGCAGGCAGCCCCCTCGCGGTGACCAGGAAGCGAGGGGCTGAGCCAGCTGAGCAGTGGCCAGAGAGACTCAGACGCCCACTCCCATTCATTCACTCGCATACACGATACACACAGGGCAGGCAGCCCCCTCGCGGTGACCAGGAAGCGAGGGGCTGAGCCAGCTGAGCAGTGGCCAGAGAGACTCAGACGCCCACTCCCATTCATTCACTCGCATACACGATACACACAGGGCAGGCAGCCCCCTCGCGGTGACCAGGAAGCGAGGGGCTGAGCCAGCTGAGCAGTGGCCAGAGAGACTCAGACGCCCACTCCCATTCATTCACTCGCATACACGATACACACAGGGCAGGCAGCCCCCTCGCGGTGACCAGGAAGCGAGGGGCTGAGCCAGCTGAGCAGTGGCCAGAGAGACTCAGACGCCCACTCCCATTCATTCACTCGCATACACGATACACACAGGGCAGGCAGCCCCCTCGCGGTGACCAGGAAGCGAGGGGCTGAGCCAGCTGAGCAGTGGCCAGAGAGACTCAGACGCCCACTCCCATTCATTCACTCGCATACACGATACACACAGGGCAGGCAGCCCCCTCGCGGTGACCAGGAAGCGAGGGGCTGAGCCAGCTGAGCAGTGGCCAGAGAGACTCAGACGCCCACTCCCATTCATTCACTCGCATACACGATACACACAGGGCAGGCAGCCCCCTCGCGGTGACCAGGAAGCGAGGGGCTGAGCCAGCTGAGCAGTGGCCAGAGAGACTCAGACGCCCACTCCCATTCATTCACTCGCATACACGATACACACAGGGCAGGCAGCCCCCTCGCGGTGACCAGGAAGCGAGGGGCTGAGCCAGCTGAGCAGTGGCCAGAGAGACTCAGACGCCCACTCCCATTCATTCACTCGCATACACGATACACACAGGGCAGGCAGCCCCCTCGCGGTGACCAGGAAGCGAGGGGCTGAGCCAGCTGAGCAGTGGCCAGAGAGACTCAGACGCCCACTCCCATTCATTCACTCGCATACACGATACACACAGGGCAGGCAGCCCCCTCGCGGTGACCAGGAAGCGAGGGGCTGAGCCAGCTGAGCAGTGGCCAGAGAGACTCAGACGCCCACTCCCATTCATTCACTCGCATACACGATACACACAGGGCAGGCAGCCCCCTCGCGGTGACCAGGAAGCGAGGGGCTGAGCCAGCTGAGCAGTGGCCAGAGAGACTCAGACGCCCACTCCCATTCATTCACTCGCATACACGATACACACAGGGCAGGCAGCCCCCTCGCGGTGACCAGGAAGCGAGGGGCTGAGCCAGCTGAGCAGTGGCCAGAGAGACTCAGACGCCCACTCCCATTCATTCACTCGCATACACGATACACACAGGGCAGGCAGCCCCCTCGCGGTGACCAGGAAGCGAGGGGCTGAGCCAGCTGAGCAGTGGCCAGAGAGACTCAGACGCCCACTCCCATTCATTCACTCGCATACACGATACACACAGGGCAGGCAGCCCCCTCGCGGTGACCAGGAAGCGAGGGGCTGAGCCAGCTGAGCAGTGGCCAGAGAGACTCAGACGCCCACTCCCATTCATTCACTCGCATACACGATACACACAGGGCAGGCAGCCCCCTCGCGGTGACCAGGAAGCGAGGGGCTGAGCCAGCTGAGCAGTGGCCAGAGAGACTCAGACGCCCACTCCCATTCATTCACTCGCATACACGATACACACAGGGCAGGCAGCCCCCTCGCGGTGACCAGGAAGCGAGGGGCTGAGCCAGCTGAGCAGTGGCCAGAGAGACTCAGACGCCCACTCCCATTCATTCACTCGCATACACGATACACACAGGGCAGGCAGCCCCCTCGCGGTGACCAGGAAGCGAGGGGCTGAGCCAGCTGAGCAGTGGCCAGAGAGACTCAGACGCCCACTCCCATTCATTCACTCGCATACACGATACACACAGGGCAGGCAGCCCCCTCGCGGTGACCAGGAAGCGAGGGGCTGAGCCAGCTGAGCAGTGGCCAGAGAGACTCAGACGCCCACTCCCATTCATTCACTCGCATACACGATACACACAGGGCAGGCAGCCCCCTCGCGGTGACCAGGAAGCGAGGGGCTGAGCCAGCTGAGCAGTGGCCAGAGAGACTCAGACGCCCACTCCCATTCATTCACTCGCATACACGATACACACAGGGCAGGCAGCCCCCTCGCGGTGACCAGGAAGCGAGGGGCTGAGCCAGCTGAGCAGTGGCCAGAGAGACTCAGACGCCCACTCCCATTCATTCACTCGCATACACGATACACACAGGGCAGGCAGCCCCCTCGCGGTGACCAGGAAGCGAGGGGCTGAGCCAGCTGAGCAGTGGCCAGAGAGACTCAGACGCCCACTCCCATTCATTCACTCGCATACACGATACACACAGGGCAGGCAGCCCCCTCGCGGTGACCAGGAAGCGAGGGGCTGAGCCAGCTGAGCAGTGGCCAGAGAGACTCAGACGCCCACTCCCATTCATTCACTCGCATACACGATACACACAGGGCAGGCAGCCCCCTCGCGGTGACCAGGAAGCGAGGGGCTGAGCCAGCTGAGCAGTGGCCAGAGAGACTCAGACGCCCACTCCCATTCATTCACTCGCATACACGATACACACAGGGCAGGCAGCCCCCTCGCGGTGACCAGGAAGCGAGGGGCTGAGCCAGCTGAGCAGTGGCCAGAGAGACTCAGACGCCCACTCCCATTCATTCACTCGCATACACGATACACACAGGGCAGGCAGCCCCCTCGCGGTGACCAGGAAGCGAGGGGCTGAGCCAGCTGAGCAGTGGCCAGAGAGACTCAGACGCCCACTCCCATTCATTCACTCGCATACACGATACACACAGGGCAGGCAGCCCCCTCGCGGTGACCAGGAAGCGAGGGGCTGAGCCAGCTGAGCAGTGGCCAGAGAGACTCAGACGCCCACTCCCATTCATTCACTCGCATACACGATACACACAGGGCAGGCAGCCCCCTCGCGGTGACCAGGAAGCGAGGGGCTGAGCCAGCTGAGCAGTGGCCAGAGAGACTCAGACGCCCACTCCCATTCATTCACTCGCATACACGATACACACAGGGCAGGCAGCCCCCTCGCGGTGACCAGGAAGCGAGGGGCTGAGCCAGCTGAGCAGTGGCCAGAGAGACTCAGACGCCCACTCCCATTCATTCACTCGCATACACGATACACACAGGGCAGGCAGCCCCCTCGCGGTGACCAGGAAGCGAGGGGCTGAGCCAGCTGAGCAGTGGCCAGAGAGACTCAGACGCCCACTCCCATTCATTCACTCGCATACACGATACACACAGGGCAGGCAGCCCCCTCGCGGTGACCAGGAAGCGAGGGGCTGAGCCAGCTGAGCAGTGGCCAGAGAGACTCAGACGCCCACTCCCATTCATTCACTCGCATACACGATACACACAGGGCAGGCAGCCCCCTCGCGGTGACCAGGAAGCGAGGGGCTGAGCCAGCTGAGCAGTGGCCAGAGAGACTCAGACGCCCACTCCCATTCATTCACTCGCATACACGATACACACAGGGCAGGCAGCCCCCTCGCGGTGACCAGGAAGCGAGGGGCTGAGCCAGCTGAGCAGTGGCCAGAGAGACTCAGACGCCCACTCCCATTCATTCACTCGCATACACGATACACACAGGGCAGGCAGCCCCCTCGCGGTGACCAGGAAGCGAGGGGCTGAGCCAGCTGAGCAGTGGCCAGAGAGACTCAGACGCCCACTCCCATTCATTCACTCGCATACACGATACACACAGGGCAGGCAGCCCCCTCGCGGTGACCAGGAAGCGAGGGGCTGAGCCAGCTGAGCAGTGGCCAGAGAGACTCAGACGCCCACTCCCATTCATTCACTCGCATACACGATACACACAGGGCAGGCAGCCCCCTCGCGGTGACCAGGAAGCGAGGGGCTGAGCCAGCTGAGCAGTGGCCAGAGAGACTCAGACGCCCACTCCCATTCATTCACTCGCATACACGATACACACAGGGCAGGCAGCCCCCTCGCGGTGACCAGGAAGCGAGGGGCTGAGCCAGCTGAGCAGTGGCCAGAGAGACTCAGACGCCCACTCCCATTCATTCACTCGCATACACGATACACACAGGGCAGGCAGCCCCCTCGCGGTGACCAGGAAGCGAGGGGCTGAGCCAGCTGAGCAGTGGCCAGAGAGACTCAGACGCCCACTCCCATTCATTCACTCGCATACACGATACACACAGGGCAGGCAGCCCCCTCGCGGTGACCAGGAAGCGAGGGGCTGAGCCAGCTGAGCAGTGGCCAGAGAGACTCAGACGCCCACTCCCATTCATTCACTCGCATACACGATACACACAGGGCAGGCAGCCCCCTCGCGGTGACCAGGAAGCGAGGGGCTGAGCCAGCTGAGCAGTGGCCAGAGAGACTCAGACGCCCACTCCCATTCATTCACTCGCATACACGATACACACAGGGCAGGCAGCCCCCTCGCGGTGACCAGGAAGCGAGGGGCTGAGCCAGCTGAGCAGTGGCCAGAGAGACTCAGACGCCCACTCCCATTCATTCACTCGCATACACGATACACACAGGGCAGGCAGCCCCCTCGCGGTGACCAGGAAGCGAGGGGCTGAGCCAGCTGAGCAGTGGCCAGAGAGACTCAGACGCCCACTCCCATTCATTCACTCGCATACACGATACACACAGGGCAGGCAGCCCCCTCGCGGTGACCAGGAAGCGAGGGGCTGAGCCAGCTGAGCAGTGGCCAGAGAGACTCAGACGCCCACTCCCATTCATTCACTCGCATACACGATACACACAGGGCAGGCAGCCCCCTCGCGGTGACCAGGAAGCGAGGGGCTGAGCCAGCTGAGCAGTGGCCAGAGAGACTCAGACGCCCACTCCCATTCATTCACTCGCATACACGATACACACAGGGCAGGCAGCCCCCTCGCGGTGACCAGGAAGCGAGGGGCTGAGCCAGCTGAGCAGTGGCCAGAGAGACTCAGACGCCCACTCCCATTCATTCACTCGCATACACGATACACACAGGGCAGGCAGCCCCCTCGCGGTGACCAGGAAGCGAGGGGCTGAGCCAGCTGAGCAGTGGCCAGAGAGACTCAGACGCCCACTCCCATTCATTCACTCGCATACACGATACACACAGGGCAGGCAGCCCCCTCGCGGTGACCAGGAAGCGAGGGGCTGAGCCAGCTGAGCAGTGGCCAGAGAGACTCAGACGCCCACTCCCATTCATTCACTCGCATACACGATACACACAGGGCAGGCAGCCCCCTCGCGGTGACCAGGAAGCGAGGGGCTGAGCCAGCTGAGCAGTGGCCAGAGAGACTCAGACGCCCACTCCCATTCATTCACTCGCATACACGATACACACAGGGCAGGCAGCCCCCTCGCGGTGACCAGGAAGCGAGGGGCTGAGCCAGCTGAGCAGTGGCCAGAGAGACTCAGACGCCCACTCCCATTCATTCACTCGCATACACGATACACACAGGGCAGGCAGCCCCCTCGCGGTGACCAGGAAGCGAGGGGCTGAGCCAGCTGAGCAGTGGCCAGAGAGACTCAGACGCCCACTCCCATTCATTCACTCGCATACACGATACACACAGGGCAGGCAGCCCCCTCGCGGTGACCAGGAAGCGAGGGGCTGAGCCAGCTGAGCAGTGGCCAGAGAGACTCAGACGCCCACTCCCATTCATTCACTCGCATACACGATACACACAGGGCAGGCAGCCCCCTCGCGGTGACCAGGAAGCGAGGGGCTGAGCCAGCTGAGCAGTGGCCAGAGAGACTCAGACGCCCACTCCCATTCATTCACTCGCATACACGATACACACAGGGCAGGCAGCCCCCTCGCGGTGACCAGGAAGCGAGGGGCTGAGCCAGCTGAGCAGTGGCCAGAGAGACTCAGACGCCCACTCCCATTCATTCACTCGCATACACGATACACACAGGGCAGGCAGCCCCCTCGCGGTGACCAGGAAGCGAGGGGCTGAGCCAGCTGAGCAGTGGCCAGAGAGACTCAGACGCCCACTCCCATTCATTCACTCGCATACACGATACACACAGGGCAGGCAGCCCCCTCGCGGTGACCAGGAAGCGAGGGGCTGAGCCAGCTGAGCAGTGGCCAGAGAGACTCAGACGCCCACTCCCATTCATTCACTCGCATACACGATACACACAGGGCAGGCAGCCCCCTCGCGGTGACCAGGAAGCGAGGGGCTGAGCCAGCTGAGCAGTGGCCAGAGAGACTCAGACGCCCACTCCCATTCATTCACTCGCATACACGATACACACAGGGCAGGCAGCCCCCTCGCGGTGACCAGGAAGCGAGGGGCTGAGCCAGCTGAGCAGTGGCCAGAGAGACTCAGACGCCCACTCCCATTCATTCACTCGCATACACGATACACACAGGGCAGGCAGCCCCCTCGCGGTGACCAGGAAGCGAGGGGCTGAGCCAGCTGAGCAGTGGCCAGAGAGACTCAGACGCCCACTCCCATTCATTCACTCGCATACACGATACACACAGGGCAGGCAGCCCCCTCGCGGTGACCAGGAAGCGAGGGGCTGAGCCAGCTGAGCAGTGGCCAGAGAGACTCAGACGCCCACTCCCATTCATTCACTCGCATACACGATACACACAGGGCAGGCAGCCCCCTCGCGGTGACCAGGAAGCGAGGGGCTGAGCCAGCTGAGCAGTGGCCAGAGAGACTCAGACGCCCACTCCCATTCATTCACTCGCATACACGATACACACAGGGCAGGCAGCCCCCTCGCGGTGACCAGGAAGCGAGGGGCTGAGCCAGCTGAGCAGTGGCCAGAGAGACTCAGACGCCCACTCCCATTCATTCACTCGCATACACGATACACACAGGGCAGGCAGCCCCCTCGCGGTGACCAGGAAGCGAGGGGCTGAGCCAGCTGAGCAGTGGCCAGAGAGACTCAGACGCCCACTCCCATTCATTCACTCGCATACACGATACACACAGGGCAGGCAGCCCCCTCGCGGTGACCAGGAAGCGAGGGGCTGAGCCAGCTGAGCAGTGGCCAGAGAGACTCAGACGCCCACTCCCATTCATTCACTCGCATACACGATACACACAGGGCAGGCAGCCCCCTCGCGGTGACCAGGAAGCGAGGGGCTGAGCCAGCTGAGCAGTGGCCAGAGAGACTCAGACGCCCACTCCCATTCATTCACTCGCATACACGATACACACAGGGCAGGCAGCCCCCTCGCGGTGACCAGGAAGCGAGGGGCTGAGCCAGCTGAGCAGTGGCCAGAGAGACTCAGACGCCCACTCCCATTCATTCACTCGCATACACGATACACACAGGGCAGGCAGCCCCCTCGCGGTGACCAGGAAGCGAGGGGCTGAGCCAGCTGAGCAGTGGCCAGAGAGACTCAGACGCCCACTCCCATTCATTCACTCGCATACACGATACACACAGGGCAGGCAGCCCCCTCGCGGTGACCAGGAAGCGAGGGGCTGAGCCAGCTGAGCAGTGGCCAGAGAGACTCAGACGCCCACTCCCATTCATTCACTCGCATACACGATACACACAGGGCAGGCAGCCCCCTCGCGGTGACCAGGAAGCGAGGGGCTGAGCCAGCTGAGCAGTGGCCAGAGAGACTCAGACGCCCACTCCCATTCATTCACTCGCATACACGATACACACAGGGCAGGCAGCCCCCTCGCGGTGACCAGGAAGCGAGGGGCTGAGCCAGCTGAGCAGTGGCCAGAGAGACTCAGACGCCCACTCCCATTCATTCACTCGCATACACGATACACACAGGGCAGGCAGCCCCCTCGCGGTGACCAGGAAGCGAGGGGCTGAGCCAGCTGAGCAGTGGCCAGAGAGACTCAGACGCCCACTCCCATTCATTCACTCGCATACACGATACACACAGGGCAGGCAGCCCCCTCGCGGTGACCAGGAAGCGAGGGGCTGAGCCAGCTGAGCAGTGGCCAGAGAGACTCAGACGCCCACTCCCATTCATTCACTCGCATACACGATACACACAGGGCAGGCAGCCCCCTCGCGGTGACCAGGAAGCGAGGGGCTGAGCCAGCTGAGCAGTGGCCAGAGAGACTCAGACGCCCACTCCCATTCATTCACTCGCATACACGATACACACAGGGCAGGCAGCCCCCTCGCGGTGACCAGGAAGCGAGGGGCTGAGCCAGCTGAGCAGTGGCCAGAGAGACTCAGACGCCCACTCCCATTCATTCACTCGCATACACGATACACACAGGGCAGGCAGCCCCCTCGCGGTGACCAGGAAGCGAGGGGCTGAGCCAGCTGAGCAGTGGCCAGAGAGACTCAGACGCCCACTCCCATTCATTCACTCGCATACACGATACACACAGGGCAGGCAGCCCCCTCGCGGTGACCAGGAAGCGAGGGGCTGAGCCAGCTGAGCAGTGGCCAGAGAGACTCAGACGCCCACTCCCATTCATTCACTCGCATACACGATACACACAGGGCAGGCAGCCCCCTCGCGGTGACCAGGAAGCGAGGGGCTGAGCCAGCTGAGCAGTGGCCAGAGAGACTCAGACGCCCACCCCCATTCATTCACTCGCATACACGATACACACAGGGCAGGCAGCCCCCTCGCGGTGACCAGGAAGCGAGGGGCTGAGCCAGCTTTCGTCAGCCCGCGGTCGCGGTACCCCCGGCTCGCTCGCTGGCTCACTCACTCACTAAAAGGCACGGAGCTGGACAGAGGCTCAGACTCACAGAATCACAACATTCACAGCTCTGATCAGGAAGCGAGGGGCGGGGGCAGCTGGCGTCAGCCCGCGGTCGCATTAGACTAGGGCCAGATCTAAACACGCCGGCCATGAACAGAGAGACTCAGCCACACAGCCTGACCAGCGTCACCACCGCCACCACACCGCTGGCCGGACCACGCTGGTCATGCAGGCCCCCCACAGCTGAGCAGGAAGCGAGGGGCTGGGGAGCTGGCTGGGCCAGCCGGTGGTCGCGGTACACCCATGGACATATTATCAGAATTCGATACAGCGCCGCCCAAAATCCAATATCTGCAGCAGTGTCTGGGGCATTCATGTATATACTGAAATACCTGGTTGTGTAACAGCTGCATGAGTGGACACTGACGTCCTACGTGTTGTGGAAATACTGTAAGGTTAAACTGTTTAATAACAAAGAGTCACAACCACCTGAAGGCTTCATGATGACGATGAAACTACCTAAAAAGACACGCAGTAAAGACAAGGAAGATGCTTTTTTCTGAATGTAAGTAAATGAAATTCAAAGAGCTGTAATTTTCCTTAAACACACAGTATGGCTTACAAAAACAAACCACATGTGGCTGAGTTTATAACACCACCACCTGCATCCTTTAGATTCAACTGTAGATCTGTGCAGCAAAGAAATTATGTGTAGGGTAAATATACTCTTCAATATTAAAAGGTAAGAGAGTAAAGCCCTCATGATAACATAATCTAAGGTGTTCTGAGCTAATCTGTCATGTTTAACATTAATTTCTCATTAAAAATGCACAAAAGACAGTTGATTGTAATTTACTGTCCATTGTGATTTACACTCTACAGGTTCGAATCAACTCGTTTTCAGTGTAACATCGTAGATAAATTAACAATAAAAAACAGAACGAGTTAACGATCTTATCAACGAACATAATAAACCTACAAGCACACCGTCTTACTTTTTCAACCATTATCTTTGTTTTTTAATCCCGTGTAAGTCTTGTAAAAGTCTTAAAACCCTTTCTTTAAATCCGCTATCATAGCATCATGAACGCGCAGCGCCAAAACCAGAACGCCGATCGCGCGTTCTCATTACCCAGAGGGGCCCAAAGCATCATGGGGGGGGGTGACTCTACTGCGCATATTCAGTGGGCCCATAACGCGGAAGTAAACCCGGAAGCCAGAAACGTTTTCGGCGTATGCGCCAGGCGAGCAACTCCAATTGAAATCAACGGCGGCCATTTTCGATCCGGTATCCAGTTCATATAATACATCCATGGGCCTGAGAGGCAGAAGGGAATTGCGCCCTTGTGTCCCCGGCCTGGTCCGTCATGTTAATGGCTGAGTTCCAGTCCAGTTTCTTACAGACCATAGACTGTAAATGACTAGGGTTTTTCACGTGAAGTGTGTGAGTGTCCCATTGTCAAATCATCAAGTTAGTTTATGTCCCCTCACTTTCAATCAGCATGGACACTCACTTTGTTTCAGAAAATTACCCACAGTTCATAGCAATGTGAAGTCAAATACAGATGTAGTTGGAAGCGTTGGAACAGAATCGCTCCTGGTCCCGGTTCTGGTCCCGCTACCGATCCCGATCCCGGTTCCGGTTCCGGTTTGGGTTTCCGGGATGGGTTTCCGGTACCGGGATCAGAACCGGGATCAATGTCGGAAACCGAACCGGTACCGGGACCAGACCCGGGAAGAGTACTGGAACCCAAACCCAAATCTGAACTGGATCCCATTGTCACTGTATCAAGTCAGTTTATGTCCTGATCTTGTTCCTGTCTCACATCTGGACCCTTTCAGGCTCTCACACTTAGTCACTTACAGCTGACATTGTTCAAGTCAGTCAGGGTTCAGGGCCCGACAGGAGGAACTGGGTTGGGCCTTTGTGTTCCCGGCCTGGTCCGTCATGTTAATGGCTGAATTTCAGTCCGGTCTCTTACCTGACCATAGACTGTAAATG
The DNA here is from genome assembly GCA_021432705.1 of Caranx ignobilis. Taxonomy (NCBI): domain Eukaryota; kingdom Metazoa; phylum Chordata; class Actinopteri; order Carangiformes; family Carangidae; genus Caranx; species Caranx ignobilis. The sequence continues at coordinate 24,656,920 of MU269981.1, forward strand.
ACCTAGGCTCCTACACATGAAGTGTGTGAGTGTCCCTTCATCACATCATCAAGTTGGTGTATGTAGTCGGTATGTAGTCAGTGTATCTTGGTCTGTTCCCAATCCTATCAAAGCATCTGGACCAATCATATGTAGCTGCTGAGACACAGCAGAGCACATCTGGAACCTGCTGGCCCTGATGTCGAGATTCCCATACGCAGCAACTGTTCCTGTTGCCGGTAGTAGGGAGGGGACGACACTATTACATGACTTTAAGGGAAGGGAATTACTAAATCTATTTTATAACTTTATAATAACTATTTTGTGTACAAATCAATATGTCTAGTGCTATGAAACAATTCCTTGTCACCGTGATCATGTTATCATTTATTATTTTAAATGTTATTCATTCATTAACGCTCAAACTATGTATGACAGCCACTCGTGTTTTCATTTTCTGCCTTCTGTCGCCATCTTGTGGATAAAGCGCGAAAAGCAAGTCCCTGCCGATTGGCTCAATTTGCGATGTGCTCGTCTCTGATTGGCCAGTTAAAATTCCGCCTTCTAGAAAAATCTCCCGTTTGGAAACGTAGAAAACTCAACGATTCCGCGTTATACTAATAATGAAAAACCCTTCATGCTGACCAAAAATTTGTGCTTCGTAAATGTTTATATGTATACGCGTATTATTTTACGAAACACGCCAGGGAGAAATACGTTCCTTTAGTTTAGAAAAAGTGGCGATAAACGTCGACGTGTTGTGGTTTCCACCCGGACGACAATAGTGGAGGGACAGGCTCGATTTATGGAGTTTTGAAGAGGAAATTTGTTGTGAGAGTTTCTCTCTGAAGAAGTTTGGACAAAAATGAGGAGCTTCGTGTCATTTCTGAGCTCGACAGTCGCCTTCCTGCTGCTCCAGCTTTGTCTGGTGTGTTGTGACATAACGGACGGAAACGCGGAGCATCTGAAGAGGGAGCACTCGCTGATGAAACCGTACCAAGGTGAGCTGCTGCTGCTGCTGCTGCTGCTGTTAGCACGTTAGCTAACCTGGGCTCTGTCTGTCCACTCTCCCACCTGTCGCTGCGTTTAGGAAACAGTCAGCAACATGTTTCATATCCTGGATTTCTAATCTAATTGTTCCCTGTGTTATTTGTCACCTATCTGATAACAACCGTTTACACGCGTATTAAAATGTAGTGTAATCACTCAGGGATGTGGCTCAAAAAAGTTAAAAACTCGCACATTCAGATAGAAACACAGATATTTTAATGGATTATCAAGCTAAACTTTGATTATATATCAGTTTTATGATACATCCAGGAAAGTTGTCAGCTAATAAATTTAACACATTACAAGTGAAACAATCAATCGATCCTAATACCAATCCTCAATAAGAATAACACACATATGCCAAATAGGTGTACAACTACTATAATAACACATGTATCCCAGTGTTAACAAATTCACCATAAGTGACTTAACGATCTGTTTAATGATACCACACCCTCTGTTCCAAGAGGGCAAATAACAGCACTAGATGCACTAGATCCCACAGTGTGCAAAATATAATAACTCAGTGTATTCTCAGTGTGAACGACCAGGATGGTACTGTTACAGACTGTAAATACTGAAGCGTGTGATGTGGGAAGACAGCAAACAGCAAACAGCTGCCACTCAACAGCATGGACCTGAGCCACAGAGCCTTTTCTCCAACATCCAGTTATTGCTCTGTTTATTTTTGCTGTTCTGGTTATTTAACCAGACAAATTGTTAGAGCATGTTGTTGTGGAATATTTTCTCTGAGTTTGGGCTGTTGGGTTGACAAAAGCAGACACATCTGTTTCTTCACCATTTTGTGACGTTTTATTGAGGAAATACAGCATTTATTTATTTGTTATATTTAAAATAATTTGCGGCAGCTGTTAAACACTCATTCTACATACATTACTGTTATTGTTATTGTGGTCCACCTGACATTAAACAGGTTTTGGTTTATGTAAGTGTAGACTTTAGACGTATTATGATAATATAACACGATGAAAACAAGCCTTGAGTGTCTACTAACAGATCTTCAAGGCCGATGTTGTGGAGGAAGTTTATCTCTGCTCTGCACTTAAGTGTTGAACACAGGCCCCTGGAGCTGTTACAGTTAAGTAGGGTGAGGAATGCACCGCACACTGCAGGAAACTCATTATTATCATATGAGTAATGTATTACAGAAATGGGTCATTTGCCCTTAACCTGCTCTCAGGACATGAAGTGTTTGTTTGAGCCTGTTTGACAAAGTGCAGATCGTTCCCTGTGTTCAGCCTCACCCTTATGTGAGAATCACAAATACAGTATGATGAAATTATATGTGTCAACATTACCCACAAAGGCACGCAAATAAGCTTGTCATGGAAAAGCCATTAATCATTTTACAGTAAGTACCATAGATCATAGATCTGCAGAAAGTCAGCCAGACACAAATGTGACACCCAGTAAATATTTGACTTTCATATTTATTGAAAACAAGCAGTAAACACCACATATCTGGGTAATCCCATGATAATTAGTACAGATGTTGTATAAGAACAATATGAAGACTGTTATAATACAATACATATGAGTGGTCCATTGAGGAGTTTACACAGTAACAACTGGAAAACCTCCGTCCACAGTATCAGAGCCTGAAGAGAGACATTAAACACCTTGAAACACCTTTTCTTTGACATAATCCTACAGAACAGAACGAAAATGGTTTATTGAATCAGTGAGTGCAGTTTGGATATTTTTCAAAAGCAGATGAATGAACATCCCTGTTGAACATTTTCTTCAAGATCAGGCCGATGTTTGCTGAGGAGCCTCTTGAAATGTTGAGCAACCGTCTTGTTCTACATGTTTTACAAGCTGCATAGTTGCTCATATACAGCCACAAGAAATATAAAGTGACCAAATGTTTACATAAGGAGAGGCTGTTTGGAAAACTGAAAGTGGACCATCTGGCTCATTCCTGTAGCAGATCTGGTCAACAGCAAAAAAAAAACAAAACTAAATGTGATTTGATTTATCTTCTCTCTGTCTTATTCTCTGTTGGTCTGGTCATGTCTGTGTTGCAGGTGTTGGCAGCAGCCCGAGCAGCCAGTGGGACTTCTGGGGAAGCACTTTGGTGACTGGCTCGTATGTCCGACTCACTCCAGATGAGAGAAGCAAGCAGGGATCCATCTGGAACACTGTGGTGAGGATAGATTACAGACACAGCCTGACTCAGACTCGTCACCACAGGCCTGAGCTATTTCAGCTCGGAGTTTCGATTTCATGTTCTTCATCAGGTTCATAAATATGAAGCCATGCAAGCTAGTCAGGTTTACTTGTTGATATGTGTCCTTGTCTGTCTAGGTGAGAATATATCATCTATACAATGTATAAATGCTTATAAGTCTCATTGAATATGAGCAGATAAAGATGACTGAGCAAAACAGAAATGAAATGTGTTCTTTTTCTAACTGATAAACAGTATCTGGTTGTTGGTAGACAACCTAAAGAGCTCTGTCTGCTGACTTGTATTGAAATATTATATAAATTAAACTGCTCATGTTTTAACACAATGATGCTGCTGTAAAAAGTAAAGAGATCTCCCGTTTCTGCTCCACAGCCTTGTTACCTGAAGGACTGGGAGATGCATGTGCAGTTTAAAGTTCATGGGTCAGGAAAAAAGAATCTCCATGGCGATGGCATCGCTCTCTGGTACACAAAGGACAGACTGCACCCAGGTAATGATGGTCTGTCTCTGTCAGCCACGCGGCTTTTATGGAAGAAACTCACTGCAGCACGATCTCACCTCATCGTATCTGGATCCTTTGTTTCCACTCTTTCCACCAAACTTGTTTTGTTTTTCACGTCCTGCAACTGCATCACAAGAAAAGCTTCCTTGTGCGTGCACTGGGTGAGATCATGTGCATCATTCACAGCAGCAAGACATCTCAAAACTCATGGAGCAAAGTCCAGATCAGATGTCCAAACCATGCAGTACATACTTACTGAGAGCTACTGCTAAAGTACTACATGCTAGTTGTAGGAAGTGATTTAGCTCAGCTATAACAGCTACATGTTGTTGTTATTATTTCACAATATAATCAACTGCAGTTTTCAGATCCTCCTGACCTTATCAGTGAGGAAGTTACTCATTTCAGTGACTCAGCGCTGAGAACAAGATCTAGAAATGTTCTCTCACAGTCACACTGGGGTCACACAGATAGGCTGCATATCTCTTATGAGCAGTGCTAAATGAATTAAGTGAAGCTGAGACAGAGGAATGTACATCCAGAAATGTGCTTTTGTCCCAGTCATACGGTGAAGCTTGGAGACCTGGACACTCTTTCATCACGTCCACCTGTTTGTGTCCGTCACCCTGGCTTATTCTCTTCTCTACTGAGCATGGAAAAGTGTCTCAGGTTGTCTCCTCATGTCTCACCTCATCTCTGCCTCCATCCTAGGCCCTGTGTTTGGAAACCGAGATCAGTTTGTTGGCCTGGCTCTTTTTTTGGATACCTTCCGCAATGACCTCCATGGAATGGATGTAAGTGTGAAGTGTGTGTGTGCAAGTGTCGCTCGAGGTGATTGACCGGCTTGTTTCTTTGCAGGGCCTGTGTTTTCCAACAATGCTCTCTTCCACGGGCTGGCCGTTTTTATAGATACTTACTCTAACGATGACACGACGGACGTGAGTGGTGCCTCAGGTTTTACTCATCAGCATGTCATCTCGCTGTAGATTTTGTTTCGTTCACCTTTAAAATAAATCGGCATGTGGTCAGACGTTTGAGCATGTTCACAGTGAAAACCTCAGTGTTGATTTTGCCATGATTTTTGCATACTCGTTGTGCGGCAGGAAAAAAAAAAGATGTAATCACACAACCCACTGAGCATGACGCTCCTCTGGCAGGCACCGTGCTTCATGTCGTAATGTACATTTTTGTTTATTTAAACGAACTTGTGAGAGAAGCTACTTTCACATTGCAGCTGTGGCATGTAAGAAAATATAATAGACAGTGACAACGTCCTCATGTCCAAATAGGGTTGCTATATGAACAGAACAACCAGAAAAACCTGCGCTCATAGTTAAACAGACAAAGAACAGACAGGTTTCAGCTGAAAGCCTTCATCAGTGACCTCATCACAGACTGTCAGATATAGGTCATGGAAAATCAGCGCTGATAAAATATGTTGTGTTGTTCTGTTAGTTTATTCTAAAAGCTGAGGACACGGGGGCAAAGTAGATTGATAATTTAGCTTACGTTGTATTGATGCTCCAAGACATCAGCCATGAGCACCAGTTCAGAGCTGATCTTAATGTGTGTGGCTGCAGTATGAAGGTAGCCTCCACCAGCTGGACCCGAAACACACTGTGGGCTTCTTATGTTTTATTGTTTCATGTACTGTCATCATTTGTCCATCATCTTTATCCAAGAATATACGTGTGTGTGTGTGTGTGTGTGTGATCTGTGATGTGTTTTTGAGATTCATTACTCAACTCTCTCCCGTCCGTCTCCAGCGTTCCTTCCCCTACATTTCAGCCATGGTGAACAACGGCTCGGTGAGTTACGACCACGGCAAAGACGGACGGTCGTCGGAGCTGGGTGGGTGCTCGGCTGAGATCAGGAACAGAGAGCACGACACCTACCTCGCCATCCGCTACTCAAAAGGACGACTCACTGTACGTAGTAAAGAGCCTCATTTGTGTTTTCTCAGGGTAGATGTTACACCTAATGAAGCTTTATATAATCCAGGCACGATTTAATACAATATAATACAACAAACCCTTGTGGCAGTGCTGCATCACGTGCATCCTTGCATCCTCTTTATATCTTACAGGTGATGGTTGACGTTGATGACAAGAATGAGTGGAAGGAGTGCATCGACATCGGAGGCGTTCGTCTTCCCACTGGATATTTCTTTGGAGCTTCAGCAGCTACAGGAGATCTGTCCGGTAGGTCGACACAGAAACCAAAAAGCAACGTCAAAGTCAGTATTAAGGATGACATTTAAAAAAAAAAAAATACTACATCACAGTTTTGATAACAGTTTAAACTCGTATATTGTTTTCCAGATAACCATGACATCATCTCCATGAAGCTCTACCAGCTGATGGTGGAACACACCCCCGAGGAGGAGAACCTGGACTGGACGAAGATCGAGCCCAGTGTCAGCCTCCTCAAGTCCCCTAAAGGTAGAGCTGAGGCACAGGAGACCTGAGTTAGAATCAGGTTTCTTAAACATCAATGTAGAAACATGTGATGTTATTTTCAAAGCATTTTCAGCAACATTACATTACAACTAAAAGCCAGGACGGTGTGGGCGTCAGTTAGATGTAAATAAAAACAACGATGACCACAACAATAACAAAAGCCTCAGGTTGTAGGTTGGTAAAACAACCACACTGTAACGTTAACAGTGGAATCACACAACCATAAAGTATAAATTAGATGAGGACAAACAACCAGAAAGTAGCTTCACAAAGTTCAACCCAGGACAAAATAAAGTAGGAGTTTGTTTGTGCTGCAGACTGACAGACGATCAACAGCCTGAATATCAACTCAGATGCACTCAGCAACTCTAAAAATGATGAAATGGGCACTGAATGATGAGCCGGTGCAGCAGGCAGAGGGAGAGAGCGGCACCAGTGTATGATGCATCAGACTGTTAAAGTTGCATGTGCAGTGCAACAGCTCCAACAGTCACATTTGTATGGAACAGATATGTTTGTGTTGCTGCTGAGACAAATCATTTTGAACAATCACCCACAAAAACAACAACAACTCCTCTGGACTTTCTTCTCCCTACCACAGACAACATCGATGATCCGACCGGAAACTTCCGTGGGACGCCGCTCACAGGTTGGAAGGTCTTCCTGCTTCTGCTGTGCGCTCTGCTGGGCATCGTCGTGTGCGCTGTGGTGGGAGCCGTCGTTTTCCAGAAGAGACAGGAGAGGAACAAGAGGTTTTACTGAGGAGGTGTTTTTGTTGCGTGATGAACTGTGTCCAAAATGACAGATTGAGCACATTCAATGTGAAGTTTTTTTCTAAAGATTGTATAAATGTTTATATCTTTGAAGCACTGCGTTGGGAGGGGGGTGAATTTTCGGTTAACTTGTGATGTTGGTAAGACGGTGCAGAACTAGTGGCGACCATCAAGAGTGAACCTGATGAATGCTGTTTGTTTTTTTTTGTTTGTCTGTTTTCCATGTCTTTGTGTTCATTCAATGCAGGGTTATAATAAGTTTACTGTCACAAACGTTTGCACTCTTGAGTTTTGCAGATTCTTTAACGTTGCGCTCACACCTGGTCATGCATCAGCTTTTCTCAGCCTCAGGTGTGATGCCACAAAATGGTGAACTATGTCAGCAAATAGTTATTTAGACTTTCATTTGTAGTCTTCCAGGTGGTTTATCTGATTTTTACTGATTTACTTTGAGGAGGAAAAGTAGATCCAGGCACAAAACAAAAAAGAACAAAAAGAATCTAATATATTTCACAGTGATGATGATCTGTGGCTGGTAAAACAAAAACTAAACTCTCTCACTTAGACCAATGTTTAGATAAAAACAGTGTTGCTAATTTTGAAGAATTAGCATTTTAAAGTAATTTAGAGTTAATAGAGATTGTGCCCAACATGCTCTACATGTACAGTGGAAATTAACGAGGAGTGCAGAAAGGGTATTTGTCATTAACCACTGTTTGTAAGCAACAGCTCTGAGAGCTCAGTGATCATAATGTTTCTCTCTTTTATCTTGATTCAGATGTGCAAGATAAGTATCGATCATCAAAGTTCACCTGTCAGTACGATGACATCAGCGTCCTTGAATTGATTGTTTTGTTTGTTTTTTTTTACAGTAGGTGGCGCTCTTTTTGTCTGCACAGACATGCTAACTGTTTCTGCTTTTATGTGAATTAATAATGTTGAACAGCTTGGTTTTTCATTAGGTTCTTGATTAAATCATTGGGGTGACATATTTAAATTGCTTTTTTTTAAAAAAAAAAAGATCAAAGAATGATCATCTCTGAGAAGCTGGGCCATGTGTCGTCAAGAGTTTCGAACCCTTCCTTGGCACATGCTCAAGATGGGGAGGTGGTCTCCGCTGGGTACCAGCTAATTTTCTGTCGACTTAATTACTGATTGTTCAGAAAATGTCGAGCTTTTCAATCTATCACAAGGTTGAATCACTGCTGTGTTGTGTCAGACCTGAGCAGTAAACCATCATTGACCTGAAAATGTTAAGAACGTCACTTGACTCATCATCTCTGTTAGAAAAAGCAATATTTGGCTTCATGTTATTATATTTAAAGTCCAGCTGTCGTGAGTGACATCATGTGAAACTCAGAGCTTCTCCATAGCAAAATGAAAGAGATTCACTGTAACTGTAAATGTCATTAACGAGTCATTAACAGTTACTGCAAGCGTGATTAATAAATGCAAACAGTGTTAATCGTCAGGCTCCGTCAGACTAACAGAGCTGGTGAACCTTGAAGTCCATGGATGGATTATTCACACTGGTGATCCTTGTCTTTCATTTCTTTCACTGTCATGTTGCTAAATTGGTTTTCTCTGCTTTATTTCCATAATCATCTGTTGGATTCTCTCTTAATGACAAAAAAACAAAGCTCGGAGTGAAATTATTGAGTTGATAACACATGTCTCCTGTAATAACTGCTGAAACTCAGATTGTCTTTTTTAAATTTTTCTTCTCGAGTCAGCATTTTTATCGTTGCTCCTATGTTCTTGAAGCCTGTCTGTGTTTGCCTCTGCCACATCAGTTAGGTTTGTGATGAGACTTGAAGCCCTCTCCTCTCATCAGAAATCATGTATTAAATGGAAAAAGAAACAGTTTGGCTTTGAATTGTGGTGTTTTTACTGCACCCCATGAGAAACATGTCTTAATGCTTGAAATACTGAATCCTATAACCTTAAAGCTCGCACTATTTAAGTTTGACAAGAAAATAATGGAGCAACCACATAGTCATACATGATTTAATACATACTCATAGGAGGTTGATACTGGCATTTGGTGTTAATTATGTATATTGTACATTATATATTATATTTGTCTTCTCTTATGATGTTGATCTCACTTAATTCAAAGAAAAAGCTTATCTTTTGAGGGAGTTTATGATTTGACCATCTCCAGCTTGTTTACGGAAACAAGAAAAGCCATATTTGGAGAAGAGGGTGGAGCTTCGGAGGAGTGGGGGGCGGATCTTAAGGTATGAAAGTAGAGTGTAATGACCAGTTCTTAATAGTACATTAATCTAATTTTATTTTTTTTAATAGAATCAGTTACATGACTTGTGTTTGCACCAAAAATATTAACCAGTGAATGAAAAATAGAAAAATACCACGAACAGTTTTGTGGTTGTTTGATGACGGGTTAGGCCAGGGTCAGGTCAGGTCATGTGACTGTGGAGCTTTGGCTCTAACGACAAATGCCCGGAGCTCGAGCTGAAACGTTGAACAGTTGTGTGAGAAAACATGAAAAATAGATGTTAGGACAATGGACCAGCAAAGATATCGACGAAAAAACGGGGGAAAAAAGTCGCATAAACCGAGTTTTGGACAAACGTATCATTTATCTAGACTTTATCCAGAAGTCGGCTTGCTAGCATTCCCGAAGAGGACGATGCTAACGGCGAGCAGGAGGAGCAGCAGGCAGCTAGCTAGCAAGCTAGCAAGAGCCATAGCTGCTGTGCTGCTTTGGAGGCTACATCCACCTGTTCAGCTGCTTCACTCATCTCCACCTGTGACCGACACCGACGCGGATGGCGGATGTTGGTAACAAGTTTATCAGCTCCTCATTTGTCACTTTTTTTTTTTTTTTTTTTTAAATATAATGTTTTACCACAACTAAGCCTAAACTAGCAGTTTCGGCGCCAGGATGAAATGGCCGATGGTGATGCCGTTTAAAAACTGTTGACAGTTTATTTTTTCATAAAGTAAAGTTAGTCACTTAAACAACTTAACAACAGCTTAAAATTCAAGATAGTTGTGTCTGGTATTGCTTACGGAGGTATGTGGAGTAAATACTGTTTGATTGAATACACACAGACGTTGACAGGTGTTATTGTTATCCAACCGGTTGTTTTATATCATGACGTTGTAACCTGTTCATGAAAATCCTGTCTGAATTGCAGGTGTTTCCAACGGTTGGCACGCGCAGCAACGGCACCTGAAGGAGGTGGGGCTTTAAGTGGTTACAGACAGTCAAGCCCCGCCCACTCTGGCTCTGTCAAGTCAGCAAACAGTGGGTGCTGTTTGTTCACCCAGCCTCTCAGGAGACAGGTAGCGTACTGTGAGTGAAAAGTGAAACCCAGAGTGAGCCAGAAACTTTCCCCAGACAGTAACCTCCTCCCTGTGGTGATGCTGAGAGACTCCACTTCATCCAGCCACGTATGTGCTGTTTGCTTCATGTGCCGCTAGCTTCATTTGATTTCATGTCTCGGCTCAGCTGCTGTTTTCCTGCCTGATCAGAGGCTGCAGGCTGTTTTCCCAGTGTTTCTGCTCATATTTGCAGTGGGTCTTAGCTGTGAATTCATACTTGGTGTCACAAGAGCACTCGGCTGTGACTAATACATACCAAGCGGTTGTATTACTAATGTTGTGCTTGAGTGTTTCCACTTGATGGCACTTGGTGTTTTACCTTATTACATGTCAGAGGGAAACACACTTGTTGCTGCTTTACATTTAGCTGCAAAGTACAGTTACATGATAATTGGATATTACATACAAAATACAATGCAAGTGCATTTTATGCATATACTTGGATGTTTTCAGTTGTGCAGCTTTTTAGAAGTGCACAGGATGAAAATGATAGCTATAACTTGATATGCAACAAGGCTAGAAGTTCAGACAATATTTGCCCCTGTGGTTTTCTTTGGACTCATTCTCACATTTTCTGTAGTGTTGTCCTCATGAGAACCTCAGAACAACAGCGTCTTTTGTCAGTATGATTTGCACATCTTTCCAACTTACACATAAACTCCCAGGATCAAGGTCTCAGTCAGGGATTTTTCTGGGTTTAATGTGCTACAGTTAATTATTACCTGCTGCATCGCTGACATGCCTGAGCCTGTATCTGTTGATCAGGTGGATTTCTGGGATTAGATTCATCCAGGTCTTTTATTGCCTTTTTTTTTTTTTTTTTCTCCAGAGGAAAAAATGTGCGAGTGGTTCATTCCTTCATTTTTGTCTTCACTTACTCACTTTCATGTCAGTTAGTCCACGAGTCACTGTAGATACATAATGCATATGTCTTTAATGATTAAAAAAACCCAGCACGATGACTGTGGCTGATTCTGCCTCTTTATAGGTCACTGGACACTCACTCATCTACAGTCAGTGTGGTAAGTCCCACAACATTTGTGTTCAGTGAGTGCAGCCAATGTGAAGCTCCGACAATCAGTGACGATCTGTTCTGTATTTTAACCACAAGATGGCGACACGGTATTGATTTTCATCCTCTTTGAGAACATTGAAATTCCACAGGTGTGTGTGTGTGTGTGTGTGTTGAAGTTGAATGGATCTCTGTCCTCTGATGGTTTGACAACAATTATATATTATTTCAGATAAGATACCAATACATTTATTTTACATTAACGTAAAATAAATAATCATTAACACATGAAACATTTGCTCTTAATTAACCTTGTTCACTTTAAGAGAAATGCTTAAGGCTGAAAATTATATATAACACGCATTTTCATAATCAGTACTTTTTCCATCCTGCTTTACCACACACTCACACACACACACACACTCACATCTAAAGGTCCTCTCTTGACCCTCGGGCCTCGGTAGCACAGATGAGGTGAAAACCTGTCTTCTATCAGTGCCCCCCATCACTTTCTACACGACACTGAAAGAGTATTCAAGCACGTCATTGAATTTTCATTACCCAGCGCGGCTGCACAGTGTGGCAGCCCACAGGCTCCACATGCACTGACTATCAATCCAGCCAGCCATTCACTCACTGGTGTGTGTGTGTGTGTGTGTGCATGTGTGTGTGAGACAGATAGAAAGAGAGAAAGAGTGACAGGGGGCAGCAGTTTAAATAGCCCACAGTTTATACTTCCACTCTCACACCTGGACGCTGTGATTGACTGGAAACATGACTGACAGAGTGAGTGAGCTCTTGCCTCGGGGTCGATGGCCTACATCTAAGAAAACCTTCCCACCTGGGACTGACATGTTACTTACACTACAGAGGGCAGGGATGTTAGACTCATGGACACAAAGCAGGATTAGTCTCATTATTGATGAATTGCTATTTTGTATGATTGGACGGAGTGGACGTCACACAGAGCCAGGTGGACTATATAATGTGTGTGTACCTGGGTGGAGCATGTGTGTGCGACACCAGCAGTCGTGTGTATATCAGCAGGTATCAAAAATCTAATAAGCTGCGTCTCGTCTTTATTTCCTGCCTTCCCTGTGGTCTCAGGTGGGTCGTGCAATGTGTCTCAGTTTTCTCCGTCTGGCGTTTAAAAGTAAAAGCCCTCTGGAGAGTTGTGTCATCATGACTTAATGACATCACAGCGGTGCCAGTAACTCCACAGTGGTGGGCACCTGCAGCAAAATGTGTACAGCAAGAACCAGAAATATTCCCTCTCTCCGTTTCTCAGGTGCTTTAGCATCTTAATCATCCACCTGCTTTGCTTGATGGCATCCTCCATTTTTTTTTTATTAGCGTGACTGCTGTGTTCAGCAGAGCAGTAGCAGGCCTTTGTTGGACCACAACCAGATGGTCTGTTGTGCTTATTGAGTTGCTGTAAATGTTAGTGTCACCTTTATCCCAGAAGTCATTGCATGCGGCTTCTTTCTGGGGGGCTGCGCTGTCAGAAGTGAAAATCAGAGACTAAGACTCTGCAGTTTGCTCTTTGTAAAGAAAATATGTTGTTGATGCATTCATGTGGTTCAGTATTTGCCAGTTATCTCAATACTTCTACAATAGTTGCACAATTTGCTTCACAGTTTTCCATCTTTCCATCCCTCCCCCTGTACTTAGTCTCCGTCAGTGTGTTTGTTGCACAGCAGGTCTACATACCCTAACAGTAAATCTTCTCCCCACCACTCCTCCTTTGCTGACGGCCCAGTTCTTCTTCTGACACAAGGCTGTCTCTGTTTGAAATCCACAGACGGCTGTGTGATTTCTACACACTGTTATTATCAGCCACCTGAACCACCTCTGCTGGGCCACTTTAATCTAGCTGAGCTTCAGCACCTGCACCGTCTAATGTGTATGTTTCCCAAAAGTTTTATTCATTGAATGGCACTTTCATTTGCACCTACAGTTTTCTACATCAGTGGTTCCCAACCTTTTTTCCTTGAAGCCCCCCCCCCCCCCATCCACAACCCCTGCCTGCACACACACACACACACTTTTACTCACAAAAATAAACAGTTGCAGGTCTTTGCTCCTGCTGTTCTCTTTGTTTAGACATCTTTTTGATTATCCAGTTGGACGTGGATCGTCTCGCCTGGGTCTTTGGGTTCATTTGGCCGTCGTGGGACTCGTTCTACATCTATGAGCCCGTTGTTAAAACGGTAATATTGGATTCACAGGATTTGTGCATCGGTTTGATGAAGTGCACTGCTTTCATTTGTCAGGTGTTTGTTTAACCTGATTAGCCAGACAAATGTTCCCATCTGGTTGTTTTATCATTAAACCGATTCTCAATTGAATTTCTCGGGTGAATTAAATTTTTGCCGTATCGCAGCACGTATTGATTGGTCTGTATAAAATTATATGAGCAGTGTTACAGGATTGTGTCTGTGTTTGCCACCTACCTGCTCCTGCACATGGAAAACAACTGATCACTGGAGACGGGGTGCGTAGAATAAACATTTCTGTGGAGAGAAATGAAAAAATGAGGCAGACAAGCTGTTGTCAGTAAAGTCCGTTTGAATCACAGACATTATACTGAAGCTGAACATGAGGACCCGACATGAACCCAGGTTTTGTTTTTTCACTTGAAACAAACAGTGATTGAATTCCTGATTATCTAAAGCACATTTATCATCTAGCTTTTAGAAATGATCTCGTGCCCACAACATGAAATCCTTCAGTGGCAGCGCTGCATGATCAGTCAAGCATGATGAGCTTATAATGACATAAGGTGTTTAAATCACAGGACGTACGACAGAGCCTGTGTGTTGAATGATGTGACGCGCTGCTGCGCATCGATTCAGGGGGAGTTTCCATTCTTTACATTTCCCTCCACACAGGTCCTCTTGTCATTGATGGAGGTCCTTGCACTCGCAGAGCCTTGACTGTCGTCTCTGTGGCATGCCGACACCCCACGCCCCTTTTCTTTCTTTATGCTGCTTAATGCCGTGTCTTGCATGTCAGTATATCTACGTCTTGAATGTAAAGGTGAGTGAGAGCCTTCGTGTGTCTACGAACAATAATGAGCGGCACTGAAAGTTGAATAGCTTGTCAGTAAACCTTGATGCCCCCCCCCCCCCCCTGCTTTTGAATTACGCATGAAGCAGCTGCAGCAGTTAATCTGCTTTTCCTGCACACCTCCTGAACTGCTGCTCCATCCTGGTCGAACACTGCCATCCAGTGAGAGTTTACTTGAGGGATTTGGTGTTGTGTTTCATCAAGAGTCAGTTTGACTCTTAAAAACCAACCTTTACTTCCCGTACTGTTTGAAAACGACAACAAAAATCATTTCCAGAGCAAAAAAATCAAGGTTAGTGTTTCCCATGTTTGTGTTTGTAAATGCAATCATTGCCTAGTTACTGCTGCAATACCATTAAATTGCAATTACCCCCCCCCCGAGGGAGGTAGATTGAACTAGCTAAGATTAAGTTAGATTGATTTTTATTGCTTGTTGATGTTGTTCGCACCAACCAGGAACAGCAAAGCACTTTATAGTTGCACTGGCCATAGCAGGACTGATCCTGCTGATAGGGCTACAGATAAGAAACACCTAACGGCTTTATTCTGGAGGACAAGGACCGGTGATGTGGTTTCTCACTTGATCTGGCTCAGCAAAATCCCACCGGTTCATCAAGAGATGTATTGTCCACATCTTCAAAGCTTTCATTTCAGTCGTTTGCCACGCTTTGTCCCAGGCCGTCCACTTGACATTTCCTTGTGTCGAACATTACAAGGTCAATGTTAAGGAGGACCGCGCTCGCAAAGAGCATGGCGCTCAGCCAGGTTTTACTGTTTCTGTAAAAACTAAATGAATGATTTCATTTCACACAGATAACGTTGTATTAATGCTGTGATTGATGTGAGTGCAGGACCGTCGCTGCAGCTGCAGGTGATAAACAACGAGCTGAAGGTAAATGAGTTTCTCCTGGTTCTGCATTAAGTCGCTTTGACAGGAGCAGTCCAGGAGTGAAGGTTGGGTCGTGATCTGCATTTAAACTGTCTACATAACTCAACACATTAACTTTTTTTTTTTATCACAACTCCCTCTAGCAGAAACCAGAGGAGACAGAAGAGGAGGAGGAAGCAGTGTGGGTGGTTTCATGTGTATCTTAAAGTGAGGAGCTGAGCTTTAACCATTATCGATCACTAACCCTAACCCTGAACAACAGATCAGGACGTCTTTGATATCTTTCTAGACTTAGGTGACACAGATATTCAGATCACATTTTTCCCAGTGATACAGAGCCCATTTATTTTTTTTCGTTAGGATAATGTTAGGTTAACTGTGTGTGTTGTATATTTATTAGCCTTTTGGAGCTGGTTGTTTTTGTTTTGTGTAGCCTCCCTTCCTCCCTTCCTTCCTTCCCTCCCTCCCTCCTCGTCCTTACCCCTTTATCCTTCTTCTAATCACCATTGTCTTCTTTTGTAATGGTTTTCTTTCTTTCTTTTTTTCTCTCATTTTTATCTTCCCATGTGTTTATCTTCCACACACTGTCCCTTCTTTCAACCCTGACTGACTGACAGACAGCTCTGTGGACCGGAGTCAGGCGTGTGATTGACAGATGACAGATGTTAACAGCAGGTCAGTCTGCGTAAACAAAACCCACCAATCACAATGACAGGGAAAAGACAAACAGAGTTGACCAATCACAGACCCTCTCACGAGACTGAAGTTCTCAGGTGGTGACAGGACGGCCCGAGATCCTCCTCCCCATTGTTCTCCCCTCTGTTGCAGTTTCAGCCGTCAGATTTTACAGTTTGAACTTTAGTAACGCTCTTACTGGTCCTTAAGCACATTGGTTCTGCAGTGGTGTTGTTAGTGCATGAAGGTGGTGTAAGGTATCAAATGTATTTAGCCAAGTCTGACAGTACAGAAGTTAGCCTTCAGTGTGGCTAAAGGTGTGACAGGTGTGTAAGAGGTTACAATTTAAATCTAATGGGATGCAGTGGTTTCCTAGATGTCAGATCCATAGTGCAGGTCCTGGTGTAAATGAATCCAAATTCAAGTGCTGGCACAACTTTCTCTCTGTGACCAGTCTCCATCGGTTACTGTTTTCTTGCCTGTAGTATCTGCAGGCATTGAAAAAAAGATTCACTTTAAAGTATGTAGGTCTTAAATAAACACCTGAGTTACTTCATCTATACACTCATCATGTTTCCGCTCATTCAGTCTGGAGTGGACCTCGTTAAATTCAAGCTTTTGATTCATGTCATTTGAGATCTGAGGTCATTCGGATCAGCACTGACATGTAAAGATGTGAGTTCAGACATGTCAGTGCTCATCCGGAGGATTAAAGCGTCAATCCTACATTTTCTTTAATTTGACTTTTGGCTTGACACTAAGTATGTGGCTTGTTTCTTTTTTGGCATCTCTGTGATCTGACCGCAGTGTTTACTCGAACCATAGTAGCCTGCAGGTGATCTGAAAAAAAAAAAAGCTTACTGGCAGTGAGTACACCTAGTTGCCCAAAGCCATGTGACTATTAAGTGAAGTTTACTCCTGTCTTAAGGAAAACAAACTCTGAGGGAAATCCACTCTGTCACTGTTGACGGTGGGACTGGTTCAACTGTACAACTGTGAAAATGTTGTAACTGTGCAACAGTTGAAGAACTGCGTCACCCATGATGTGCCATGAGACTCCTCCCTATGTAAGTGATGCAAAGCTGAATGAGACGTAATACATGATCAGTTAACTAGTTTATTCATGCTGTCATTCATGGCAGTGAAATTTTGTCGCAATGGCTGTGTGAAGTCTCGACCCTGACCTTTGACCTTTGACCAACAATATCTAATCAGCTTGTCTCTTAGTCCGAGTACATGTTTGTGGCAAATTTGGAGGAATTTCCTTTCACAAGGCCAAAAGCATAAACGTTTTATGAGGTAACGGTATGAAAATACACCAGACAGGCCGTTGGCGTCATAACCATGAGGCTGCACAAGTTGGTTTTCGACCACCGGACTGACAGCTCATATCCACCAGTCATATATGCTGCAGTATCAGTTGAAACATTAAGGCCTGTGACATCCACAAAGTTTTTAAAAGACAGCCTTTCCAGGTCTCCAAGTTCCACATGAAGCTCTTGTGTGTTTTGTGTTATGTAGTATTTATTATCTCTGGAGGGACGTGCTGCTGACAGATTTTTAATTACAAGTTTTTAATGCTGTGAGCAATGAAAACAATTGTATCCACCTCAGTTGTTTTGGGTTTGAAGCAGAAATCTCAGAAATACTGTAAATAACTAAAAACCTGGGCTAATTTTGTGCACGGTTGGATACTGCAGCCGGGGAGAGCGGATATATGATCTTTTTAATGCAGCTGTAAAGAAATGAGTACTGGGGGGGGGGGGGGGCGAGGCCAATTAGAAACCAGAGAAAGGAAGGATTTTTGTGGACACAGGCGGATAGAAACACGAGGAAGTGGAACGAGAGTAGATCAAGGGAAACACGTGCTAAATCACTTTTTTTCATCTTGTCAAACAGACAGCTCCCATAACTTAACAGGTTTGAACATACCCGTCACGCCTGAAGAAGCTATATTGCCAAAATACTTACCGTCGATATTGTCTCCGAGCTCTGGGGATCAGAACAAACTTGTCGACATCTAAGCTTCTCTCTGCAGAGCATCAACAAAGAACAATGAGAGTCATTTCAGCGAGAAAAGCTGATTATTCAACTTTGAAAGGGGCTGTAATTAGGGATTGCCGTCGCTGTAACCCAGAGTTCAAACTCTTTACCACCTTTAAAATGAAATTTCTAATCATTCTGCTGAGCCAGAACAATGAAGGTCAACGCTTGTGACTGAGTGTCAAAGATTGGGCAAGTTACAAACTGTTACAGCTTTTATGTTGTTGTTCCAAACCTTTATCTGTCATTACCGTCTTAATGTTGCTGCGAGACCTCAGCTCAAATGCAGGCAAATTACAGTGTGTCAGAGCGCCACACGCTCTGTGATATACTATGTGTTTTCGGTCGCCATGCAGCCGTGTGTTAACCTCGTTAAACACAGGGATTATGGGTAGTGAAGATGAAAATGGACAGGGTAAAGATCCACCACCTTGTTGGCACTTTGGTGTCAAAAGGTCCCAAAACATCAAACATGTGCCGAGCAGCGCTGTCCCTGCCCTCCGCCATGTTTTAACTGACTTTATACCAAACCTCGCATGATACCCCACAGGACTTAACGAGAGTCTAATTTACCCCGGCAGGGTGGCAATTAAGAAATAAACAGTGATGTTAACAGTCTGACACTCCACGGATCAGCCAGCAGCTGCGAACTGTTTCATCCCTGATGTAGTCGGTGTTTTCTTAGAGGTTCAGAGCAAACAGTCGACTGTTCAGCTCCAGAACGTGACGTTGTCGTTTTAACCATGAACTTGTTGAGTGAGTGGTTTGCATTTCACCTTCTGTTAACTGCATGTGAAGACTTAAAGTGTGTGCTATGGCTGAACAACTCTTCACTCGGTGGTCAGAGGGTCACGGCGTCTGAAAGCCAAAGAAATCATTCTCCTCTGGTGACTCTCGGATGAATGACAGACACGTGACAAGGTGTTTTTTTCCTTGTTCATCTCAGGAACAGACCGTCTTGAGAAAATAAAACGTGGCTGAGTTACTTCTGATAGACTTTTTTTTTTTACTTTTATAAAGGACCCTATTAGAGCAAGAAAAGAAAAAGAAGGCAACATGTGATTTGGGAGTAGAGTAGCTAAGATTCAATGAAAACTAAATATCTGAAAGACACTGTATCAACTCTGGAAGTGTGAAGCAGTCCTATTGTACCGTCAGCACGCCGCCGAAACGTCCTTCATAGCATCAAGCAAGTATTGAATATGTGAGCCTTTCTGTTGGAGTGGATACACAGGGACACGGGTCCTTTGTCGTCTTGTACCATTTACTCATACGCCATCTCAAATCAGAGGGGTGGGGACAGAAATATTCATCGTGCTCCTTCAGTCATTGTTTCAAACGGCATCATAACCACCGGGAAATTAGAGAATGACACAAGTGTTCAGCAGGACAAAGTCAGAAGAGCAAGACAAAAGCCTCCACAGGGGCAAAAAGGCTGCGTGAAGTGAATTAGAGGCAGAAAGCGAACCTGATCTCAGAATCGGTTGTTGATACCAGATCAGTTAGAGATAACACGTGTGGAAAACGTATAGCTGTCATCCTGGGGCCTATGCTTCGTAAGGATCTCATTACAAGGTTTGGGTCATGTCCAAAGGCTAATTATTGATCAGTGGGGTGGTTAAAATAGTTTTGTGTTAAAACTCAGAAAAGCAGGTTTGTGGAGAGCACAGAGTTCAAGAGTCTCATAAAAGGCTCATTTACATGGAGGGAGCAGTCTCAGCTCTCTAACACTCAGGCAGGTATTTAATGTGAAAAATATGAGCCAATATCCTCATTGACAAGACAGAGCTCTCAATAAACCTGTCAGGAATGATTAATGAATAATGCAAATGATCCCCTGGCAACAGCTCATAGTTTTATGCAACACATGAGTACATTTTTCTGTCAGTTGACTTTTTTTTTTTTTTTTTTTTTTGTCATAATCTAGATTAGAGGAGACCTCCTGGCTTTAAACAGTACCAGATAAACATCTGACAGCAGCTGAGCTGTAGAGGCTGTATCACAGACACAGAGTCAAGGCTATGCTTAAGACGAGGAGATGGAGATACTTATAAGGAAACATTGGTTTAAACACAACTATGTATCTTCATCATCTGGAAACAGAGTGAACAGAGCTTTAAGAACCACCTCCACCTGAACCTCCACCCCCCCAGGAGATGCTCACTGACTTTCAGAGGCACACTCCTTGGCCAGTCCACATAGGACGGAGGGATGCTGAGATGGTGCACACTCATAAATACCTGTGTGTGCGCCTGGACAGCCACCTGGACTGGTCCACAGACGCCATCTACAGGGAGAGACAGACTCTTTTCCTCAGGAAACTCAAATCTGTTGATGTCTGCAGTGAAACGCATCACAGCTTTCATAGGTATTACTTTAACTATTATTGTCATTATTATTACTGCTTATGAGATGATGGACAAATTAATTGCCCTTGGAAGGGTATCTAGGTGTTTCTGGGTGTGTGTGTGTGTGTGTGTGTGTGTGTGTATGGGTGTGCACATCTGTGGTTAGGAGGGATGGTCAGGCTCACACTTAATCCTCCGATCATCCCAGCTGATCCCTGGTCAGTGCTGAGTGGCATGGTGTGTGTGTTTGTGACAGGTATTGGAAGAAATTAAAGAGTGAAAGAGAGTGATGGTTGTAACATGATATGACAACGATGAACAGATAGCAGAAGGGGAATGTCAGTTTTCCATTCGAGTGTAAAACACATGTGAAGCAAATATTTGAAGTGTTGCCAGAAGCCAAACAAACAAACATCCTTCCTTTAAGTGCTGCGGGTGCCTCCTCAGCCACGTAGTGAAGAGATGCATCATTTATCGAGCAGTTGTTCTGCGCAGACAAGTGGCGTCAGACATATCGCACCGTTTGAAGCACTAATCAAATAATATCAGGGTCGACTCTTCATGCATGACCTGGGGAACCGTTTGTACCCACTTTAAGTGTGGTGGCCCTAAGGAAGTGTTCGTCACAGTGGTCTTGCCCTGCGGTCTTACACTGAACTGTGTGCTAATACGTGACTTGAGATTTAACCTGGAATTTACTGCAGTTCTGGATTTGGTCTGTTTGAGTCTCTTCTGGCCAAATGCTGGCTTTGTCACCGATATACCAATCACCTATCAGTTTGGGAGACCCATGGTTGAGTAGTCTGACAAGGTCATAACATGTAGTTTAGTTTAGTTTATACAAATGTAAACAAACCAAATCAGAGGCCTTACAA
Source organism: Caranx ignobilis (assembly GCA_021432705.1). NCBI lineage: Eukaryota > Metazoa > Chordata > Actinopteri > Carangiformes > Carangidae > Caranx > Caranx ignobilis. The sequence goes on from MU269981.1 coordinate 24,678,157, forward strand.
AGAAGAACAATATAGATATTTGCAGCAAATACAGGGGATCACCTCTGGTTAGCTTCTTATTCAAGGCTTTAATGGGTAGCTGTTCAACTAGTAGTCACAAGCTTCTGCTGCTAAAATCCAGATTCATAACGGCGACATCATGTGACAAAATCACCAAACATTAACCTTAAAGACAAAAGCAGTGATGGCAGCTTTAGTTTGTCAGCTGCCATGAAGTTGGAGGAATGAAAAGCATAGTGTGTCTGTAGATGGAAAACCTGACAGTCGCTCGGGGGATAACACTGGTAATTGACCTCTAAGAAAAAACCAAATGAATAAATGTTATGTAAAACCTTGATAGGTTTGTTATTAGGTGTTTTTTAAGCTGTTGAAGGTCTGATGTCTGTAAATGTCACCACAAAGCTGCTAAGTTGGCAACGCTGCTTGTGAACGCCCACTCACGACATGAATCGAACTCCACCACTCGGATGTCCGACCGATGGGGGGACTCCAGCACTCGAGCAAAACCAACAATACGCCCGGCTGCCAAATGAGAATCATCACCTCGACCCTTGTTAACGTTGTTAATACGCTCAAGGAGCAATTTATGATCTGCAGTTAAGGTTTAAAAGTCTAAACGGGAGCCTGTTTAAGAGGAGACTAAGGGGATTAATGAAGGTTAATGAAGGTCCACACAACAACAGAAGTGTTATTGTGTGCGTATGTGTAAGGGGGCGGTGGTATGCTCATATATCAAGGAGGCAGATGGTGCTGAAGCAGGAGGTACAAGACCGCCCAGAACTCCTGTATGTATGTGTGTGTGCATGTGTGTGTGAACACAGCAGGTCCCAGGAAACGGGAGCAAATTCCCAGCAGATCAGCTGGTGCAGACACAGTTATGCTCCACTAATATACACAACACACCATCTCTCTGTCCGTTCGTCCATCTGTCTCTCCTCTCCTGCACATACTGTATGTTTCCTCTGTCTTCCTCTAACACGATCCGTCTTCCCTCTCTCCTCTTTTCTACACCTTCGTCTCTGCTCTGCCGGTCCTGCAGCTTTTACTAAGTTCCAATTGATTTGATGATAAATATTTTTGTGACTCACTGCTGCTGTTGTCGCCCTCACAGCCCGCAAAGAGCACACTACTCCGCTGCATGTGGGTACACTACACACACACACACACACACACACACACACACACTTTCACTGGTGGAGGTGGATCAGAAATGAAATCAACTGAAGCACAGAAAAACAAATTCAGTTCTAATGTGATGAAAATACAAGAATATCCGATGAGTAACCACTGTTTCCCACTCTGTGACGCCTTACACACTTTACCGGTGTTTACGTACATACTGGGAGATTTAATGAACTCGCTTTAATCAGTTGGCCGTGTTGAAATTGACTCGTTAAAAACATCAGATAACAAAGCTTAACGAGCTCGACGAGGACCGTCTGTGGCTCATTCTGCTGAGAAGTGAACACAACACCTGAAACTAGTTCTGCCAGGACGTGGTGCAGGGAACAACTGAGACTTAGAGCTATTCAGCCTTCTGTGTTTTGGTTATTATAGAGATACGCAGTGTTTTGTGTCTGTTTGCAGCCGCAGAGCTGCAGAGTAAAAACAGGAATGAAATGAACAGCTTCACTAAAGGAGGAATAATAATGGTGTTTGTGGTTTTAAACTATTTAAACTGTGAGTGCAGTTTATTTTATCAGCGCGCAGTCTTGTGCAGAGTGACAGAAAAGCCGGAGCAGAGAGGAGGAGATCAGAAAAACATGCACTTTGTTGTATTCTGCTCGGCTGATTTCTTATCGCGCGGAGAAATGTGGAAAGTTCTGCTATCTGCTGCCACATTGGATGCGTTGTTCGGGAGCTACAGTGCTTTTGTTCATATCATTGATTGTCAGAGTTTGGCCTTCGCTCGGTGCTTTGAAGCCGCAGCTGCTCTGTGCTCCCGAAACATGCCAACTCACAGTGTGTGAGCGTGCATACAGATCCAACCTGCGAGATGACATATCAGTTAATTCAAGGAAAAACTGCATAATGCCTACCATTAAGGTCCCAGGGGCAATGTTCTGCTCAGTGAATGATAATTCAAAATGCACCAGTATATTCACACGCTGCTGGTTTGCCTGATGGAGCTTGCAGAGAAGATGCATTTGGAGCCATGTTGCGGCATTTGATGTTTTGTTTTACACCCGCAGAGCATTAATGAACGCGTGTCCTGATCATATCATCAGGGGATCCGCGAATTAGAAAGAGAACATGCAGACTCTGCATTCCACTGTGTCAACCAAAGAATGTTTTACGTCTTTCGACATTTTGTATGTGGGCTGAGGTGTGGGTTGGAGATAAGTAAGTCAGAGGAATAAAAACAGTGTGTCTTGTCTTGTGTAGGAACACAAGGTCATGATAACACCTGAAAGAGCGTCTTTGTCTGAAAGTGGAACAGACAGCAGGAGGGAAACTGACAGAGCAGCGGGGACGCAGGCCTTGAGTCTGCTGAAGGTCTCAGCTGTGTGGTGTGGTGAGAAGGAAGCACAGGTATGACACAGGCACACACACACACACACACACACACAGCACAAACATGTTGGTCTAGTGTAGTATAGTATGTCATTTCCTCTGCCTGCGTGCTTTTTTGTTTGTTTGTTTGTTTATGCAAAAGGTACTTGGACTGATTTGCACTGTGGATGGAGGGGTCATAGGTCAGCGAAGAACCCCTTTCCTCAAATTTGGAACAAACATTCACTTGGACTCGATAATGAACTGTTCACATTCTGGTGGTCGACCTTTTAATGAAATGCAGATAATAAATCACTCGTTTATTTTGTGGTATCTTTGTAGGCATCCTCTGCAAACGTCCATATTTTGAGTCTTTGCTGTAAGTTTAGTCGATGATCTGCACTGGTGTTGGTGTGTCCCATGTAGGCTCACTCCACACTGCAGCAGTCATGTGTTTGAACACGACCTGTGGCCCCTTGCTGCATGTCATTCCCTCTCTCTCCTTCTCTTTCCGCTGTCCCCCCCAAAATAACTAAAAACAATTCAGGGAGGAGATTGGGAGATGATTTGGTCAAACAACTTGGATAGGTGATTTCACTTCACTTCTTTCATCTCTCAAGGGGCAGTTTGAGGCATGCAAGTGTTCAAAGAAAACAAACACAAACAACTCACTCACACGCCTGTTGGGCAAGGGACATGTTGCACCAACACGTCCTCAGCTGTCCAGAGAGTCAGAGGCTGCAACAACAGCAGGATGACTCTGGGCGTTTTTGATCCTGATCCAGACACAAATCAAATGTTATTTCTTTTTTCTTTTTTTTTTAATCCAGTATTAAAGCTGCGTAGCTTTGGCAGAGATCTGTGCTATTACTAATTCATGTGATGCTTTTGCAATTAGGAGTGACCAAAAAAACGAGTGCGTCCTGTTTCGCTTGCCCCCCTCACGCTCTCTCTCCCTCTTTTTTATGAATAACCTCAGCGATGACACATTGATTATATGGCAATGCTGAAATATAATTGTCATGACGAGTGATGTGTTATCATTAAAAGCAGCAGGATCAGTAACTGAACTAAATCACGGGTTCTGTCCGGTCGTCTCCTTCCCCGTAAATCACAGCACAGCATCAACACAGCAACAGCACTTGATGAAAATCAGCCTATCACAGTGTGTGATGTCTGTCTGTGTGTGTGTGTGTGTGTAAGCATGTTATATATGGTTGTACATGACACTGGGAGGGCAAGTTAAATTTAATATTCAATCAATCATGTTTTATTTATACGTCACATTTCAAACATGTGAAAATCCAATTCAACGCACGTCGCAGGTTGAGTTAGTTTTAAAGACTAAGGTTCACTCACAGCAATGATCTGTCCACAGTTAAAGCAATTAAAGGGTTAAAAATAAATAAAAGGGTTTGCAATAAAAGCAGTGAAATAAATATTTACACTGTTTTGGTCTCTGTTAAGATAAGATGTGTTCATAATCAATATGCACTTAATGCAACACTTAATGTCACTACATCAATGGACAAACAAGACAAATCTTGTCTTGACATTTGCAAAGGCATGAGCTGTCAGTGAGCAGGAATGTGTGTGTGTCCTCCCCCAGCCAACTGCTGGGGATGTCCGGCTGCACAGACACGTAGCTGTGGGGCAAGAATGCAAATGAGTAACTGCCCCTTTACCGCAGTTAAGGGCAGTTCATCTCTAATTGGGTCTGTTAAAGACAATAAAGGAAATGAGTTTCTATGGCAGCTGACATACGATGGCATCCATTTTTCCCATTACAACAATAGTCAGACTAGGGTTTTCCACCACGGCAGGCAGCTCCCAGTGAACACATCAAGTTATCTGTTGTAAATAACCATGAAAAACAATCGTGTCGCATTTCCCTGCTCACGCTCCAGCAAACCCAGATCGCACAGATGATGACATGTAAGCGTGATGACTGTGGCTCTGGTCGACAGTGTTTTTATTCAGACGACATCCCTCCAGTCTGCAGATGATTACAGCTGTATGTCACACTGACACGTTTAACAGCTTCAGAGACGCTTAATGCTGCTTCCCTCCATGACACAGAGCAGGGTCGGCATTCACACAGCAAACACACACACGCAGCACAAATCAACACTTGATGAAGTAAATAAACATGGATTTTTCCGTATGTGGCAGCACTGGTGCAGGTTGTAGTGTATCTGCTCAGGTGAACAGCTGAATGCTTGTATCCTCCCTCTGTAACCTTTCCCCCAGAACAGTGACAGTGTTTCCATCGGGAGCAGCGGCTTGCGATCTGTCCCAGCATGCCTCTGGGTCTGTCTGTCCTCCCCTCACTGTGCTGATACAGTTAATGCTGTACATTGACATGCTGTTAGCCCGCCCACCTACTGATACAATCTGTTGAAATGAAGTCATCCGGTTAGAGCAGAGGACAAACACCGAGCACGGTGACGGCTGGAGCTGAAACGTGATTATAAGAATTGATTAATTGTCACTTTTCAAGCTAAAACTGTGGAATAAAATCAGGTATTTGCAGTGATCGGGTTCTGAAATGAGAAAATATGCAGCTTTTCTTTGTAATATATCAACGATAGAACATCAGGGAGTTAGTCATGAATGAGATGCAACTGAAAGTAAAGTCAGTGTAGTATTTCAGATTGTCCTTTGGTCGACCCAGCAGCGATGCTGTGGATTTGGGGCCACAGTATTGACTCCTTGTAGTGCTGGAGACAGATCCTCGTTGTGGATACTGCAGGAGAGGGAGGAGCTGAGCTGGTTGTACAGCTAATTTGTCTGTCAGAGGTAATGAAGTGGAGGACAGGGCCCTGTAGTAAAACAGCACAAGTAAATCAAGCCTCATTATTGACATTGAAAACAACAAAGCAGCGTTTATTAAAAAAGTATCAAGTCTCCAGGTGATTATTGGGTTGGTGCATCAGGTCGTAGTATTTTCCATGAATGGTGGATCTTCTTCCTCCTCATGACGGTAGACTGAGAACACTTCAGCCTGCTGCTGCCTGTGAGATCCTTATCACTGCGTCCAGGGCAGGCACTAAGTGAGGTGGGGGCAAACACTATAAATCACAGCTACCCCAATAAGGGTTATTACCTCACAATAGCAGGGAGAAGTGGGGGGGGGGGGCTACACAAATACTGCACAGACATTTCATTCAATACACTAATGTTAGATTAGAAAAAACAAATGTAATGTATATTTCAAATGTACCTGCTCAAATCAAAACCATTTGACGCTTATCAATGCATTTTTATCTTAGTTTATTTACACAGTGACAAAATCTAGAAGCGCAATCATGAGAAGACTAAGCTCATGTACCATGAATATCATGATATGCTGTTGTTGGGAGGAATTCAGGCTAACGCCGGTCTGATCTCTATCACTCCACATCTCATGGGAGTTTACACTTGAACTGTCACAGGAACTTAAATAAACTGGGCAGGAATCTGTACAAATCACTCACCACCGAACCTGTCGACCAAAACTTCTGAAACGTGGAGGAGTGTGTCCTGACGAGACTGACAAGATGATGTCATGTGATTAAAGAAGTCATTTCGCCAACACTCTGCGATAATAATGTTTGACATGCATGGACAGTTTTCTGCCAATCAGTCTCATCATGTACCTATTTTCTCCTCTCACCCCTGTCCTTCACTCGACCCCTACATTCCACATCAGCTCCGTAAGGGAGAGTGAGAGCGGAGGAGTGCACTTGTTGACGGACACTATGACACGTTTTGGAAAAGGTCATCTGAGGACCACTCAAGGCCCTGCAGCTCCAATCCATTACTGCACCTGCAAACTGGTTTGGTCGACATGTGGCGACAGTTTTCCTTTCACTATCCATCTGCCTGGAGGCCACAGGGTGGAACATGTAGCTGAACCGGTGAAGAGCTGACCCTGCGCTCACACTGAGGCCCGCTCAGATGATGGGTTGTTCCCCTCCGACCGTCACAGGAACGAACAGGAGAGCGTTCCACTCATTCTGAAATAATGTCCTGACCTAATCTATCAATATCAACCATCACATATCACACCAAGTCTTAGGCCTAATGAGAAGTCGCCAGGGTTTCCCCGAACCAAAGACTGTCCTGGTCAGCTGAGACTCGTTAGTTCAAGCCAGTTGAATAGTCTTTACATAATTGCATAGTCTTTGCATATGGATTTTTGGGGAGCACCAAAAATAGAGGTGGTACATTTTATAAACTATAGTGGAAGTATCTGGTCTGATGGTGACAGAACGGCGCTGGTCACAGTCCTCCTGTCCTATTGCAACACATCTCCTCACAGAAAGTGGGGGTAACACCTCTGTATACGTGAGATAATGCACATTTAAACAGCCTGCCCACTAAACTAAACACCAAATCATCTGTCTCCCTGTTCGCTGTATCGCAGCAGTGGAGCTCTCTGCAGCCGAGCTGCCTGCGTTGGAACAGCCAGCAGGTGAAAGTAAGAGTGAGCGACCATGCTAAGTGGCTGATGTTAGGTTGTATTTGAGACTGGTTCATATTTCCTGGCAGAGTTTTCATGTCAGTTTCACTGGGGTCGTCCCTTGGCCTCTCCAGACTGTCCACACTTTGGATTTCCTGCCAGTGTGTGATCACGGTCACACACCAGAGAGTGTGTACCCTGAGAGTCGTCGTTGTTGTGGTAGTTCATTGTAATTTCCTCCACATCTCGTAGCTTCATTTTCACATTATCAAGCTTTCTCTCATTTTGTTTTTCAAAATAAACAGCGGTTTTAAGAACGACAGCGAGGGAGAGAGAGGTGGTGAAGACAGGGTGCACTCTCTCACTCATTTTGTCACTCCTCTTCCTCTCTTGGTTATCGCTCATAAGATGTCCTGATTGTACACCTCTACCTCTGTCATTGCTGCTCTACTGTCACCCTGGGCTGTTGGCTCATTTCTAGTGCTAGAAGTAGATTTATGCAGAGCAGGTGTACAGGTGAGGTGAGCCCTGTCACAAAAAGGTCGTTAGTATTTCAGCTCTGCTCGACTCCTGGCCTCAGGGCTTCACGTACATATCAGACGTCTCAGGAAGTAACGATAACTTTCGTGGGTCGAGTGAGATGATGATAATGCTTTAGTCATCTAATCCTGGGCTGAAGTCTTTGTCATACATCATCTCCTTGTCTGTACAAACAGGAAGTGGTCTGTCTCGTCCTCCCTGATGGATCCGTCCCTGTACGACTGCTGAATATTGAAAAAGCAGGTCAATCACAGATCTGATTCTGCAGCAGAATCTGACTTCAGCCAGAACTGCTGAGACACGGTGTTGTACTGTAAGTCGTTGGGGACAGAGGCGTCATCTGAACGACCCCGGGTGTAAATGTAAACGCTGAGCGGCGTGGACGGAGCAGCGTGAGGCGGCAGCGGCAGCAGCGCGTTACGTAAGGTGGATTTGAGCCTTCATTTCCTCCAGGCTCTCCTGCTCTCTGCTCAGGTTCACCTGCTGCCCGTGGCTTCATGCCCACCTTCTGTTGGTGTTTATTTCTGGACCAGACCTCCTCCCCTCCTTTCTCTGCTCGCTCTGTTCATCCACCTCCATCTTTCCTACTCCATTTTCTCCATTTCCACCTCTTTGCGTTTTACTTTCACCTCCATACCTCCTCCAGCTCTCATCAGCCACTCTCACCGCCCTTTCTCTCTCTCTTCACCTCCACCACTTTCTTTTTTCTTTCCTCTGTAACACCTTGCATCATTTCTCATAGTCAGCCTTTCTTCATCAGCATTGGTTCCACTTGTTTACCTCCATCATCCTCCCTTTTCTTCTCATTTCTTGTCTTTCACCACCCTCCCTTAACACGTTCCCCTTTCTTTCCTCCCCCTCCTCTGCTCCGCACCTCTTTCTCCTTTTTACATTTATCTTTGTCTTTTGCTCTTCCTGTTTGCTATTGGTCCATGTGTTGTCTCTCTCCTCCTGTATCATCAGGTCTCTCTCTACCTTGGCCTGGAAACATTGGACATGGAGCCTCAGGGAAGCATCTGCTCACCTTCTGTTCCAGCTTTAAAGGGACATTTCACGGTTTCTTTCAGCCATAGTTACATATATAAAGTCCAAGTTCAGCCCTTAAGTTTTTTTTTTAACTTTTATTTCTTTTCTCAGGTTATTTTATTGATTTAATTCTGAGGCGGCTGTTTTAATTGCTCTACTGGTGCAATATAAGGGCAAATGAGGCCATGTGTCACTGAAGTCTCCTGCACTCATCTTCTTCTGAATGAAAACAATGACAATGACTTTTCTGTCAGTCAGTGAGTGTTACGTAGTGAGGAAGGAGAAGAGCTGTGTTGTAATCCAGAGCTCTGTATAGGTGCAGGGCTGTTGAAACGAAACAGACTGGTGACTGAGCTGTTTTCATCAGGCCACTGGAGCTTTGTAAATAGCAAAAAAAAAAAAAAAAAAGCTTTAGTTGTCGTGACACATTTGCAGTGCAACAAAATGACTTTTGCAACACCTGGTATTTGCTGCAGCAGCAGTTACTGAAAGTCCTGCAGTGTGTGATGGTCAGTCACGTTATCTGGTATCTGGCTCCAAGAGTTCACTGCTCCACTCCACTGACATGGGCCGGTGTCTCTTACAAAGCTAATATTAAATCCAAAGAGGTGGATCATCAAATATGACTTACATGACAAATATGACCTCCTCCCAACATTTACCCACTTGGTTGAACTACATGACTCCCTTCAGAATTGCTTTGTGTCGGTGTAAACTATGTTTCTGTGGAGAGCAGAAGGCCTTTTAGGGGCGATGCTTAAAACTGGACTTTTGAAATACACATTAACATGTTATTCCTTTGTTTGGTCTGTGGCGTGATGGGTCGACCAGAAAAAGGTGCCTTAACGAGCTGAAAGGCAGCACATCACAGCTTATCATAGTTACTTTGGTCCGTCACTCAGTTCCTCTCCTGTTCTTGTTAACTGGGGCGAGGACAGCTGTCAGATTAAATGGCCTAGCTGTGTGTTGTTATACAGGTTGTTTTTATAATACCTCAGTCCTGTGTGAAGTTACAGTGGCTTATCTAGCAAATTAGCATAGCTAAAAAACAAACAAAAAAAATAATTAACAACCAGTGGTGTGTGTGTGTGTGTGTGTGTGTGTGTGTGCTGCACCAGTGGCTCTGCTTTGGAGCACCTGGCAGGTTGGTTTGATGGAGTTCAGGCTGCCGCTCTCACATCAAACCAGAGACCAGCGCTGGATTTTGTTCTCAGACACATTAGGAAAATAACAAGGCTCCATTATTCCTCCAGTGTTTATCATGATGATGAATTAGCTGAGCTGGATCCCTGCTCTAATCTGAGGTCTTTACTTAAACACTCACCAATTGTATCTCATAGTCTCCTGCTGCTCGCAGGCTAAGTGCGTTTTATTGCTCTTTACATTTAGATAAAAGAAATGACTTAATGCCTCTTTATTCTATCACCTTCTGTAGATTAGATGCTTCCACCTCCACCCACGTTATTCCCCCTCTCGCTCTAAACCACATTCATGGCCCAGGGCCAGCAGTCTGAGAAGTGAAGGCACTGAGTTTGTTTGCAGTGTTTACACAACAGCAGCATAAAGCCTGTTGAGTTCTGCTGCAAAAACAAACCATCACAGCTAATTACCAGTCTCCATTAGGTGGAGGTCGTCAGTGAGTGCTCCGTCACGTGGTTACACCCAGGCAGCAAAGAGTTATCATCAGTTAAACCTGCAGTTAGTTGTTGTATTTCTTCCTACATACTGTCAGTGTTTCTGTAGTGGTGACATGAGAAGTCAATGAATTGATTTGCTAATTATCGAGGAAAAGTACGAGAATCAGCTAAACTGAATATCTTCAGTCTGGAGCTTTGGTTGGTTTGAGGCCAAGTGTGTGAGGAGCAGGTTTCACCAGTCTGTGAACTGAAATCTGGAGAAAATGTGTCTGTAACTCCAGATGCTTCCAGGGGTGAAGTGGGAACTGTGGTTGAACTCAGTGTTGTTGTTGTTGTTGTTGTTGTTTGCTGCAGCTGTTCACACATCCATACATGTCCCTTTAAGAGTTCAGTTTGCTTGTGTTTTTTCCAGTAAATGTTGATGTGGGGTTTGATTTTCATTGTAATTCAACATCTAATTATTTGACTGAATCTCAAAAGTTGCAAAGTTGCTCATTCGAGATCTTTGCTGCAGATTGAGAGACTCTTTGCTGCAGATTGAGAGACTGAATTATTAAATAAATCTAATTCAAAGAAAACTAAATTCCAACAACTCACTGCTTCACAAAAAGCCATCAGAAGTGGCAGCGTTCAGGTTCAGTTACCACACTCGCTTTCTGCTTATTGACCCTGTGTGTGTGTGTGTGTGTGTGTGTGTGTGTGTAGTTGTTCTTATACAAACATCTGTTTTATCATTATTAATGTGCCGATCACAGATTCTGTCAAACAAACTGAACATTTTGTTTCAGAGACACTGAGTCCATACAGCTACATTTTCCTTTTATATCTCTTTTGCTACGTTTTCGGTCAAATTCTGCATTTCAACACAAGAACAGTCTAATCTATGATAAATATATAGCTTTATAACACACAGCTTCCTGTTTGCACCAGTTTGCACATTCCCAGTGCATCTCCAGGTGTCAGTATGGATCCATATGATTCCTAATGTCAAGCCAAAAAAAAAATAATGAATGAAAATAAAAATTTCATTTTATAAAGACTGCTTCAGAATTAAAAGGTAGGAGTGTGGACACTCAACAGACACTGCAGACACACACACACACACACACACACTTTCACACTCATGTGTGCACACACCCCCAGAAGCACAGTTCTGGCCAAGGCCCAAAGGCTTGATCCCACAGGCAAGAGAGGGGGAGCGCAGCCCACAATCTGGGCACATAGAGAGAGTGTGTGTGTGTGTGTGTGTGTGTGTCACAGAGAGAGAGAGAGAGGAGGGACGGTGTGAGAAGTGGGTGGAGATGTGACTCCTGAGGGAGGTGTTGAAGTGTCTCAGCAGCACTTTGGTTCAGAGCCTTTGAAGGCGCTGAAGTTAGCGGCAGTCGAAACACACTCCTACAACTCTCGTGTGTGTGTGTTTTTCACTGTTTCTGTTCTTTTTCATTGACTTAACACCAGACCGCTATGGGAGTACATGGGCCGTCACCGTCCTGTCAAAGGATTTTTAAAGTTCCTGAAGCGTGAGGAGGGAAAAACAGACAGATATTCCTGGAAGAGTTGTGTAGCTGGACCTCAGGTAAGCTCTCGCTGTCGCTCACTGTGCACGCTGCTTCACTCCACTTCACACCACTGTTTATCATGGAGAGTGACACCACTATTTAGTATCACAACATTACTAAACATCGTCCTGAACTATGTGTCAACAGAGCAGCAGCGCCTAGAAGGAAAAACTGGAAGACACTTTCTGCACATGTTGCTTCCTTCGTCATGTTTTAGTTTTAGCTCGACTGAATCCGTTTTAAGCAAAAAAATGATATTTCAAATGTAGTGAATCAAGGAATTTGTGAGTGCATGAGTTTCGTAAAGGTTTTCTCAGCCTTTAATTGTGACAGGTTTTGCTCAGAGCATTTGAATGGGAGGAGGTGAAGAGCTGCAGCGGAGCCACATGTCAACACATGCAGCTCAGCTACTGATGTTTGAAAGCTTTGGCCAAAGAGTCCCGCCCTTCTCTCTATTTGTCAGACTGATTTCTTCTTCTTGGGGCTAATTTGCTGGATCCCGTCTCTGCAGCAGTGATGGTGCATTTACACAAATGTTGTGCAAAGGACAGGAAGGAAATGTTGAAGTTTATCGCCTGTTTAAATGACTGTTGTGAGCTCGGCTCGCACAGTGTGTGCTGTGATGGATGGATGCCAAGATAACCTGAGGAATCACCACCACATTTCTTTTAAAGGTGACTTTCCATCATAGGAGGCAGTACACAGGCGTTGAAAGAAGAAAACTCACTACTGTTGCTGAACCTAATTCGACCTGAAAGTTGCTGGAGGCTGCAATGTGTTTAGATGTTAGTTTCAGTTAATGGTTTAATTTTAAGGCATATGGGCAAATAATTGGTTTTTATGGCCCTGGAGAAATGCCATCGCTGCGATAAGGCAGTATAATTTGTTAAAGCTGGATTTGGTTGGTGTATTTTTCTCCATGAAGTTTTCAGAAGAGCAGGGTTCCTGCAGAAATCTTGCTGCGGTGCAGATCATTCAATTTGGAGTGAGAGCTGTTTAAATTATCTGATGGGTCATTTGGAAAAAGGCGAGCCTCATTAATGACGGCGCTGGTAACACAGCTGTTTGGAGTCACTCAGATAAAGTCTAGACTTAGCTGGAAGGATGGATGGAAGTGGCTGCCATAAAGCAGAGATGGATGTTACCCCTGTGTAATTAGGCTGGCCCTGTTGGCTTCCACCGTCGCACTGCCTGAGCCGCTGAGCAGGAAATCAAGAGAAGGACTGAAATTAGGAAGGAAAGGCTGAAAACTGGAGAGTGCCATCCACCAAAATAGCGAGATATGAGCGGATGATTGTGCCGCTCATCTCGCACAGTGACTCCAGACGAGCTGTGAGACCACCTGAGTGAGTGACAGGCTGGGCTCGCTAACTGGGAATGCTGCTGAGGCATTTCTGACCCTCCCTGTAATTATGGTATTTGCTGTGAGGCCTGAGTGACCCTTTGGGTGTGGGTGGGTGGGTGGGTGTGTGTGAGAGTGTTTCTGTGTGTGTGGGGGGCATTTTAACTTGAAAAGGACACCCCCATGACCCTGACACCCCCACCTTCCACCCTTCACATAACAGGGCCCAGCTCTGCAGAGGCTGCAGCGTTGTGCAGAGTGTATTTTTGTCATCTGGTTGTCTGGGCAGTTTATTTTACTAAATGCTTCACTTTTATAGCCTCAAATTAACATGAAGGGGATAACAACATGCTGTCAGAGCTAAATGCAGTTTTATATTATCATTTTATTCCCCACAGTCACTTTAAATCTCACCCCCAGGACGTTTCCGTGACTCTGTACAGATTTTGTTTTTACGAGTGCCTGCACCACCACAACTTTTACAGATGCTCTAACAGTAAATTCTTCTGCTATTCTTGAATAGAGATTAAAGAATGATACAGCCTGTCTTTAAAAAGACAAGCTAGACGTTGTCATCACTGTGTGTGTGATGTGGTGGCTGTGATGTGGCCGGAGCTAATTCAAGACAAAAGGCTCCAGCCGACAGTTATCTGTTGTTATTGTGGCTGACCCCTGACACTTGTTCATGGCCCAGACTTTGAAAACACACTTTTACTGCCTTAAACTTTTACTGCATGAATATACCACAGTATATATATGTTTATATATATGTAACACAGTGCTCATGAGGTCTGCTGTACTGTGTTGCACAGTATTGTCAGGAGCAGTGTGATACTGTAGCATATTTATGAGCGCAGATGAGCAGTGTACTCTGTGGGCCTGTCTGGTTACACAACAGTTTGCATGGCTGAGGGTTTTCTGTTCTGTGTACGTTGAGGTCTTGAACTCTACGAGTCCGTTGGACCAGCGCTGCAAATCCACCACTGAAGCAGTTTTATTTTTTTATGATATATTCTACAATATGATGCAGTATCAGAGGAGTTTGGTTCACCGCATTAGACAAAAACAGAAACACTATAAACCCTATAAATATTGCAGTATTTGTTTATGTTATAGTGGAGCGACTTTAAGATCCCCCCCAGGTGTCAGTGCTGTACTCTAGCATGCATGCTACGAGTACAGATGTACAGTAAAGTTTTATTATAGTGCTGAGTAGAACAAAATGAAATCAGTTGACATTAACAGGATTAAATGTTTCCAAAACACAAGCATCGTATTTGATTTGATGGCACACGTGCTGAGATCCTGGTTTGCGTTCTCAGTGTTGTCTTGGCGCTCTGTCATGCTGACGGGGTTAATTGCCTCCAAACTCATCCCAATATAACCACTAAGCTCCAGTTAAAGAGCCTCCATGTCCTGACTCCATGCCGTGGGTGTGAGAGAGGTTAGTTCGAAGGCCGCGCCCTTCCCAACCCTTGAACCCAGCCAGCCAGACTGGGGGTTAGCATCGTAACCCCGCCCTGGCATAATCCTAGATGTGTGATGTGAAATTACACCTCTGCAAAAGGCGTTAACTGTAAAAGTTTCTGCAGAGGAATTAGGTTTAATTTGCAGAGATGTTTTTGTGCAGAGAGTTTGAAAAACAACTCTAATTGTCAGATTTGGATCAGAACAGACAGGACACGACTCTGTGTCAGCGTACAGTCTGTTCTGTGCTGTACAACCTACAACACTCATGCTGTAATGTGCCATGAATAATGTATTCGAGCACCGGGGCATGAATGAGAGCAAAATGATTTGCGCTGCCGACACTGGAGCTGCAGAGGTCAAAGGTCAGAGCCATCAGGTGCTGATAACAGTTGTGCAGGAAAAAAGTAATAGAACGAGAGCAGCAGAGAGCTGGGAGGCAGTTTCCATGAATGAGAACGAGTCAGAGGGAGGAGAGGACACTGAAGGAGACTCATCCAGGTTACAGAGCCCCACCTCTGACCCCCTCCCTCAGCCCGGCCCCGCTGGACTCTAACAACCCTTTTCCACTGCACAGTTACAGCTCGACTCGGTTTAGGTCTGAGTACTTCATAGTTCCTCCTCAACGTGGGCGCGGTCGTCATAGCACAACGGCTACAGTCGCATCATCTTGCTCTCTTTTTTTGATCCTCTCATCAGCTCCAAACTCACTCTCACAGCAGCCATTGCACTCATGTGGAGGAACAACAGCAGTCGCAGCACAGAGCAGCGGTGGCTGTCTGGTGCTTTTGATTCTCGTGCTGGACGTCACGCAGAGGGAGAGCAGAGACTTTTTACTCTTATTTCAACATATACATATATATTTATTTATCAGTTCATATGCTGTGGTAGCTATGGTAGCCTTGCAGCAGTAGCCCACGGTTGTGATTTTTCTCATGGTGGTCTTGCAAGGCTCAGTAGGCAACAGCTATTTTGAGTAGTGTGAACTTAAGATGATTGACAGCTCCCTCCCTCTCACAGTGGAGGCACCTCACCTCACCTTAAGAGCACCCCTCCACCCCCCCCGGCAATATCAGACAGGATCATTTCATGAGCAGTTTATTGTAACAGTGTGCTAACCAGTTAGCTGCTGGGTGACCCTCCATCCAGACACACGGGTCCAGATGAAGGTCACTGTTTGACCGATATCAGTTTTGAAGCATCTACATTCAGTCTGTGTGAGAATGATGATGAGGTGTTTACTGGTGAAGTGTTTTGTTGTTTTTTTGTAAAACCAGAAGATGGTGTGTGTGTGTGTGCGTGTGTGTGTGTGTGTGTGTGTGGTGAGGAGAAAAAGTGGAGACACTGTTATTAAAGTCATCTCTGCAGCAGTGGTGAAATGCCTCTCTGCTGTGTTGTTAGTTTGGGGGAAAGCTGTTTTCCAAATTGCTGTATGGTTGCAAACAAAACAAACAGTGGATCAAGTTATTTTCTGCACTGTGACCAGAACTGGCCAGACGTGTTATGGACCCAGTACGGTGACGGTTCCCTTATTGGTTTGTGTGGGAGAAAAACACGTCGAGAACAGAATTAACCTGATTTTCTTTCTTTTATTCTCAATTAACCAGAAGTGTAGAGGAGCTCTGATTAACACCTGTTTTAAAGCTCAGAGTGAGCTGCTCCACCGACGCCATCTTGACTGTGTATGACTCCGCCCTCAACTACCCAGCCAATCCAAACATGGGAAAAGAGCAGGAGCCCAGAGTTCACTGTACCCCAGCTTGAAGAGACCTCGCCCTGAATAATGCAGAACTGTTTTTGGACAGTTGTTGTTTTTTGACATTTTAACACGGGGTCGATTGGGACGGACTCACACTAGTGGTCAGCAGAGGTACTGCAGCGTCTGGTTCCTCACTGTTGATGCTTCATTTTTCAGCCTCAGAGGTTGGTGCTCAGGCAAGAGCAGTGTGTGTGTGTGTGTGTGTGTGTCATGTGCATGTGTGGTCCAGGACAAATCAATAAGGCTCAGTGAATTAACGGTGGATGTGCTCCAGACCTTGGTCAGCAATATAAAAATAAAGCACATGGATACCTGGTGGTAGAAGTCGTCTGTCACAGTGTTTTCTACCATCTTCATACTATTCTGTTTATCACATGGAAAATATATGGAAGAATAAAACAACACGAGGAAACAAAGACCTCACGTTGAGCTGAGGATAAGACAACGGGACATTCAAATAACTGCTGACAATTACAGAAAGTAATGTAGGGATCAGTGAGGATTAGAGTGAAGCCTGCAGGCCCCGTCATACAGTCAGCAGGGTCGGTGGCTGACATTATCCGTTCCTGACTGTAATGATATCTTTGATAAATTAGATTGATTTGAAACATGAGATTGTGTAGGATTAATACCAAACCTTTTCCTTAACGTCTCTGAAAAAACAGTTACATCTTACTTTTGTTTTCTAGTTCAGTTTCCAGTTCTGATGCAGGAGTGAAATGTTAAAGACCTGCACGTCTCAGCAAGCGTCTTCAGAAATAACCTTTTATCTGAATGGGACCAGCTGCTGCGACACTGCGTTGTAGCACTTGATTGTCAGGTTTGACGTTTTCAGGTTATTCTTCTCAGTAAATCTTAAAGGAGGAGCGAGAAAGCATTTGTGCTTTGTTGTCAACAATTTATTTTTCTCCATAATACAAGAGTAAGCACTTAATAGACTGACAGCAGATGAAGCCTCCCCATCCATCATGGTTTAATGCTGCAGCACAGACTCATTACCGGCTTAGATTGAACCAAGGTGCAAACTGTGGATGTTTTTTTTTCTTTTTTTTATGGATATGGGAGGAAATTGAACTTTGCAATTATGCAAATGAGAGAGTGTGTGAAAGTAAGTTTGGTTGTGTGTGAAGGAAAACGTGTTGCTGCTGGTGTTGTCTGAAAAGGTTAATAAATAATTCACTGTACCTCCCCTGTTTAACATTTGCAAGCGTGATATTAACACTTATTACACTGTAACACACTGTAATGTTGTTGTTAATGAGCAATGAAAGGGAATTTTATCAGACAATAGATGTTCAGCTGCTTTTTGTTAGTTGCGACGCAGAACTCAATTCTACACAATCTATAATCCATGAACCTGTTTGTCATAGTTACATCAACATGAAGTTTATTATATCATCAGTTCTTTATGTACCAGTAGATTTTATGGTGTTTATTTTGTTGTTGGCTCATAATTATAATTATGGGTTTAAAGTCAGATGCAACGTTTAAACCTTATAACACATGAAAATAAACAAGATAAGGAGTGAAAAAAAAAAGTGATACGTCCAATATGAAATGAATCACAACAGGGATACAGAGAGAGACGTCCGAGAGAACAGGTACAAAGGTGAAAGGGCTCCAGCTTTTATATTTCACTCAAGTTTCAGCAACAGTGTGTAAAATCCTAAAAAACACTTTGGAGAATCTGGATTTTCCTTCACAGAAACGTTCCTGAATCCTGATTCACTGCAGCCCTTTGGTGTGATTCACATATCACAGATTACAGATGTGATTACTCAGATATTATATTTCAGCCTAATCCAAGCTGCGTTCTCCTCTTTCCTTTCTTCTGGAGAATGGGGCTTTAATTGTTGAACAAAAACCAGGAAGCCGGGTGTTGAGATGAATGCAGCGGGGGGAAGGAGCAGGGGGAGGAAACACATCGTATAGTTTTCAGCGACAAAGGGAAAACCTTGAATCCTTTAATTCCCTCACAAGACCACGCTCTACCATTAGTCCTGTTCCCCCATTTACTGGAAAAGCACCTTTGCACAAACGTATGGAGGATAATTACCTGTATGCCACCGGGCCTGGCAGGGCCTGCTGCGAGCTGCTCCCTGCCCTCCTATTATAAAACACCCCTGGGTTCACAAAGCCAGATTGGCAGCTCCATGGATCCATGATTCAACTTGTCTGTGGTGCAATAGTCATTGCACAGGAAGTGGATGTCTGCTGTGAGTAAGCAGGGAGCGATTGTGAAAAACGATATGATCACGATAAAAGCCACAATTTAACACCATGGATCAGGATCAGTTTTTAGACTGCGCTCATGTGTTTGGTTTGAAACTTGTCTGATATGATCTGATCAGTGGACTGTGAGTTTTCACCAGCAGTATATTTTACAACACACCCTGTGCAGCCTCCTGGGTGAGTTTCCCTCTCCTCTGCTCAGATCCTGTAGATGTGCTCCTCACACTGCTGAACATAAAGCACACATAACATGAAGAACAGGAACTCTGCCACGTGTTTTCTTCTGTTTTCAATCATTTATATGAAGAAGATGGACAAAGAGAGTTTCAGCTTTCGCCTGGTGCCAGTTTTGAGTGTAGAAATGAGTTTCATGGACGCTGTAATCGCAGCCTCTGGCCCTTTGCACCACACCGTCCTCTCTCTTTCTCTCTCTCCCTGACTCTCCTGTCTCTCTCTCTCACTCTCACTATTGGTATTAAGGCGAAATAAGTAATGAGCCTGTTTGGCTGCATTTGTTATATAATGATTTTAACTTCAAGTCATGTCAGAATTGGGTATTGAACAGCATATCCAAACAGGTTCATCAATTTTCTCTGTCCCCTGAAACACTTGTGTTGTGTGTATTAACTGATGAGTATGTTTTCTGTATTTGCAGCACGTTTGTCTGTTCACATGTGTTTTTTAAGTTGGAGCTCACTGAGTTTTCAAGGTCACTGCATCTATAACATAATGAACACACTCTGCTGCAAGGTGTTTTCACAGATACTGGGCTCACTCAGGCGGATTCAGTGTTGAGTGAGATGTGAGGATGATATGAATGCTGGTAGTTTATAGGGGAATATAAAAAATGACATGAATAGTCAGAGTAATGACTGTAATTAAAAGCACAGCATGTTAAAACTGAATGAAGACAGTCACATGTTCGGGATGGGTCAGTATCTGCTGATAACGTGAGTCAGGCTTCGCTGGAAACGCTCCACGGAGAGGTGTTGAGCAGCAGCTCTGTCATGTTCTCAGCTGGAAGCCAGACGTTGTGTTGTGTTAAGAGCTGTGTGGGTTGCAATACATTTCAACACTGTTGAGTTTCCAGCAGAGAGCGACAGCCCAGTTCAGCTTCACACTGACAGACAGAGGTGTAGTGATGAGACGGGGGAAAAAGAAAAAGGTGCAGGTACTGTTCTGTGTCTGTACTGAGCCATGGGGGCGGCGGTGAAATGTGATCCAGGAAGCTGGAGCTGAACATGTGGCTGCAGGTTGCTACCCGGGAACACACAGTGGGTGTGTGTATGTGTGTGTGCATGCGGGTGTGATTGAGATGGTGAGTGTGCATGCGAGAGCTGACCTCAGCAGCAGTAATGGCCTGAGGTCTCGGCCCTGCAGCGCTGAATGTTTGGATGAAAACATGAACATTTTCTTTGAGTCTCAATTTCAGGTTGAGTCTGAGTGACAAGTCACAGAAAAGCTCCTCAGCAGGCAGCGACAGTCCACAGCAGCGTTAAATCCTAAGATCTGCCCGCTGTAATAGTGACTGACAAACTGAAGGGAAACTCAATCAGTCCCACAGAAAACTATCTGAGATGTGGCCTGAAGTCCAGAGGTTCACCTCCACAGCAGCTACATGTGTGTGCAGCATATGAGTATTAAGCCAGTCTGATGTTCGAGCAGCTAATGCTGATTTGTGGGATTCATTACATGGCTGGCACAGTGTTCATTACATTCAAATGGAATTCATTATATTTCTAAGTTTTCAATCCGAGTGTAATCCATCCTCATCTCCCAGTGAAAGCAGCCTCCTCCGCTCGCTCGCTCGCTCACTGCCGGTGAAGCGACACGGGCCACATGGGAAATGCTACAGGAGTAAATGTTTAGCAGGGATTCATCCTGTGAGCTCTGTGCTGTTCAGTAGTCTTCAGTGCGCAGTTGCCTTAAATCATTACAGAAAGTTTCAGGGCAAGTTAACTGAGTTTTTGACGGCTTGTTTGGGACTTTTACAGCTTATCAATAATAAGTTTGGTATACAGCGTATAGGAATTGATCAGATGCTGATCATTATCACTGACAGCCAGTTGTTATCAAAGATCAACGATTGGTACTGTAGCTCTGTCCACTGTGTCGGCCATGTGGACAGTATGAGTATGAGACTGCAGCCACCTGCAGCGTACTGACTGTGGATCAGCTGACCTCTCTCATAGATGATCTGTACAGGTATCAGAGGCAGTGATTGCAGCAACCTTATTGATTTATATGATTCATGTCGAGGTGTCGCAGCTATAGAAGATGTTTCGATTAAAACTCAGAATAGCAAAGTGAATATGTGACTAACTTCACTTCAGATCATTGTGTTTGTGATGGATCTTTCCTTTCGTTCTGTTGTAACACAGCAGATGCAGGTGATTGACAGTCAGAGCTGGATGGGCTGAGTGAGTCATTAGTAAAGCAACTGAGTAATAAAATATCTGATGGTTTGATGAGATGAAACTCCCGATGGTATGAGTGTGTGTGTGCATAAAAACATGACTGAAGAAATTAATTACAACTCTCAACATTCATTTTGTAAGAACCGCTCTGGTTCGTGCTCAACGCGATGATTAAAACTGATGTCCTCATTATAAACCTGCAGGATTTTTTTATATTATTCTTAAAACTCCTGCGTTTCACTGTGGAGGAAGATTGAGTTTAATTTCATCCAACCACCGAAGGATTTCTACACTTTGAATTTGATGTGCCAGGAAAGTCTGTTTTTGTAATCGCTGTGAGAGTAAGAAACACAGGAACTGTGCCGTGAATCGCTGCTTGAGTCACATTTGTTTTGTCTATAGGAATGAGCACATTAAAGCTGTAAAGCTGTGATCGTTTCGATGAGGATTACTTTTTACCTCTTTATGCCAATCCTGTAGATGCATATCCTTCAGAGCCGTGTGAAATTTGAAACAGACTGTAAATAAAACCGGAGTTGGATAATATAACTTCCATTATTGCAAGCATTTAAGCAGTGATTGACTCTCCTCTTGGTATTTTAGACAAATACAAACCCCTGAGTACCTCGTGAAATCTCTTGGGACTAAAATAAGGCCGAGCTCCCAATCAGTATCACACTAAAACCTATTTTAATCTGGCCTTGCTGATGTGACAGATAGAAAAATGACACTGCAGACTGCAAAATTTGTGAAGATCACAAGATGCCCTAAATCTCCCCCAGAGCCCAAACAGGGGGCCTGCCAGTCGTAATCTGATTCTCTGTCACCAAGTGCGTGCAGATAAAATCCCACATACCTGTCACCCTCCACTGAAACCTCCAGCGCCAGGCAACCTGGAGACACAGACCTGAACGTACAGTACATCGTATACCCAGAGAGATCAGTTTCATAAACCCATACAGAAGACCAGACACTGGTATTCATAACTGTGTGGCACACCGTGGAGACATCTTTATTCCTGCCTCTTTGTAGGTGTATATGTTTGTGTTGCTCCAGTGCCAGGAGCCCGAACAGAGAAACAATGCATTCAAATGATGTAGGTCTTTTTTCTCTATGCTATCTGAACAAACTTATTTTCTTCCAGAGAAGTGAAAGAGGGAAAAATGTGATGGATCTCTCCATCTCTGATCTCAGAGGGCGACATTTCTGCCCTGCAGATTGTTCTGTGCTGATTGCTTTTAGCTGTGGATGGGCTGTCAGAGAGGCAGTGAAGGGCAAAGTGCTCTGCCCTCCAGTTCTCTCCGCTGTCAGCTGTGGGTGTCATGAAATTCAAGCTGGCGTGGTGTGGCCGTGCATCAGCTGGGCTCCCTCATGTATTTCCATTTTTCTAGTGCATATTTGGACTCGGGGTTTTGTTTGAAGGGTGGGAAACACCCATGAAAATGATGTATGTGTCAGGTCTGAGGCAGAGACTAAGGCCTTTTATCCACTGACCTTTCACTCAGGTTCCTCGAACATTAAAATCTTAAATTTCATGTAAAAGACAACACCAAGGTTAGATAACGTGGTTAAAGAGACATTGCTACTCCAACTTTGTAGGTTTCTGATCCTGACATTATGAAAGCAGCAATTTAATGGCTCATGCCTCTGGGTACATTTACAGCACATACAGCAGATCCCAGTGCAGACACACTGTTCACATGCAGCTGTTTACACTGTTTACCTGCTCATCAAACTACCCTTCACTCCTCGTACCTCTACAGTGGCATCGTCATAGATAAAAAAAAAAAGGAAACGTTTCTGATGAGCACTTGTTGCTGGTATTTGCCAGCAAAATGAATAATTATGGGGGAGGGTTTCAGATGCCACCTGTGGGGGAAAGGCTCAGAGGCAGATTTCTGCTGCTGAAACAATGTGTTGCTTAACTATGGCGTGTTGGGACAAGAGTTGGATACCTCGCCACAGACTTCCCTTCTCTGTTGTCATTGTGTATTCTGTACCCATTGTATTCTATTTAAAGCCAGAGATCAGCGGGTGGGGGGGCGACTTGCATATTTACAAAATAGTGTATTGTTTTTTTTTTCTGCTGATATATAGATATACAAGACAGTATAAGCAGGTTTCTCTCTTCCTTTTTGCCAGATGATGACATGTTTCTCACTCTCTGTGTTCACAGGTCTGTGGATCTTCATGGAGAGGTTAAAGATGGCAGCTTCAGGAACAACCCTCCTCACTTTAGCAGCAGTGATCCTGCATGTGGCCAGATGTCAGGGAAGTATGGAAAAAGGAAAGAACAGCTCGCCGCTGAGGTTCACGCACCATCTGTACAACACCACTATCAACGAGAACTCGGCCCCGCGGACGTACGTCGAGACGCCGGTGAAGATGGGGATTGAACTGACAGACCTGTTCTGGGAAATCACTTATCATATCGTCTCGGGAGACGAAGACGGCCTTTTCCAAGCAGAGGCGGTCAAAGTTGGGGATTTCTGCTTCCTCAGGATCAAAACAGGCACCAGTCACTCAGCTGTCCTCAACAGGGAGGTCAGAGACACTTACACTCTCACTGTGGAGGCAACTGAAAGCGTCTTTGACTTCCAGGTGAAGACAAAGGTGTTTGTCCAAGTGCTCGACACCAATGACTTAAAGCCTCTTTTCTATCCTGCCTCATATAATGTGGGCATCAGAGAGGACACCCCACTTCAGTCAAGTGTAGTCAGGGTCAGCGCTACAGACGCCGACATCGGGAGCAATGCTGAATTTTATTACTCTTTCACCAGCAGAGCTCATCCCTTCACTGTCGACCCTTTCACAGGCACAGTCAGCCTCGTCAAGAGGCTCAATCACACCCACTCACAGAGGTACGACCTCACTGTTTTAGCCGAGGACAGAACAAAGAAGATATCAGGTGTGCAGAAATTCGGTAATGTTGCCAGAGTCACAGTGAACGTAGGAAAGATGTCACGAGGGTCTCCGGTTATCACGACTCCCCCCAAACCCACAGTCTCTCCAGATGGCAGAGTAACTATCAATGTCCATGTGGAAGCAGGAGTTAAGTCTGTGGAATCCCTTAATATTGTTGAAGGGGATCCTCACAAGTGTTTTGAGATAATCCCCTTAGGTGTGCAGGGCAGTGACTTCCAAGTGATCTCTACAAAGAAGATTATCTGGTCTCAAACTCCTTTTGGGTTGAATCTGTCCCTTCAAGCTAAAGACAGGAGCTCCCCCAGTTTACTCTCGCCAATTGAACAAATCCACATTCCTGCCTATCATGACAGCCCGTTGGCGT
This sequence comes from Caranx ignobilis, assembly GCA_021432705.1. NCBI lineage: Eukaryota > Metazoa > Chordata > Actinopteri > Carangiformes > Carangidae > Caranx > Caranx ignobilis. Next base: position 24,702,362 of record MU269981.1, read on the forward strand.
TTCTGGAAGACACCTACATTGTCACGCTGAGTGAGTTTTCCCCTCCTAAGACACATGTGCTGAAGGTTTCTGTCAACCCAGTCCCTTATAATGTTACCTTCAGTATCAAAAACAACCCAGACAGCTCCAATTTCAAGATCAATCCCAAAACAGGGATTATTATCACAACGGAGAAATTTGATTACGAGAGACAGGATCGATATGAGTTTGATGTAGTGGCTAATCATGGTGTAGCAGAGACTCACATAGTGGTTGAGATAACAGATGAAAATGACAACAGCCCGCAGTTCAGCCCGACCTCGTACGAGGCCACTGTGGATGAGAACACCCCCGTTGGCAGCAGTGTTTTGAAAATCACAGCCACAGATCTAGATAAAGGCAAAAATGGCTTTGTGACTTATGCCATCGCCAACTCAGGCCCCTTGCCGTTTACAATAGAACCCTTTACTGGTGTCATCTTGACCTCTGAACACCTGGACTACGAGCTGATGAAACGGCGCTACCACCTGAGAGTCTGGGCTTCTGACAGCGGCAGCCCCTTCAGTCAGGTCAGCGAATGTCCCGTGACCATAACTCTGAACAACATCAACGATAACACTCCTCTGTTTGAGAGGGTGGGCTGCAACAGCACCGTGCCACAGGATTTACCTGTGGGGCACACCATCTGTGAGCTGTCAGCCATTGATTTGGATGAGCTGCGGCAGCTGAGGTATGTCATCGAGTCAGGAAACGAGCTCCAAGTGTTTGGTATTGACCCAGTGACAGGCATCGTCACCCTTAAGCAACCAATTCCCCTGCGAGCGAATTCGTTCACTTTGAGAGTTGTGGCTTCGGACGGAAAACATCAGTCTGACGTGTCAGTTGTCAGGATAACTGTCACCAACAGAGGTGATGAGCCGACGCTCCGCTGTCAGGAGACGGGCGTTTTCAAAGAGCTCACAGATAAACTGATCGAGTCAATCAAACCCGTTTTAATCAATGAGGAGGAAGACACGTTCTCTGATGTTCACATCACCAACCGACATTCTCCCAAGTTCGACCTGAGTGTTCCCAGTTCGATTGACCTCATCGAAGACCATCCGCTGAATTCCACCATCGTTCAGTTCAAGGCGACAGATAACGACACGGGCTTTAACAGTAAGCTGGTCTATACCATATCAAGTGGGAACGAAGACGGCTGTTTCTCCATGGACACTTTCTCTGGTGAGCTTCAGTTAGTTTGTCCCCTGGACAGAGAGAGTAAGGAGTTCTACATTTTGAACATCACAGCGTACGACTTGGGAACACCGCAGACATCTGCATGGAAATTTGTAGCGGTGAATGTCATGGACATCAATGACAACCCTCCTGCTTTTGATCAGCCCAGGTATGTGATCCATGTGCCTGAAAACACAGAAGTCGACTCCATCATCTTTACAGCTCGTGCAGTGGATCTGGACGCAGAGACGAGTGGGAACGTCCAGTATTCCCTGCTGACGTCTACTGACATGTTCAAAATCGATGAACTGACTGGTGAGGTCGCTGTGACGCGTCATTTGGACCGAGAAACCTCACCCAGACATGACCTTCAGATTGAAGCCAGAGACCAGGCCAAAGTCGGCTCTCAGCTGTTCTCCGTCATTGACCTGGTGGTTGTTTTGCAAGACATCAATGACAACCCGCCCAAATTTGTGCCCAAGGTTTACAAAATAAAAGTCCCTGAAGATGTTCCTGTAGGCACCCTTCTTGTCTGGGTGGAGAGCGTCGACTTAGATCTGGGCAGCGGAGGCCTCGTCACCTACAACCTCAAGAACACAGAGAGTGGGATCTTTCACCTGGACTCGTCCACCGGGGCGCTGACCCTCGAGAGGGAGCTGGACTTTGAGAGGCGCCCGTCTTACAATCTCACAGTCCGGGCTGTGGACCACGGCCTCCCTCGCTCCCTGTCATCCTCCTGCTTCGTGGAGATTCAGGTCCTGGACGTGAACGAGAACCTCCACAGGCCGGTGTTCACAGAATTCGTGTATGAAGCCAGCGTGATGGAGGACGCGGCGGTGGGAACATCTGTGGTCACACTCACAGCTGCAGACAAGGATCTGGGCAGAGATGGAGTAGTGAGGTACCACATCCACGAAGGCTCTGGTCTTGGTGTTTTCACCATCGATGAGGAAACAGGTAATTGATTAACTGTGTGGTTTTGCAATTTTACTAACTTCTAAAAGGAGGAAAATAATCAAATTCAAACATGTGTATCATTGTCATTTGTGGTGTCTCCATCAGCTTGTAGAGGAGGGGAGGGGAGCACGTTGCTGTGGAGCTGGTGCACATTAAAAAGTTGACAGGAAGCCTGAACTTTATTCATTATGTAAGAATTTCAGTCATTACGTCTCAGTCTTTTGATTATTGACTGAACGCAGCTCCCCATCTCCCCCAGTTTTACAACATTAAAGAGAACAACAGCAGCCTGGCTGACTAATGATCTGCAGGTTAGTGTGACCTGTGAGCCTGTGTGCTGTGAAAGCACATTGTGGAACCTGCTACTAGACAAATAATTGAAATTGTTGCCTTCCATTAGTTTGTGAGCTTTTGATCTCATCACACAAATTTAGCTCTTCAGGTTTCAGTTTTTGTGTTTCTCTCATCTTGTAGTGCACGTTGAGATTAAAGTTCATGCTTCGCTGTTATCACAAGGTACAATGTTAAGTAGAAGAAAAACCGATGCTTCAGGAGCCTCTGAATGAACCTTTGTCCACGGCTGCTTCCAAGGTGAAGAGTGATCTTTCACTTCCTGTGTGCATTTAATTCCTTATGTCTCCGTAATGACTGAAGTTTGAATTAATGGCAGCACCATTCACCGTGAAATAAGGTCAGACACACGTATACGAGCTCAGTGACGTGCCAGCACCATGTTGTCATGAAAAATCTTCATGCATTTCCTCATGTATGTTACTTAAGATGAGACACGTGCGCGGTTGTATGACACCTCTGGGTTGGTTGAGGCGGTTTGTCTGTTTTTCCATCAGCGTGTGCTTTGCAGAGGATAGCCTGCAACGTCTCCACATATCTTTTCACATTCCATTATCCTGCTGCTGCACTTAAGGCTAAAGATATAATCAGGACAAGTCGAGGTCTGTGTCATAATGGATCCCTGCTGAAATACATCCCTGTGTCTGTGTTGCTGCTCTTTGAGCTCTCCCTCAGGGGGTCCATACTTACACTGTTTCTTTGTGCAGAAAGGCCCATATACCATGTTTCCACCATAATTATGTTCTGGTATTCAGCTTTGTGTATACCAGAGGACCCTGAGCAGGTTTTGGCAACAGGAATATCACCCACATTGCTAAGAAGAAAACGCTAAAAATGTCCCCACCCACCTTTGGGCATCAATCCAGGCTTTTGTACTGTATGGCAGACGGGCACCTCAAGATTGATGACAGCCAAACTGAATGATTTTTACTCCAGGCTTGTTACAGTTCTCACACATGAAGAATATGATAAGTGGTTAATTCCTGGGCAACAGGTTTGAAACCATGATCAACGATGTGCTGTTCATAAGTAAATATATACGTTCTAACAGCTGATACTGTTTCCCTGTGCTTCCATGTGTCTCAGGTGTGATTCGTACAACAGAGACATTGGACCGTGAGACGACGCCCCACTACTGGCTCTCTGTCTATGCCACCGACCTGGGGACCGAGCCTCTGATCTCCTGGACTCACGTCTTCCTGGAGGTCGTGGACGTTAATGATAATGCTCCCGAACTCTCCCAGCCGGTGTATTTCGCGTCCGTCCAGGAAAACGTGGACTCGGTCAAATCTGTGGTCCAGGTGTCGGCCAAAGATGTGGACACATCGTCCGAGGGGAAACTCTCCTTCCAGATGCTGGAATCTCACCGGATGTATTACGACGTTGATTCCAAAACAGGTACGAGTGAATGAACATGAACACGTTTATAACAAAACAGGTTGATTAAACCAGTGAAACTAGAACAGTGCTCAGTAAAAGCCTAAAGATCCAGCACATCCTGGAGATCTTGATTGTTATCTGGATCTGGAAAGGTTTGTCTCTGGCCCACGTCCCATCCTCCTGCCTTGCTCAGCTGCTGTAGATAATGCAACCAGTGCTATCAGTCCGCCTGATGCTTGCCAGGTAAATAAATCAGCGTTACATAAGATGTTTAACAAAGGCTGCACTGCGGAGAAACAAAACAACAAAAACACATTTGGACATAATACTGATGGAATAACATGATGCACTTCATCTCGATAATATTTCAGATCATGTTTTGATATGAAATCCTTTGAGCAGCGTCACCTGCAGCTTGGTGAATGTACGGGTGGAGCTCGGCTCCTCATGTAATAGAAGATTTTACTGAGCTAACATATGGACGGAGACATATACAATAACTCTGGGATATAGGATGGAATTCAATCAGCCTGCACGGTGCCATCCTCCCATTTCACGAGCAGTTTGGACAGAAATACAGGCAGCACGCTCCCCTCTGATTGATTTACATTTTGATTCAAACTCCCTTTGTGGATATCAGACATCTGGAACGGCTCTCGGCTCTGTCTTTCACAAGTAGCTTCGACACATCTCTGTATGTTGCCATGTCGCCGTGGCAGATTTACATTTTGATGCAGGGTTATTACTGCGTCCATGAAACCCGACATTGTGTTATTTCTCAAGGGGGGAGAAGGTTGAAAAGCAGTTGATATCTCGTAATGCACTAACCCCAACTCGTGCAGAACCCAGGAGGGACACAGAGAGCGCGGCGCTGAAAATAAAACTTAATAATGAGAAACTTCTGAAGAGGTCATCATCAAACCCACTCATCCGATTCCTGAGGGATGCGTGTGTGTGTGGACCTGGTGAGAAAAGTGTAAAACAGGACAGAGAGTAGAGGGATGCCTGTAACCCCTCAGGCATTTGCATGTTCATCTTTGACAGTTGCAACTGAGTCACTTTTCAGAGACTTTGATCTTCAACCAAATGAGTCCTGCATGTCACTACAGGCCCGTCCTCTTCTTATAATCTCCTGGTTGGTCTTGTGTTTGTCCACGCCCTAAGGCCAGTATACTGAGGGATTACAGAGAGGGAGGGCGAGTTGTGTTAATACTGAGACGTCACACAAAGGCAGCAGGACAGTAGGTGTTGAAACAGCTGGACAGCGTCACCGTAAAACACTTTTTTTTCTACAAAAGCAGGTGTATTTGATATCCATTTACTCAAGCAGACAAGCTTTGGATGAAAAGGGACATTGTGTCTGTGTGTACTTTTTTACAATCAGAGGATTTCCTAATGGCAAGTCTGCTGACGGAGCTCTTTTGAATATAGATGACCCAATTTCTCCAGGTTACTTACATGTGTTTGTGTGAGATAAGAGCGAAAACCTAATGACATAAATATCCAGAAATAATCGAGCTGCTTTCACAGAAGAGAGAGAAGGTTGGTGATTATACATGAAAAACAAAGAACAAGAACAAGTTGTCAGTGTAGGTTAAAATTTCATCAAATGCTTTATTAAAGCTCCACAAAGTCTTTTTATGGACACAAAGTATGCTCACACCCCGTCCACGTATTTGTATATATCTACTCTGGGACTGTTTTTTGTGGATTTGTCTGGGCACTTGCTTCAAACGAAGGGGAAACTTAATGCTGCAGCACAAAACAGTATTTTACACAACAGAGAACTTACAACAACTTTGCAGAGCCCCAAGCTTAACCTCGTCCAGCTACTTTAAGATGAACTCGAAGGAGCCCAGGTCTTACATCGTAAACTCATCGTCACTGTTGGACCTCGGCGACGCTCTTGTAGCTGAATGAGATCAGACGGTCCAAAAATCTGGTCACAACCACAACACCGCAGCAGATTAATAGTTTTCAAATCAGCTACTCAGCAGAGTGTAATGTTCGAGCACAAAGTGTAAAGTATCCACATACGCTGCCTCTAACCCTTAGACTGCGCAGCTGGAGTGAAAATGTCATTTGCACAGAAGACAGGAAAAGCTCTCAGAGGAAATGTTAATGCAACTATCACAGAAAACCATCAGGCACGAACGAGGATAAGAAGGATCAGGTCGCAGCTTGCACTGGTCAAATAACGCCATGTCAGTGAGGGAGACTTTCAGCAAATGTTCTGTTGAAACCAGCTCTTTGGAACATGATCCACCTTGTCTTATTTTCACAAATGCACAAACAATTACGAATGTACAGGACGAGTGGTGGAGAAACGTCTCATGCCTCGACAGGATGAGGTGAGTCATGGCTGCGAGGAGTTTCTGTTAAAGCCTGTATTCTCCTCAAATGACTGTATACTTACTATAGTATCCTTACAGTGAAATACTTAGTTATGTGACAGAGTCTCAGGTGGGAAGGATAGGCACTAAGTGGGGGTGGTGTGTGTGTGTGTGGGGGGGGGGGGTCCCAACCCATTCAGTTGTTTTTTCTTTAAACAAATTGTTGTCTGTCTCTGATGACAGGCTCGTGCACAGGACGAGGGTGTGCCAAATTGCCAAAATGACCGAAAATTGTTGTCTCTTCGGTTATGTAAGTTCAGTGTTGGTTTCATTATGGGCAATGTTGATGATTGGCAAGGCCAGACAAGCCAGGAATGCTCCCAGGTCATTAGCGTTTTCAGCAGCAAATTCCTCCAACACCGTCAGACTGACGTTTTGTAAAGCAACACTCTGAACAACTTGAGTCTGCTAATACACTTAATATTTCATGTTTTAACACATTAACAAGTCAAAGCCCCCAAAGTATTGATCCAGTAAATGTTTGGAGCAGTTAACTTTGTTTTTCTTACTTTGACATTTCTAACTCTAGTTGATGGGCTGTTACGCTCCATGTGGAGCTAATCTGTTTGTCTGCATCTCTCCTTCTACTTCCTTTACTTCTAAAAGCGCCTGATTGGTCCATTTTGCACCTGAATGCACCTTGGGGACAGCATGTCTGTGGCTGCACTGATCAGATATGATAAGTGGGACATACAAGGCCAGTGTTGGCGGTTTGGGTGGATTAGTATGAAACTACTTGCTCTTAATGAACTGGGCCGTTTGCTAATCAGCTCAGAGCTTTGTTTACCCACACAACCTCATTTGCATACATTTGTTCCTGACAAAGTACTCCTGCCTTCGTTGTTCAAGAACCCCCCCCCCTTTATCCAGCTCTGCTGAATTTGGATTCCTTCCTTGTAATCTTGATACTTAACTTTGTTTTCCTGGGAGCTTTGACTTTTATCCTCCCACTCTCTTTTGTGAGGGCTGATGTGCTGATGTGTAATTTAACATTTCTGTCTTGAAGATCTGAATTTGACAGAACTCACTGAGTTAAAAAAAAAACTTGGAGACAAAGACGAGGAGGTGAAACAAACCAACCAACCGGTCCTGGACATTTTCAGACAGCAGTGTTTGTCCTCGGGAAGGTTTGACAGCCGTCTAGCATGGCTGAGAGAAAACAGGCGACAGGGGAGAGACCAGGCTTTACCCCCGATTCCCATGTCTGCGCTAATGACAAAAACACACTTTCTAACGTGTCCCACCTGTCCTAATGATGCCCTCCCAGCAGGGCTTGTTTGCACTGTTGTAAAAAGGACCCAATGACCCTCAGCAGGGTCTTTCTCTCCACTTACGACCCCCATCTCTGTCTGCACACATCGACTCTCACACCACTCTGTGCCTCGAGTCCTCACGCTGAAATCTAAATCCCTGCAAACTGAAGTGACCTCAGCGTCTCATTCAGACTCTCTGCACACACTCACATTGATTTAAAAAAATAAAACAAACTCTCCCACAACTTTTTCCTTTAGTTGTTTTACAAAGACATGCTACATGTGTATCATAGAGAAGCTGCACAAAGCTGTAAATCTACATTTCATGTTATGTTTCAGTGTCAGACTCACAAAGCACTCAGACTTAACTCCTCAGTGATGTGCATTTCCTGTTGGAGGTTTCTTGCACAGTTCAGCTCCAGCTGTCTCATTATGGAGAGAATGTCCTGGTTGAAACACAGAGCTCTTAACACCACTTTCACGAAACCCTCCACCCTCTTTGAAGCAGAAATGTGTCGGTGCATCTGCCTTTGATGGTGCAGAGAAGACAGATGTTAACAAAATTACCTTCGCCACAAGAGATGAAGAGAAAGTAAGGATGCACAGGATACAGACGGTAAAATGTTGTGAACACAGGAAACTGTTTCCTGTCATCTGGCCAATCACAGCTTTGAGGTTACACTTATGTACGTGTGTGAGAAAGATGTACAAGAAGCCGTATGGTCTTTCATTTGTATTTATGAAGCTGTCACATCTGCTGTTCAAAGAGGTTCCCACGTAAGTGATGATTAAACAGCACAAATGACAATGAAACGTACTCATAATGAAATCTCATTTTATCCTCTCTCTGTTTGAAATGTGCGTAGTTAATAGATGTGCCTTGCCTTGACAGTGATGATAAAATAAAACACACAAGGCGATGGAAAAAAAGAACATTAATAATAAAGCTGCTGCTCGCAGAAATAAAGATGTTTTATAACCATGATTTGATCAGAAGTCAAGGCAGACAGGTGAGTTTTAAGGTTACGTTTACAGACAATGTTTGATTTGAGCCGTTTTATGTAATGAACTTCCTTTTAAAGTTTTTTTTTTATAAAACTTAGTTGCTGTCCTGTTTATAATATAATGAACCTGTTGCCTCTGTTTTAACGACACAAACCTCAACGCACAAACCCTTCAACCCACTCTCTCTTATCCAAACACTCCTCCATGGTCTAACCTCTATTATTATCCCGGCGGCAGGATTGGCAGGCCGCCCCAGCTCTGCCATACCTATTAGAGCTAATAGCAGCCCTAAAACACTTCACTTAATATATTTAGATTGGCTGAGAGGAGGTCAAAAGATACTCTCATGAGCACATTGAGCAAACTGACTCACTGCTGGTGCAGAAAAGAGAAAAGGGTCACAGCAACTTCAAACAGAATCCAAAGCTTCTGCAGCAGAAAGTAATGGTGTCAGGGTCAGAGTTATGACTCATGGTGTCGACACTGGAGTCAGCTCTATGATCACAAACTGATCACATTTCTATCACTTCTCAGCTGAGCTGCTTGGGAACAGCAGGGAAGAGGAAGAGCACTTCCAATACACTGAGCCTCGCCTCCATTACAGCAAATAAACTACTCTCATTAAATAAACCATTATTACCGAAGGAGGCAGAGGAACAAGAGAATATAAATAAGTCATTATAAACTGTAATGTGTCATCATGTCATCATTTTAAACTACTTATTAATGGTCAAAACACGAACATGTATGTCCCTCTTTGACTGCGTGTGCAGCCAGTTAAATGTTTTATTCATTTCAAATCTTGTAGCGTGCTCTTGTTAAAATCTCGTTGCCCTCGGCTTCGACCTGGTCTTGTCTGGTTGAATTTCTCCTACAGTGAAGTGATCTGAGTGGTTCTCCGTCTGAACTTTTCCAAAGAGCAGCTGTGCAGCAGCCAAATGTGTGTGAACAACCTGCTGAGCCACAGAGTTTATGTATCATAACAGGAAGAAACAAACCGGAGCGCTGACTCAGCCGCTGACTGATCCACTCCTATTTGCTGTGGAGCATCAGGCGCTGCAGGTTGTAATGAGCCTCCATCAGAGCCTGTGATTTTAGCTCCTCACGATAATTTCACCATGTTTCCACTCCAGCTTTATTTAATCTTCTCTGAAATAAACACACAGTGACAGTAGGAGGCAAAACCTTTAAATGGCAGCTCTTACTGAGGAATGTATAGACATTAGTTTACCAGGACTTCACTGACATGACGAGGTGATGCTGGTTGTTTGGTAGAATGAGTCAGTAGTTAAAAGGTAAGGATGATAGGAAAGATCTGATAAAAATCTACTTAATAGCTTTTTCCAAAGTTATAGAGCACGGTCCAGTCAGCGAGGAAGACCATGTGCATAAGAGCTCCAGACAAAGCCATTTTAAGTGTCCCCCAGTTTCCAGCTAGTCTTTGGACACGTTTCACTGATGTCCACCTGCAGAAAAGACGACACACATCGACACACACAGACTGGTGCTAATTATGTGTGAAATGAACTTTTGTTTGTTTATCTCATTTTTAACCTGAAATAAAGATCGATGACGATAATTTCAGTAACAAATGTCATGAGATTTAGAGTTTTTGAGTTTCTGCACAAAACTTAGATGAGCACTGACAGTGTAAACACACACAAACACACACATACTGTACTCACACACACTCACACACACACAGGTGGACATAGAAAAACACAAATATACCAGCAGCAACAACAACAACAACTGTAGCAACAACATCGCTTGACCAGAATGTGTTTGCTGAGGTGTGAACAACAGTTGTTACACACACACACACACACACACTTACAACAGTATGAGTAACACTCCTGTGTGTGATTATTTGTTTAGGTGTAATTAGCACTCTCACTTCCCAGGACGGAGGCTTGCACACACTAATGACATTGATTCTGTCTTTCTGTGTGTGTGTGTGTGTGTGTGTGTGTGTGTGCAGGTGTTATCAGCACTCTCTCAGCCTTGGATCGGGAGGATAAATCAGAGCACAGTATTGAGGTGAGACTCTTTTAAACAACATTTCCACTTCCCTTTGGATTGAAGCTGAAACAAGCAAAAAACAAACCTGCTGTTTTGTTCTGCACCAAACACTGAGACGATCACAAACCCTTCACAGCACACGTTCTGCAGAGAGCTGGAGACCAACTCCTCTCTGTTACACTCGCTGTATTTCACATCAACACAGAGTCAGTTGGAAAAAAAAAAGTCTCATGGGCTCGTAAAGGAAAAAACTGAACCATAAATCTGAGACCGTATCCAGCAGCAACATCTAATCGTGTTGCAGGAGGAGTTAGACCTCAGTTATTGATTCAGTGTAAAGACAGGATATGATGCTTATTACAATCAGAGGAGGATCAGAGGTGTTTTTGAATCTGTACAAGGTTTCATCTCATTCTCTTTCTCATCTCTGAATCCTCAGGTGATCGTCTCAGATAATGGATCTCCGTCTTTACGCTCCACCGCCACCGTCGTGATCCAGGTTTTAGACGCTAACGACAACCGGCCAAAGTTCACAGACAAGCTTTTCCACGTCAGACTGCCAGAACAACGCCACGGGGCAGGCAAACAGGAGGTGTGCAGGATGATCGCCCGAGACGACGACGAGGGCCTGAACGCCGTGGTGACCTATAAACTCCAAGACAACGCAGATGAGCGCTTTGAAATCGACCCGGTGACGGGCATGGTGTCGTCGCTCGGCGATTTCTGGCCCGGAAACTACAGTATTCTCACGGTAGGTGTCCAGAAGCAAGGAGAACACACACACACACACACAAACTCAGAAGTAAAGACTTTGTTGTGCTTCATTAACGTGTCTCTGTGGAAGGTGTGGAGACTTTAAAGCCTTGACCGAGCCCACCAGCTCAGCTAAAGAAGCTAAATTACCCGTGCTTAATACGCTGAAAGGCACTTGACTAACACCTGCTCTGGGACCAGTCAGTGCTCTCAGTCCTTGTCATCACTGCACATTGCTGAAGCCAGTAGGTTAATCAGCTACAGAAAGACTCTGCAGCAGCTCAGAAACATCACAAAAACACAGTCTCTTCTCCTCCTCTGAAGCTCTGAGCCGCCATCAAGAGTCTCACTGAGCATTTTTACAGGTAATTTAAGGAGAAAGCCGGCGTTAGTCTGTTTTCTTTGTGAACAAAACATGTGAAAAGAACAAAACCAACAACATGTTGGTCGGTCACACCTCCTGGGCCTCGGCCCACTGGTTCGCAGTCAACACGGAGATCAGCTATTTTCAGCGGAGGATGAATCCACAGTTGGTGCAGCAGAGAGTGTTTGGGCAGCGGGACAGTGTGTGTGTGTGTGTGTGTGTGTGTGTGTCATGTCACCCAGGTGAACTGTGTGGTTCGTTTTCACTTTGACGCCTTAACATGTTTAATTTATTTTATCACGAGTGACAAACAGGATTCGAAGCCTTTTCTGGCATCTTTGCTCCAAACAAGTGATCAAAATGGCGTCTGATTAAAATGATTGATCAATCATCTCTGCTCAACGTACGACCTCACTACGAACAAACACTGGTGTTTGTGTTGTTGGTTAAAATCTCATTAAGGTGTTTGTTTGTTTTCCAGATTAAGGCCACGGACCAGGGCAGCCCGCCACGGTCGTCCACTGCTCGACTGGACATCGAGTGGATGGGCCACCCGCCGCCATCTGCTGAGCCAATCACGTTTGACGAGCCCCACTTCACCTTTGCTGTCATGGAAACGGAACCTGTCACTCACATGGTTGGCATCATAATGACAGAGACGCATCGGCTGAGGTGGTTTGATATCATAGGTGAGAGGAAATGCTCACACACACACACACACACATACACACACACACACAGTGTCCAGCCTCTATTGAGCTGAGTATTGATCAGAAGCTGTTTGCTGTGCAGGTGTGGTGAGAAAAACAGAATAAACTTCAAGCTCTGATGAAAAACAAGCATCGCAGAAACGAGGGTAATGATCACTGAAAGAAGACAAACGATGGATAAAAGAAAAAACATTAGTATTTATTGCCATAATTTTCCCATTTTGAGGAGAAAGGCCAGAAAACAAAAGAGAAAACCCACCTGAGATCAGAGGCGGCTCGTCCCTCCTCCGTCTCTGCTGCTGTCTGATGTTCAGCTCCTGCAGCCGAGGCAACAGCACAGCAACACATTAGTAAATGATATCTGACATTCTCCATATTGCCACTTGCAGCAAAGCGCTGACCTGTAAAGTGCCGACTCATGAAGGGGTTATAACCATCATCCATCCTTATGAGGCTCCATATATAGAGGAGACGAGTTATTTTCTAAAGGTCAGCAGAGTCCTGATCTCAGATAAACATTGTGCGTGTGTGAGATGTTCAGTCTGTGAGCTTCCGGATGTGTTTCTCTGATCAACTTTTAAACTTCACTTATTTGTTTCCTGGAGCAGGTTTCATCCGTTTGGTAAAACCTGTGACAGGTGCTGTGTTCCTGGTTGTTTTATGTTTAGATCTCCTCACTGTGTGTTTGTTGGCTAAACCTGCTGCTGCCGGAGAGAATCAGGTCAGGGCTCAGGAAGCCCAGTCCTCTGAGGGCGACGGTGCCGGCTCCCGGTGATTTATCTTCTCTGTCTTATTGTTGGAAACAACAGGAGAAAGTTTCTGTCTGAACGAAAGCAAAAGACAAACATCCCTGTGGTTAAACAACTTTCTCTCACACACTGTCGACTGATGGTCTCTGGGCAACTTTCATTTCCTGTGGCTGAGGAGTAAACATAGTGAGCATGAGAGAGGAGGCGGTGAAGAAAGCTCGGATGTACGAGGGTCTTTGAAGTGGTCTGTTTGGCAACAGACTTGATCATTTAATCCATAGAAGAAGCTGTTTAAGGCTTAACACAAGTGGGACGATGACACACCCACATGCACACGAACACAAAGACAACATTATGGACAGAAAATAGTTTGTTCATCTGATTTTGAGTTTTACATCAAGTTGATTTTATACACGTGTTTAATAAATAAGCTGTTGATTCTTGAACTTTGAAGCCGTGCAGCTTCTATCGTATGAGAAGTTACAGGTGGGTCGGTCAGAGCAACCTGAAGCTCGATAAATAACACAATCCTGCCATCACAGAGGCTTAAGTGTTCCTAGAGTGATGGATGAATAGAGGGAAAATGAGAGGAGGAGGAGGAGAGGAAAAAAAGGTCTTAGTGTCAGTGGTGTCAGCAGGATGTTTTCTCTCTGTGAGGATAAATCAGCAGCGTTCCTCCTCTCATCACCTGCCAGATCTCTGCAGGGGGGACAAGTGGCCATCCCTCCCTCCTCCTGCTCTCCCCTCTTGTCCTCCTCTTTACCCTTATCACTCCATTCTTCCCTCTTTCAGCCCCGAACTGTATGAGAAGGACTGTGACCGTCCAGAAAATACGCGCTCCGACTCCAGAGGTGTTCGTTCGTCTCGTTGCTTTTTTTTTTTTTTTTTTTTGAGCCTCTCAGGAAAAGTCGCCGGGCTCTGCCAGGCCGTTTCCTGCCAGGCGCGTCAGCGTGTGCAGAGAAAGTCCGAGGTTCCTCCTGTTGGCCGCGCTGTGCCAAACACGGCCGGTGCCAGGACTCGACAGAACACAACAGACTCTCCGTGCGCCCCCTGAGGGGACGTTCAGTTGTCTCATAGCTGCTGCCACCGGATGTCTGATGACATTCAGCGTGTCACGAAGCCGAGGAGTCCTGCTCGACCCGAACACACCGGCTCTCCTCTCCAAACAGACGCTTCGTAAATAAAGGTCACAGAATGATTTCAATGTGGAAACATTAGAAGAAAACAGACGTGTTTTATCTAAATAGTTTTCAGACCTTTATTTCTTTGTGCGTGTCTCTTCATGTGGCGTCTCTCACTGTCCCACCTGCCCTGCTCTTGTTACCAACATGTCTGAACCCTTCACAGCTACTTAACCAGGTGTCTGTATGTGCTCTTTGTACACCCCTGACTTTAAAACTGATCTCTTTTGGTCCATTTTCACCTCCTGTTTTCATGACTCATCAGTTTTAGAGCGCTGAAAACTGAGACTTTAAGAAATCTGCAGGACCTGTTTCACTTTGTTTCAGTGTACAGGTGTGTTTCAGGTGTGATAGCTCCAGGTTGCAGATCCTTCCTGCTTGTGGGAATCAATAAAATCTAAGAGCAGAAATATTAAGTAGAGAATCGAATGTGGGCTCAAAATATTTCTAATCAAAATACGTGAACCTGTAAATGTTCAGTCAGTTGGATCATAATTTTGATCCAGGTCCAGGTAGGTTTCCAGGTGGAGCAGATATTCATCTTCAGAGGAATTAGCAGCTGCAGCCGCAGGATGAACATCGTCTGGTTAAAGTGATTTGATTTATATTTACAAGCTGTTCTCGGTCGATGTTCGTCTCTGCGTCGGGTTGTTGGCGCTGCGGTTGCGGGAGCTCTGACAGCTCTGTGTTCAGTCAATCACAGCTCAAGTGTTTGTTGTAGTGCTGGATAATTGTGCAGCGTTTTTCTCTGTGTGTGGTCTGCGAACGTAACTTGGTAATTATCAGTGATGGCCTGTCACCCGTCACATCAGCTCATCCTCCTCTTCTCTGACTCGGGTTTTGAACAACGTGATGCTGCAGCCTCTTTCACACACACATGAAGAAACAGGAGACCCACACCTCCACCCCCCCTGCACTGCTCCCCCACTGAGTATCACTGATCCTCATCTCAACCACAGCACATGTGGGCTGTTGTGCCACAGGACCCCTCCCTTATACCGATATGATCAGATTTTTGTCAACCCCCCACCCCCCAGCAGCAGAAACCAGATGCCTATCAGCGCTCTCTGTCCGTGAGAAAACTCTGAGTCTCCTCGGCTTCATCGGACCACAAGCTCACATCCGCGTGCTGCAGCGGGTCCCAGCTGGGTGCAATGTGGCCGGGATGAGGGTCAGCACCTGCAGGTCCAAGGCCGCGGCTCTCTGCTGGAGGACGAGGTCCGTCCCCTGCAGGGGATGGTTAAGCATCTGCTCTGAGAGGACGAGTTCAGGCTGCGGGTCTGAGCCCAGCAGGGTCTCCTGATAGTTTGTGATAGAAACACAGTGAGAATGAAAACTACTCCCAGGAAAAGTTAGAGACATTTTCTCCTGTGGGTACATTTCTGTCTGAGGTCCAGTAACCGGTGATAAAGTAACAGCATGATATCACCATGTATATTCAGAAAACCTCACCCTCCACCTTGGAAAAAGTTTCTCTCACGACCTTCATCATGATCATCGCCATCAGAGGAAACTGACAAAACTTCATTCACATGAATAATGTGGGATGAAAGCTGGTGGTCAGAGCCCTGAGGTGCAGCAAGATGAATGGCGCAGGTCGTCAGATGTTAAAGAAGATACCGAAGAAAACAAAGACAGATTTGAGCTCCATAGAAAAGTGTTTATGTTTTTCCTTCCTCGTCAGGAAGATAAAATTGATGAGAATGAAACGACAAAAGAAAAATCAGTCTTTGAAAAGCTCAGAGAGATCGCTGACCTTGATGAGGAGCTCTGTGTTTAAATGTCATTTAAACACACCCTGTTAGACCTTGTGAATAAAAGAGTTCACAGTGATATAAAATGGAGAGAATATGACATTTTTTCAATAATAAAAGATCAAAGATGAACCAGAGATCAATTGGATGTCAAAGGGGACTGGATGATTTGAGACACCTGAGTTAAAAGTGAGTAGTTTTACTGGTGAGAAGTTGAAAAGGAGCTTCTGTGGTCCTTTATCATGTGCTGTATATTGAAGTATTAATCCAGAGCCTGTGCTGCTTGAAGCTTCACTGTTTGTCTGCAGTTGTTGAAGCTGCGCAGCACGAGCCAGAGGAAGGAATCGATCTTCACCTCGCCCTCGTGCTCTCAGCCTCTGAATAATGTTTCTGCACATCAGATCAGAAACACCAGCGTCTCAGCAGGAGAGGTGACTGATTGTATGTGTGTGGGCTGAGTCAGGATGGGGCTGCTCTGGGTTTGGACCTGGAGGCGGCAGCCCCCCCCCCCGAGTGATTACTGCAGGAAGTCACAATAAAAACCAGGGCATCTGTTCTGTGGCCATTTCAGCTTGTGCTCCTCCACCCACCTGCCCTGAAGGGGGAGCGTTTGCTGCCCTCTCAGCTGATCACTGATTCTGATAACCTCGTTGAACTTCCTGAGTTTGACCCACTGAGAATCGGGGGGGGGGTGCGTTGTTTCGATCGGTTTCTGCCCTGATCCGTCACTGTAGAAAAAGGATAGAGAATAACTCATACAAGTTGAGTCACATTTTGTTTGTAGAGCTCCTCCAGGAGCCACAGATACGACATTTGTCTGGGGAGCAGCACCAGAGTGTGGCTCACACTGAAGGTTTGATGCAGCAGTGTTTTGGTATTTGGTAGGAATGTGCTGGGCCCGAGGAAAGGTCAGAGTGTCACCTAAATCATCTCTCATCACAAAGAATTAGTGTTTGTGTGGGAGGTCAGTGTTTGATTTAAACTATGTAAATTCCTCTTATGTCTCTTATGCTCTTCCAGCGTCCCCCCCCCTGCAGCCTCTTGTCTCTCTGTGTCCAGAATAAGTCAGACAGGCCAGTTGTGTTTGTGTCGACCAGCACTTACCAGCCCAGCTCCTGATCAAGATACCAGTCTGTTCGACTTTAACTCAAAACAACTGAACTGTACGACGCTGGGTTTGTGTTACTGTAAGTTTAATAAATAAGCTGCAAGAAAGAGGAACATTTCCAAGTCTAAAACTCAAATTTTCAAGGTTCAAGTCACAAATTTATGAGAAGAAAAAAAAAAATCTTGCATATTCTCTGATGAAAAGTAAAAGTTTGACAAGGTCTTCAACTGCAGGCATCAGACAAAATAAGGAACATCTGTCCCAGACCTGCAGACCTGTGTAGACATGTTTCCTTCAATTAAAAAAAAATCACAAATCTCAAAAAAAAAAGTCTCTTCAAACGTTTTAGAAATGTGTCGTCAAACCAAAACAGTGAGTTAAACAAGGCTTAAAACAGTGACCAGTGGTTCTGTAATGTACAGTATGGGCTAGATTCGTATACATGACATATGTACATCTAAAATAAGCCCATGTGTGGCTCGTGTCCCCTGCAGCCCAGACCCAGACCCAGGTGATAAATGATAAGCAGAGTGAAGTTCCTGCAGAGAACATGGCTGTTCCTCGTGTCATGTGACATCGGCGCCGTGGTGAATCTGATTCGTTTGGTGGTGAAGTCGATTCGTGGGATATGGAAATGGAGATCGGTCAGATGGACTTGTCAGTGCGGCTGGTTAGTCTGCGGTGGTCGAGCTCAGTCATTAAGGCGAGAGCAGCAGGATCAGACGTGTGTCGACAGGTCGAACGATGATCGATCAGGAGCAAACAAAGGAGAGAGAGAGAGTGTGTGTGTCTTCATGTATAATGAAAGAAAAGGAAAAGAGGAAAAAATTAGAGGAATTTATGACCTCGCTTTTACCACTGCAGGATGGAGACATACGTGTGTGTGTGTGTGTGTGTGTGTGTGTGTGTGTGTGTGTGTGTCTGTGCCTTTTTGCAAAGTGGATATCTTAATAAACACCATCTGGCTGAGCAGGTTTACCTTTCTCACGTACATACACACAACCTGCTGAGAGAGAGAGAGAGAGAGAGAGAGAGAGAGAGAGAGAGAGAGAAAAGGTAGAAGGTAGAAGAGAAAAAGAAGGTCGGTCAAGGGGAAGAGAGAGAGAGAAAGGAGGAGAGGATAAAGGAGCAGATGGATGTTAAAGTACAGTATGAGTCATGATGATGATGGTGATGATGATGGATGATGATGATGATGATGATGATGAATTAGATGATGTAATGAAGGGAAGAAGGAACAGGACAGGATGATGAGAAACTTTAAAGTTTTTAATGTGAACAGCTTTGGAAGTGGATCATTGATAAGAGCGCCCCCCCCCCCCCCCCCCCCCACAGGGAAACCCCCATGAGTCTTCAGACGCTGCAGGATGATGCCAAGACGCATCACTGCTGCAACCAGTCAAAGTCAGAGCTGCAGACTCTGACGCATCATCAGAGATATCGGAGCCGACAGCTGGACGCGGCCTGATCCATCAACCCACCTACTGTAACCGCAGCAGCAGACGGAGGGAAGCTGAGCGTCTGTCTACCTGTCTGATCTCCTCACCTGTCTGTCTGTCTCTCAGGTGGTGATGAGGAGAAGGACTTCGACATCCAGAGGAACACTGGAACCATCTCCATCGCCCGCCGCCTCGACGCAGCTCGCCGCTCCAACTACAACCTGACGGTGCGGGTCACTGACGGCCACCACACGGCCACCACACAGGTGAGAAAAGCAACCTGGAAACCTCAGGAACAGACCTTGTTAGTTTGTTTTACAGACTTGTCCTTCAGGATTGGGTCAGAAGCAGAACATCCTCACCTCCTGACGCTCTGGGCTGCTCTCACTGTTTACTGCTGCATTACTGCAGGTGTAATGTGAATGACACAAGTACCAATAAATACAGAAATATATGATTAAATTCCTAAATAATCATTTTGTTTTGGTTATAAAATGCTGTTGATAATAAATCAGTGTATTTATACAGTTGATTATGTGGCGTCAGGAGTCAGACAGAAGGAAACTTTAACCTAATGTAAATAAATACAGACAGAAAAACAAACAGAAATGACATTGAAACTGTTGTGCGTTTATTTACTTCCTTGTTTATACGTGTGGGTTAAAGTTCACTTCTTGTACATTATGTGACAAACAGCATCGTAACATTTTCCTCTCATGTGTGCGATCAAAGTGGACGAGTGACGACACTCTTCTATAACAGCATGAAGACTCACCCACAGCTCTGGTTTAGGATCTGATCTTCATCCTGCAGACAGCGGCTGGTCGGCGGCTGCTGCAGGTGAAGCAGCTTCAAAGCAGCGCCGTCCATATTAACTGTCCCTCATGCAGAGCTTCTGTTTCCTCTGTGTCCACACTGCAGGCCTACATCCGAGTGCTGGACATGAACGAACACCGGCCCGTCTTCCTGAAGCCGCTGTACGAGGTGAGAGCTGGTCCTGATTTGAATATTAAAACCTCAGAGCGGTAAAGTTAGAGGTGAGCTTTCAGAGCCAGATTACCCATCAGGACTTTCTGCAGGTACTTAAGTGTGTGTCAGATGCAGCTGATGCTGTTCCTGTCAACAACAACCCGACTCCTCATCAAACACTTCACCGGGATTTCTCCTCCTCTGTCCTGTTCCACACGTTATAGATGAATCCATTAATCCAGATGTATAACAGTGTTGCCTGTGTAGTGTTAGTGTACAGTCTGTTGATCGTTCCCATTGAAGCCTGATCAGCCGGGGTTTATTGATTTCTGTCGTGACCTTTGTGGTAACAACAGAGATATTACAGCTTCCTGCCTCCACTTTCCAATGTGATTATCAGGACCTCCAGAGAAGACGACAGCGTGACTGTTGTTGTCTTAATCACAGTAATCAACATCCTGTCTGCTCTAACAGAGCAATCCCCTGTCCTCAGAGTCCTCTCTGTCCTCAGTTGAACCACTGTTATAAAGACACTCGTCAAACTCAGACGTCACACTTTCATATCCATTTCTCACACGCCGTCGTTTCCTGTGATTGTTTTGTTTTTATGTTTCTTTTCATTACCCTGGAGTTAAACCCCGCCTCCTCTCCTCCTCCGCCTGTCCCTGTGGCGTTTCAGGTGAGGGTCCCTGAGGACACGTCCCCGTGGAAGGACATCCTGCAGATCAGCGCTCAGGACGCAGACACCAACAGTAAGCTGGTGTTCTCCATCCACAGCAGCCTCCACCCGGACAGCACCAAGTTCTTCCACCTGGACCCAAAGAGCGGAGTCCTGGTGATGACGGAGGAGCTCGACTACGAGACCATCTCCGTCCACACTCTGATCGTCATGGTAACAATACAGTTATGGAAGTTTGTGCAGTCGTCCTAACCTCCCTCTCTGATGAAATCACTTTAGAGAGACAGACATCAGTCACAATGATCCATTATTAATTTTAACGTGTACATTTTGAATGTGCAGGAAGAGAATCAGGGAAACGGGCTCTAAAAGAAAACAGAGCTGTTTATAGATTATATTTTTCATGATTTTTGTCCAGTTGTTGACACTGTAACAGGCCTAACAGCACAAACACTTGTCCTCGCCCCCTCAGGTGCGTGACCAGGAGATCCCTGTGAAGAGGAACTTTGTGAAGGTGGTGGTTCATGTGGAGGACTGTAACGACCACTCGCCTGCTTTCCTCAGCCCCCGCTACGAGGCCAGCATCTCCAACCTGGCCCCCGCGGGCTCCGAGGTCGTCCAGGTCAAGGCTCTGGACAAGGACATGGGCAGTAACGCCGACATCGTCTACTCTCTGCACTCAGGTGAGCAGCTGACGGCTGGGTTTTATCTTCAGCCTGTGCCGGCTCCTCTTCAGCTTCACTCTGCTTCACATTCATTCACACACATATTCACACTTGGACGCCTCCAACCTTTTTCTAACATCGACCGCTGGGATCGGCCTCGGACAACCACGGCCTTCAAACGCCGGTTCAAGGGCAGGACAATGATGCCTGAGAGAGATCAGTGCATCTCAATTACCTTCTCTGCCTTTATTTCTGTTTGGGGATTTGAATTTCTGCCTCACGCTCTCAGTCCTCTGTTTGTCTCGATCATTTTATTGCCTCTCTTTGCTTCTCATGCGGAGCAGAAACATCCTGACCTTCTGAGAGAATAGCTGAGCCCAACAACGTGCATTCTCTGGCAGTAGTGTGGGATTTATCCAGGGGATATTGCTGATCATGTATGATCAAAGCAGCAGGAAAACGTGAGGCAGAGCACGGCGCATAAACCCAGCAGTGGAACACATCATGCCTGCTCAGTGAGATTTATACGGCAAAGAACATCCATCCTAATAACTGGTTCAACTGGTATGAAACCAGAGAAAAAATCGAATGGTGTGAGAGAAAGAAGGAAGAGAGGAAAGAAAAATGACCTTTTATCTTTAACAGCCTCAGCAGGACCAGACACAATGCAGATGTGCCGTGGTCTTCTGATTTACTAGAGACAGTGTTTCCATGGCTAATATTGACTCATCACATTAAACAGGAACAGAAAACACATGATCTTATGTTATAAAATGTCAGGTTTTATCAACCAACAGTGACAAAACCTACAAATCTTCAGTTCACCATTGTTTAAAACTGACGACAGCAGTGAATTCTCACATTCAAGAACCTGAACCACAAATCTTTCATCCTGAAAAATTACTTTAATTATCAAAATAATGAACTAATGGCAGCAGCTTTAAACTGTTCCTTTAAGAAAATCACATTTAAATAGTAAATAATCGATCAATTATCCAGTGTCATTAACAGAAGTCTGCTCTTCATCTGTCTGACTCATCGTTTCCTCTCCTGCAGGAAACATCGACAACATCTTCTCCATAGATCCAGACCTGGGCTCCATCAGTGTCTCCAGACCTCTGGACCTGCAGCCTCAGGACCAGTTCCACCTGACGGTGAAGGCCACGGATCAGGGCTTCCCTCAGCGCAGCGACGTCTGCTCCGTCCACGTCTACGTCCGCATTTCTGACCACACGCCGCCCGCCTTCCCCTCTGACGAGTACCTGACAGAGATCAGTGAATTGAGCACCATTGGAACACCAGTGGTCACCATCTCAGCTTCCAGCCCCGCTGCAGTGCATTATGGGATAGAAAGCGGCGATCCAAATGGGACGTTTCATATCAACCCCTACACTGGACTGATCTCAACCCAGAAGCACATTGACTTTGAGAGCTGCGCCTCCTACACGCTCAAAGTCACGGCGTCCACCACAGCCGGAGCCTCCTCCAGGACGGTCGTTCACATCTACGTGATCGACGAGAATGACAACGCTCCTGTGTTTCATCACAGGGAGTACGTAGGGCAAATCAGTGAATCAGCTCATATCAACAGCATGGTGATGGGAAGGAGAAACACCCCCCTGGTCATCCAGGCGTCAGACGCAGACAGAGACGCTAATTCTATGCTGGTGTATCAGATCCTTGAGGCAGAGGCACTGGAAGTCTTCAAGATCGACTCGAGCATGGGCACCATCTCCTTAATGTCTCCGGTTGACTTTGAGGCCACGGCTGAGTATCACTTCACAGTGCAGGTGAAGGACTCAGGGGAGCCCTCACTGTCGGCAGCAGAGCCCACCAAGGTCACCGTCCGCGTCCTTGACCTGAATGACTGCCCGCCACAGTTCACCACCCCGCTGTACGAGGCATCCATCATTTTCCCAACCGTCAGAGACACAGAGGTTGTGCGCGTCACGGCCCATGACGCCGACTCTGCAGTTTCATACAGCATCACTGAGGGGAACGTTCACAATGCCTTTTCAGTTGACCCCAGCACTGGACTCATCACTGTGAGCAACGTGTCCGAATACAGGCCGTCCTACGAGCTGGTCATCAGAGCCTCCGACGGCCTCTACAAAGACTCAGCCACCGTCATGGTGAATGTGACAAACCTGACGGCCAGCGACCTTGGATTCGAGCACAAGGTTTATTCAGAGAGCATCACAGAAAACCTGAAGACAGGAAAAACTTTGTTAGCACTGAAAACTACAGGTTGTTATTTAAATGAGCCTCTTTTATATTCTGTGCTCAACCCAATGGGGAGGTTTGCAATTTCGCAGACATCAGGCGTCCTGGAAACAACAGGTTTCCCTTTTGACAGAGAGGAACAAGACGTGTTTGACATAGTGGTAAAGGTACAAGACCTGAGGACGCCCCCCAGGACGGCCACAGCTCAGGTCAAAGTTTTTATAGACGATGTCAATGACAACGCTCCACAGTTTCTAAACTTGCCTTTTTCAATGATGATCTCTGAGGACTCTGAGCCGGGAGATGTTTTGTATCAAGTCACTGCCATCGACAGAGATTTGGGCGAGAATGGAGTCATCATGTACTCGCTGGAGGAAGACTACGACCTCTTCAGGATAGATCCTGATGTAGGAGATGTGTCCCTTCAGAGGCCTCTTGACTTTGAAGCCCTGAACAAGTACACGTTGACCGTGTTAGCTACAGATGAGGGCGAGCCCAGTCACAGCACAGTGGCGCAGCTCACTATTCAGGTGAGGAATCGAACCAACCCCATTTTCCAGACTCTTCTCTATCCGCTGAAAGTCCCTGAAAACGTCCCTCCCTTCACCACCATCCTGCACGTTCAGGCCAGAAACCCTGAGGGCTATCGGCTCATCTACAACCTGGAAGAGGAAAACGCTTCAAAGCACTTTCACATTGATTTTAAAACAGGCGTCCTGACCATCACCAACCCTCTGGACTACGAAAGCCAGACCATGCATGTGTTGACAGTTCGAGCTACTGACTCTGTGACCGGAGCTTTCTCTGAGGCCTCAATAGAAATAGAAGTGGAGGATGTGAATGATAATGCACCGGTTTTCTCAAAGCTCATGTACAGTGTGAACATCGACGAAGGGCTCCCCGTCGGTACCTCAGTGACACAGCTGTCCGCCTCTGACAGGGACTCTGGCAGGAACAAAGATTTGACCTTTAAGATGGTGAAAACGGAGGGAAATGAGACGGACTTCTTTGAGATCGACCCTCGGACTGGGTTGGTTTTCACAAAACAGGTGCTGGATCATGAAAACACAAAGCACTTTAATTTGAAAATCAGAGCCACCGACAATGGCACTGTTCCTCTGAGCAGCGAAACCAGCGTCTTTGTAAATGTCACAGATGTTAACGACAACCCACCAGATTTCGTCAGCTCCCAGTACGAAGCCACACTGGACGAAATGGCAAAGTGTGGCCACATCGTCATAAAAATCCAAGCTTCAGACCCTGACACCGGCGACCTGAATAACCTCAAGTACAAAATCCTGTCGGGGAACGAAGGTCGTTACTTCAACATCAACGAATCCTCAGGGATCATCTCCTTCTCCAACGTCTGTAAGAGGAAGCTGGACCCGTACTATAACCTAACGGTCGCGGTGTCGGACGGGGTGTTTCAGAAGACAGCACCGGTCAATATCGACATGATTAACAGCAACAGACACAGTCCGTACTTCAAGCAGAACATCTACGAGGCCGAGCTGGCTGAAAACGCAGAAGCAGGAACTCGTGTGATCCGGTTGGCTGCCATCGACCCCGACGACGGGCCGTACGGCAGCGTCGACTACACCATCATCAACAAACTGGCTGATGAGACGTTTGCCATTGATAATGACGGGCAGATCGTTACAACGAAGCCGCTGGACAGAGAAAACCCGGCCCAGAGAGTCATAGCTATCAAAGTGATGGCAAAAGACGGTGGCGGGAAAGTGGCTTTTTGCACAGTCAAGATTATTCTGACAGACGAGAACGACAACGTGCCTCAGTTCAAAGCGTCCGAGTACCAGGTTTCCATTCAGTCCACTGTTAACAAAGGCTCTCCCGTCATTCAGATCATGGCTTACGATGCAGACGACGGCAAAAATGCAGATGTTACCTACACCGTAGACGAAACCGAAGACGTGACAGAAGACGTCATTGAGATTAACCCTTTCACTGGAGTCGTCAGTGTCAAAGAGAGTCTTCTGGGCATGGAGAACAAGATCTTCAATTTCAAAGTCAAAGCTCGTGACGGCAGCCTCCCATTCTACAACTCCACGGTCCCTGTTCAGGTCAAAGTGGTTCCTCCTGAGGTTCCTCTCCCCAAGTTCTCAGAGCCCCTCTACACCTTCTCAGCTGCTGAGGACATCCCTGTAGGGACGGAGATCGGCTCGGTGAGGGCCGACTCCGACATGCCTCTCATTTACAGCCTGGTGAACGGGAACACGGTCGAAAGCAACAGAGACAAAGTTTTCAGTCTGGACGAGGAAAGTGGAACTTTGCTGCTGCAGAAGACCATCGACCACGAGAAGACAAAGTGGTACCAGATCGACGTGATCGCCCAGGGGAACCACAACGGGACTGATGTGGCCTCGCTGGTGTCTGTCAGCATCCAGGTCCAGGACGTGAACGATAACCAGCCGGTGTTTGATGCCAGTCCGTACAGGGCCTTCCTGGCTGAGAACATGCCGGCAGGAACCACCGTGATCCAGGTGAGATAGAGGAGAACACCTGTCGCTTTGATATTGACTTTGTTAGAGATGGAGTGTAACTGTGTGAAGAGGGACATGGTTAAAGGGACTTGGGGCAGGATCAAGAAATATGGCTCGTTCTTTTTGGTTTTGAACGCTTCATCACCCATTAGCATCAAAAAAACTTAAAATGCATGTTTAATTTGTCACATGTCCCTTTAAGAGTTCAACAACATCCAACTTTCAGCTGATTTTTGGATACAATATCAGTGTGAGGCCAACTTTTCAAAATGTATATGAACATGCTGCATCCTTTGCTTTTAGTACTTGTAGAAACAGGAAACAAGACTTGTGTCAGTGATTGGTGTCAGGTTTCAGGTGTCACTGCCCCACAAACGTCAACAGACTACAAAGCCGTAATCACTGGGAGTTACAGCTCGATAAACTGATCACTAATGACCACACCCATCATTTGTGTCGCCCCACAGGTCACCGCCAACGACCCGGATACCGACAGCAATGGCCTCGTCACCTACAGCTTGGAGTCTCTGCCCGATGAAAGCACGGCCGACGTCACTGATGTGTTTTCCATCGACGGCGAGAGAGGCTGGATAACAACCATACGGGAGACAGACTGCGAGGCAACCAGAGTCTACAGGTTCAACGTGGTCGCCACCGACCACGGCGGCGACAGCAAGCTGTCGTCCAGCGTCCTGGTGGAGGTGACGGTGACGGACGAGAACGACAACCCGCCAAATTCTCCGATGACGTGTACCGCGGCTCGGTGGTGGAGAACAGTGGCCCCGGTGAAGTCATCGTTTCCATGACGACCACAGATGCCGACGTGTCTCTGGAGAACCGGCTGGTGACCTGCTACATCACAGGTGTGTGTGTGTGTTTATCAGCCATCTATCAGGTATCTATGAAGATCCGCCGCACCGTGCGTTTTACCAGGACAGTACGGAGGTGAAATACAGTCTCTGCTGAACATTGAGTCATAATTTTATATTACAAAACAGGTTGACGAGCCGACAAGGCCGAGTACAGACTGGATATCCTGCGGCTAACAACAAAAACAAAACCTTGAATTAATGCAGATCTTGTGTTTTCCTCCAGACAGTTAAAGCTGTGGCCCTCTAACAGAGTCTGCTGCCACATCACTGTTTTTTGGAAAGTGTAAGATTTGCACTGGAATAATTTATAAACGGTAGCGTTTGTCTGACTCTAACACTGGCAAAAACAGAAGCAAACATTGGTTATTAAAGTCGCCCATAACCAGAATGATTGATGTGACGATGTTATTTATTCAGGAGTGTGTGTGTGTGTGTGTGTGTGTGTCTACAACAGAGTGACTTCTCACAACAAAATTCAAAATTCATAGCAGTGATTTTTCTGAAGTCTGAAGTCTAAATTTCTCCCCTGCAGCTCAACCACCCAATAAAAAACGAGAAAACTGTTAATCGTTCGATTATATATTCAGAATAGTTTTCCTCACAGTGATCTCAGTGCCGTCCTGCAATCACAACCAGATCAGATCCAAGCAGAACTAGACTCACATGTAAAATATGTGTAGGTGTAAAGATGTAAACAGGTCTGTATTTGGAGTTATAGCCCTGGTTTTTCAGGTTATATAAAAAGCTGTATATAAATAAGTGACACAGTGAGAAACAAAACTCAGAGAGAAGAGTTCAACTCCATCTGCTGCAGCAGCTTTTTATAAAGTCCATCTGACTGTTGCTTCCACAGCAGGCTGTTTATGAGCAGTAGCCAGAGAGAAGCCACAGTCACGGTGTGACAGCAGCTCAGAAAGGACATGTTTATGTTTGTTGACTGAGTGGGTTGGACGTCTGCAGCTTCTCCAGCTGCACGCGTCACCTGTCAAACAAGGTGGCTGCACGGCCGTGATGCAACCTGCTGCAACACCCACAGCGACGGGACACGTTCACCAGCCGCCGTCAGAAACAACTGTTCAAGTTTTCATTTCAACTATAAAAGTTTGTGAGGAGGGAGAGAAAGCAATAAAAGTTGTGTGAGTCAGACTGACGTTAAAACATCAGCCACAACAGAAAACACCACAGACACCAGGAGCGGCGCGGCGTCAGTCCTCAACTTCAAAGACTCTGATTTATACAAGAAAACTGTGAATTAAAAAGTCAGAACATAAAGAAGTGAGAGACGCTGAGGGAAGCAAGAGAAGAGACAAAGAATCACTCTGCAGGTCCCTTTTCCTTCAAAATCTGAATAATACATTACAATCTGACTTATCAACAGGGAAGCTTTTGGGAAATGAAAGTGGAAGATACAGCAGTGTAACTAAAGACGTGAGCTCCCAGCTCTTCATACCACAGAGAGCAGATCAGTCTGGAACCAGCTTCATTTCACCAGCTGCCGAGGTCAAAGTGGTTCGACTTGTTTCAGAGCACAGAACAGTCCAGAGGAGTAACCGTCTGATTCAACGTGATGTTGGGTGCTACATGAATAAAGTTCTTTATTATTCCTACTCCTGCAGACGGAGACCCTCTGGGCCTGTTCGCCATCATCCAGGAGGACGAGGGTGAGTGGGGTTTGATTGCAAAGGAGCGTCTGGACCGAGAGACCAAAGACAGATACACGCTGAGAGTCACGGCCACCGACGGGAAGTTCGAGGCTCCGGTCACTGTGGACGTCCACGTGTTGGACATCAACGACAACAGTCCGCTGTGTGAGCAGGTGAGGAGGCATCACATCATTACTGCCCCAGCACCACACAGAGCAGAGGCTCTCTGTGCTCTCAGGGGAAATTAAATTTTATCTTCTTTGCACATTTTCTTTACACCTTTAACTGCACCTGTGATGTTTCTCAGTAAATGAACACACCCACCTGCCTCCTAAAGCCTTCACTAATAAACACTGCTGTCCACTTCATTTCACTGGAGGGTTTTGCTGAAGACGAAATGAAGAACTCGCTGAATATTTATGTTTTTACAGGAGAATTTGTGCTTTCGCAGTCGACCCTCGGCAGCATGTGTTGTAAAAACACTTGTATCTAAATGAAATCATTTGTTATTGGACGTGAGCTGAGGATCATCCCTCTAAAATTAATTTACAAACACACACACACACACACACACACACATTCGCCACAGCAGCAGAGCTGAACAGGGAGCGTCCAGATCCACGGGGCAGACTCACGTCTCCATGCATATTTTATTCTGCAGCCTCCACTCAAAACAAAAAACATGTCAATATCAGCTCAGGAGGAACGTGCTCGGTCCAAATAATGAACTCAGCACTGCTGTCATTTTGAGTTTGTTGTCTTCTAACAGCTGAATGTTTGGAGCCATCAGCAGTTTCTGTTAATCGAATTAGCCCTGAAATATAAAAACAAGCCTTTAGGATTATTGATTTGTAATAATAAATATTGTGTCAGAGTGTGAATCCATCTATAATTAAAGCTTTAAATCTTCTGTTTTTTCTACTTTTTCTAGTTTTTCAATACATCGTTTAAAAATATTGGAACTGAATATTGAAACTGAGACATTAAACTGACTGTAGAAGAGATTCTCCAGTCATCTGTGTTAAATTACATCTTTTACAGACCCATCGAAGGACATACTTAGGCTACAGTACAACCCTGCCCTGTGCTGGTGGTTTATGCTGCACCTCTCCCTCTTTCGATAAAAACGACAATAAAAAAGAGTTGATGGGCATCAAGCCTTCAGCCCCCCCGGGGAACAGTCGTCGTCTCCCTCGTGTTCTGCTGCTGTTGGAGCTGTTTTAAAACCCTCCTGACGCTGCTCCACAGCTCACAGTCATCTATCATTTTATTTACCCAGTGTTCAGTTGCTTCACTTCACAGCGCTATGTAAATGGAGGCCTGATTACTGCTGTTATCCTCCTGCTGCAGCTGGTCTACACCGAGGTGGTGATGGAGAACTCGCCCTCCAGCATGTTTGTGCTCAAAGTTTCGGCTTCGGATCCGGATGTGGGAGCCAATGGCCAGATCTCCTACACCCTGCATGGGCCCAACGCCGACAAGTTCCACCTGAATCCCAGGACAGGTACTGTGGTGTCTGTTTGGGGTCAAAACAGGAGCGCTCCCCTCCCAGTCACCTGGGCTGAGTGTTTGAGCTGGTGATAGCATCGGCGCTCCGCAGCAGCCTGTCGCTCGGGCTCTGTGCCGACAGGAGCCAAAAGCATTTCTTTTGTCATTAGTTATTTCCCCTGTTTTCAGAGGCCTCTCACCGACATCCATCACACTTTGTTTCTGTCATAACACCCTCGTCTCTGTGCTCAGTGCCAGCTGATCGCCTGGAGGATATCAGGCAGTTTCTACCACACACTCACCAACAGAGACACTGAAGTCGCTCAGGCACCGAGACACGCTTTGGTTCACGTGTCTCGACAGTTACTTTGATATACCAGCTTTACTTTGACATCCATGCTTAGATATACAGGAAACATGCTAAACATCAGCAGGCATTAATCTGGCAAGCTAGCTGCTAACATGATGATGATGTGACAGCATGTTAGCTCAGGTGCTAATGAGACGGTACATGACCACAGAGTTTATTCAGAGAAGGTTTTATCTGTTGTTTGGCCCAGGAAGTCACTGATGCAGCACAGCCAGCAGCTAGGCTACGATTAGCTTCAGTCAAATACGGTGGCCCTGAGGGCTCAATGTACTGCAGCTCAGGAAAACAATGCAAAAACACTCAGTCGCTACAAACATTTGAATCATGTGATATAAACCAATGTACATGTGTGTATTTGTGTGCTCGCGTGTTTTCAGTCATTAATATCGGTTTAGGTCTCAGACTGACTCTGAGTTTGCGACTCTCTCCAGGTGAGCTCTTCACTCTGGCCGTGTTGGACCGTGAGCGGGACATTGAGTACAACCTGGTGGCGAAGGCGACGGACGGCGGCGGGCGATCCTGTCAGGCCGACATCCTGCTGATGATCCAGGACATGAACGACAACCCGCCTCGCTTCTCATCCAGCCACTATGAGGTCACCGTGTTCGACAACACCACCGTGCGGACGCCCGTCGCCGTCATATACGCCAAAGACCCGGACACAGGTAGGTTGGACGCTGCAGAGCTCCTCTCACGTCGCACTGAGCTGCGAGCACAAGAACACGACAGAGAAGATCAGAGGTGATAAATTACAGCTGATCTCAGGTCACAACATGTCGAGATAATCCCTTAGTCTTGGTATCAGTGGGACTATTTAAACTACAGGCCTAATAACACAGGACACTCTTTGTGTGTGTGTGTGTGTGTGTGTGTGTGTGCTGTTACTGATCCTAAACATAATGAAGGACTGAGCCGCTCCCAACAGAGTTTAACTCTGAAACACCCACCTGGTACTTTTCTCCTGTTTGGCTCCAGATGTGTCGTAACTCTTCGCCCTCTGGATATCAGTCAGCTCAGGTGTGATTCTTAACGACTTGTTTTGTTGTTTCTTCTGAGAATCGAGCTGAAGAATAAAATAGAGTTCATCCAGAGGAAAAACCGTAAGACACATGTTTGTCAATGAGACACCAGGAGAAACTCACAGAGATGTTGTTCTGAGTCTCTGGGTTTGAGCTGTTGCTTTGTTTGTGTTGTCGTGGTGTGTATGTGAAGTGTGATACGTGCAGGTTGTAAATGAACAAACTCACACAAACTCAGACTCTAATAATAATAATTATAATCTTTATTTGTAGAGGACTTTTCAAAATTCAAACTTCACACTGAGCAGCAAATTAAAAACCAAACCGAGTCGGAGTCGGGCAGCGTGAAAGAGAGAAAACACGAGTCCAGTGACATAGGACGAACCAAATTATCAAGAGATGATGGAAACGAAATAAAAAACACAAAGTAAAAACTCAAACAAAAGGCTCTGACACAAGTTCAGTCATGAGGCCGTTCACATCTGCCTGGCTCCGCCCCCTTTTCTTCTTCTTCTGTCCTTTCACCTGAACTCTCTGCATATTAAACAAAACCAGTTCATCCAAATATT
The DNA here is from genome assembly GCA_021432705.1 of Caranx ignobilis. Taxonomy (NCBI): domain Eukaryota; kingdom Metazoa; phylum Chordata; class Actinopteri; order Carangiformes; family Carangidae; genus Caranx; species Caranx ignobilis. The sequence continues at coordinate 24,733,976 of MU269981.1, forward strand.
TTTAAACCTTGTAATAAAACTTCAGTTTATTATGCAACAAGACGTTTCTGTCTTCAGGACGACTGCAGAAAGCCGCTGCTCCACGAGCGTTGCCCTGAAGCTCGGACCGAGAGGGCAAATGTCACCATCATGAAATGTGGAGGGGCAGAAAAAGTAATAAAGCATTCGCTCTCTCTGATTGGTTGGAGGGTGAACCGGTGTGATCACATCTAGAGACGCCAGTTTTATAACTGTAGTTTCCATCACTACTTTTCCTCTGGTGATGTTGGCCGAGCAGCTACTAACCTCGTCTCAGAGCAGCATCACTGTCGTTTGGATCCATACTGTGACAAAGATGCAGTAAATCACTGTTTTCATTGGACTTTAAATCCTGGTCAAACTAACAACAACTGCTCTGTTTAGTCGTGATGTCGTGTTTGTTCACGTCGCTCCCTCGTGACTTTTCCTCCTTCCTGTGTTTTATCAAAGTTTCTGGTTTTGTAGCTCCACGTCTACAAACCTGTCGCTCTGACGACAGTTTGATCGCACAGCTTTTTAATAACTTGGCCGTCTCAACACCAGAACAAACGATGAAACCGTCTCTCCTGACTGAAGTGTGGAGAGCGTTTCCTCTGCAGCTCCAATCTTTTATCACTTTGTGCTCTTTGATGGTTCGGTTCAGGGTGTTTCAGGTGCTGGAACAGCTGGAAGTCAGATAAAAGTCAAAACAGACACTTTCCTCCTCTGAAACCAGCTGTAGAGCTCAGCCAGGGCCGGCCACACACACACACACACACACACACACACATTAAGTCATTCATACCAACACGTATTCACTATAGTCACAGTTCACACACAGCAGGATCAATAGAGACGTCCACAAATCCAAATATTCTGCCCACACAAACACAAAGATAGACAGATTCAGACAAGTACAATCACACACACACACACACACACACACACACACAGTGTTGTAGGGAACAGGAGCAGACAGGACAGGTCGGCCACTCCTTCAGATCTGCAGCAGCTTGTCTTGTCGTCTTCACAGCAGCAACTTTCTCACAGACAACAATGACTAATGTGTTTTCTCTTTTTCTTTCTTGAATGTTTGGAAGTTTATCAAGAACACGTTGATACTTTCAGACAGGAAATATACAAAGAGCAGATTTTACTGTAACACTGAGAAACTGGAGGATCTGTCCGAAACAAGATCCATGTATCATTATCATCATCGTCGTTATCAGTCTGTCCTCGTTCCTTCGAGTGAAACCCGTCTGAGCACTTTTTAGTTTAGCTTTGCTTCTAAATAATCAGGAAACTCAATGAAAAGAGAAAACGTCAACAACATGGAGCAGAAAGTTAAACCAGAGCTTGGAGCGTTTACTGCAGCGCCACCTTCAGGTCAGTTTGTTAAAGTTAATCATGCAGCGTCTCTGTGTTGAAGTGGAGCCTGTCGCACTCTCCTCCCTCTGCTCCCGTTAGTTACTATCTGAAGAGAGAAGCTCCTGAAGGAACCTGACGGGTCACATGTTGAGCTGCAGGGGTGTGTCACAGTGTTTACAGCACAGAGCAGGTAAAGGTGAACGACACCAGTTCAAACTCTCAGTCATTTCCTGTCTCACATGGTGAGTTCTGGCTTTAAATCCACACACACACTCCCACAGGTCACATGATCGGCGCCGTGTCACCAGTTGTGCTACGTTCAGCGGCCTCATGTCGTGATATTCAGAACTTTTCGGCGGCGCTGTTGTCTAATGGCTCCATCTGTCTCTCTCTCCATCTGTGCAACACAAGACATCCAATCATCCAACCACCAGATTGTCATTAAGTCCGCTCTGAATATTTATGGTCACAGTCGCCGACCTCTCATCCAACAACGCCACCGATTTCAGCGTGGACAGATTGTGGTGAAGATCACCACGGCGACAGCCAATAATAAGCGTCTTTGATTTGTTTGACCTTTTGTATGTTTTGGTTTGGACTCGAAAAAACCATGTCGGTCCATCGAAAAACTCGCTGTGAGTCACTCCGCAAATCAGAGTGGACGACCAATCAGACTCATCTCTGACCTGTGTGTGTGTGTGTGTGTGTGTGTGTGTGTGTGTGTGTGTGTGTGTGAGGAACAGTGTTGATGTCTGAGAAAACAAATGTTAAATACTGTTGTTAATAAGTAAATAAATGTTAAATACTCGAGGCGTTGAACTTAGTTTTCAGGTTTTACATCATCTGCATCTTTGAAACTTCTTCTTCTTCTGCTCAAAGGAGGTCAAAGGTCACAGTGACCCCAGAAAACACTGTACAGCCTCAGTTAATTAAATGAAAGTTTGTATTCCAACAGTGAATGATTGTCATCAGTCAGATCAACAGGGACGCGGCCTGGAGCGAGTGCAGACACCTCGAGCTGGTGAAGCCACTTTTAATCACTGTTTGTTTCTTTTGGCAGAAGCATGAAAGTTTCTTCAATATCAGATTCTGTTTTTGTTGCTGCGTTGAAAGTGAAATGTGCTGTTTGTATTTTTTCTGCTCCGTCTGACTGTGTGTGAGACATAAACACGTCTCGTGCAGATCCAGGTCTGGCTTTGATGACAGTAGCAATTTCCTGGCTGATTTGTTTCCCTCTCAGAGAAAAGAGTCCAGGTGTTGGAGCACAGCACATCTGTCTGTCTGAGTCACATGACTGGAACCAGACACAGAGGAAGACTGATCAATGTCCATGTTATTACCATGCTTTATTGATCCTCAGGGGGAAATCAGGTCGATAGATAAGATATGAAGCTGCTGTATGTTGTTATTGATGATTGATTATCTCTCTGGTCGTCTCCAGGTATAAACTCGGAGGTCATGTACTCCCTGGTGTCGGGCGACAGCGGCTACTTCTCTCTGGAAGAGTTTTCTGGCGTCCTGCGGCTGGAGCGACCTTTGACCCCCGACACTCCGCCCACTTTCGAGCTGAAGGTGAAGGCCACCGACCGCGGCCTGCCCCGACACCTCTACTCCATCGCCACGGTGACGGTGGATGTGGTCTCGCTGGACAACTACCAGCCTGTCTTCCTCAGCTCCGAGTACACCGCCCAGCTCCCAGAATCCATAGCGGTCGGCTCAGAGGTGCTGAGCGTCTCCGCCCTCACCAAAGACGGCGGGGGGCCGGATCCTGTTGTGTATCGCATCATCTCTGGAAACGAGGACGGACGCTTCCGGCTGGACTCACGGACAGGTCAGGACAGATCCCTCCTTTCATATTTTGGAGTCTGTGAGGTCTGTGAGGTTCTGAGAGTTTTTCATCATGGTGGCGTTTCCTCGCCGCTCAGAAACATCAAGTCGAGCTTGTGGCGAAAGTTGTTGCTTGTGGTGCCATTAATAATTTCAGATCCTTATGCTAAGCTAAGTAAGCTAAAGACAAAAAGCACTCTCGTCCTGTTTGTCCAGAGTGTGGCGGATCAAACAGAGACTGGTGATGAAAGGGAAAAGATGAATTCATCCAGTTTCCCTCCGAGGCTTCAGGCTGCACGATGACTCAGCAACTTTTCATAATGTGTGTGTGGCGTCTTCAGATTTATAATTGTTCTGCGTTCAGTTTCTGTCCTACTTCAGCGTTGTGTTGTCCCACTGTCCTTGAACTCATCATTCTGCCTCCTTTTGATTTTGAAGATAAGAGTTTTGCTAAAAGTCGGAGCTGTAGAAGTGAACGTCTGACCTGAGGTCAGCGCTCTGCCCCTGGTGGAGCTCCAGTTCGCAGAGTTCGGTGTTGAGCTGTGAGGGAGCGTCTCGGGCCTGGTGCCAGTAAATCATTGACGAGCAGCTGGTCAGAAGACGGCGTCTCATTGATCAGCGTCCGCTGCAGCGGGTCTGATTATTTTGGGTCGAGCGGAGAGTTTGAAAGTTTGAAGCTGAAGCAGAGTGAAGAGACGTTTATAGATTAGATGGAGCGGAGCCCTTGATTTTCTTGGCCCATGTTTTGATATCAGATTTGTATTAATTCATCAGACTGTGAAGTCAAAGTCAAAGCCTGGTGTGAAGTCTGCAGACGTCCACACTGAGAAAACCTCGGCGGTGTTGTGACGTCAGTGCTGCGAAGACCTCCTGCTGCTCACCTGTCCTCCTCATCAGCTTCACTTTAACCTGTCGCTTAGTTGTTTTATGTTTGGAGTTAAAAGTGATGATGGACATTTCGTGGTGGTGTAAAATGTGGGACTGTCCCTTTAAGACAGTTTGGTGCCACAGTAGCAGCCTCACACCTGGATGAACAGGTGAGCCAGCTGAGGTGAGAGAAGAGAGTGAGAGGAGGAGAGGTCCCACGTGGACACGTCCATTCATCTCTGATTAAAACAACTGAACAAAGTTCTCTTTGTTTTTGTTCAAATACATTTTTAATTCGTTTTTTTATTGGTCGTCATGGTGATGAAAGGAGGACGGCTCACTGACCCGGCTGCTGATAATTCATGAGTTCAGGCCTTTGATGTCCACGGTTTGATTAAATATCTGATCTATAAATGATGGATTCTCTGCATCGTGTGGAAAAAGGTTCAGACTGGAGCTGACGACATGATCACACACACACACACACACACACACACACACACACACACACACACACACACACACACACACAGGTATATATAAATACACTCACACTGTTGTCCATGTTTGTTTGGGACAATAACATCAGGACTGAAGCAGAGACTGGAGGAGTGGAGCGTGTGTGTGTGTGTGTGTGTGTGTGTGTGTGTGTGTGTGTAAGTTGACAGTGACAAATCACCTTCACCCAGTTTTTTACTTTCTGAGAATTCGCTTCATGCTGCAAAACAAAAAACACACGTAGGAACCCTTATTGACAGGACACACACACACACACACACTTCTGTTTATATTAAAGACACAACATGCAGGAGTTGAAAAGCTACAAGTGGTGAAACTAAACTCGACTGGTTTCATAAAGTCAGACACTGTATTTAACATCCTGCTGGATGACATCATGAATTAGCAAAGGATCATGGGAGTTCATCTTCTCCTGGTTTCCTCTTGACCAAACACACGGACCTGCTGATTGAATTCATTAAAACTGATGAACGAAGCAGGAAGTCGATCTTCATAATCGTTGAGATCGGATCAGACGGTCGTCATGTGACTCTCCGATGGGTTTCATCAGATGTGTAGAAGTGTGACATAATGATAACGTGTTGTTGTGGCTCACATTTAAAACAAGACGTAATCGACATGTAGACGACAGAGGAAGGAACCTGACAGAAAACATGAAAGTACAGGTTGTCATCGGACGTCACGCGTGTTACTGTGGATCAGAGTCTCATAGCTGTGAGTCTGACTGTGGTGTTAATGTACAAACAAGTTATTCATCTGCCGTGTGTGTGTGTGTGTGTGTGTTTGTAATGACGACAGAGCAGCTCCGCGATGAAGCAGGGGAGGAGAACGAATGAGATCCAGAGCGCTGATGGTTGAAAACTGGAGCTCATCCAGCCGTGTCTCAGCACAAGACGCTGAATAAATAAATAAACAAATGAATAAATGAGAGCCGGGATCTCTCTGACTCAGGCCGCCTGAGCAAATCTCCTTGATCTCAGAAGAATCAATAAGAGCAGATCTGTGCTGCGCAGACGAGCCGCAAATAATTCACTTGTTGAAACCTGGAGGTGTCGGAGGGTTGTTTTCGTTGGATCCCGTTTTGTTTTGTCTTAATGAAGTGTGGTTCAAGAGACTGGCTGGCAGCCCAGGGAAACAGGCTGTGGGGGTTTCACACACACACACACACACACACACACACACACACACACTCTGCTGGAGACCGAGCTGGAGCCGACTGATCCGCAGAGGACGATGAAGGAGATCAGTCCATCTAATGACTCTCACAGACAGAGACACAACACTGACACTTTTGGTTTTGGTTTGTCAGCAGCATCATGTGACCTGAGCCAGTTTACCACCAAGTTACGTTTCATTATGAAGAGAAGAAGACAGGAGGAGGTTAGAGAGAGAGAGAGAGAGAGAGAGAGAGTTTGGTCTTGATTGTTAAATTCATTCTCTGATGTGTTTGATGTTTCTGGTGAACAACGTGTTTTTGTCTCTGAAGCTTCAACTGAACCAAAACTAACTCCGTGCAAATGACTCACAGCGTGAAGTTTCATTTAACATTAGTGTCAGTAATGAAGAGCTGCTCCTCTAATGGGGACTATTTTCAGAGGCGGATTAATCCACATGTGTTGCTTCAGCCAGCTGAACCGAGTCACTGATCAGTGTGTGATGAAGGAAGTCCACAGCTCAGTGGTGTGAATCAGGCTTCAGGCTCAGACAGCAGGTGTTGGTGAGACGTGTGGGTTTGGTGCCATTCAGGAAAAAAGAACATTTCCAACCTCCTTCTCCTCCTCCTCCTCCTCTCCTCCTCCTCTTCTTCTTCTTCTTCTTCTTCTTCTTCTTCTTCTTCTTCTTCTTCTTCTTCACACAAATCTGTGGTTGTCAGATCAGTTTATTCATCAGTTATAGATCAGTGTGAACGAGTTTAAAAAACAAGTGATGTGACAGAAGGAAACAACCATCAGTTCAACATGTGAAACATTTAAATAGGAGCCTGTTCACATTTTAAATACTGTAACAGCAGTGTTTGATTCTCAGTGAGCGTCTCTGTCAGATGGACGAGAACGTGATGGCGTGGACGGAGCAGCGGACACAGTTTGTCTCGTTTAGAGCGGCGCCGCCTCCACGTGTGGATGACAGATAACATGTGGAGGCAGCAGCCAGCTGTGGAGAGATTTATGGCTCCTGAAAGGTTAAACTCGCGGCTTCACTGAGCCGACCCAAGTGAGAGTTCACTACATCTGTCACATGATACCACACACGCCGCGCCTCTGACTTATGGTGCTGATTATCATTCATAGCAGGCGGCCGGTGCCAGAGGAGCATCCATTTTAAACAGTGTGTTACATCTGTCTCTACATAATGTACATTTCACATCCCAGTGTGACGGCTGTTCACACTGAGCAGCACAGCAGAGCTTCACACTGACTCACTGATCCTGACCAGGACTGTCAGCACACACCTGCTCCGCCTCCGCCTCCGCCTCCGCCTCTACTTCTACTTCTACTTCTCTTTTTTAATGATAATAATAATAACAATGATAATAAACTTAATCTGTGCAGCACAGAGCAGTTAAAAGGTCGGAGGTGCTGATCTTGCAAGGTTTGTTTTCTGGCCAAGAGATGCTGGGTGGGAGGCAGAGAGCCTCCACTCTACCTCTGAACCACCACAATGACTCTGAAGGTGTTTGATGAAGGTGAAAATCTTGCCTCGTTCCTCTTTAAATTAAAAACACGACAACATGAGACAGGTGACACAGGGAAACTGAATGAAGTGCATGTTTACTGTCTCTTCATGTAAAGAGGAGGTTGTTCCCCGCTCCCCCCTGGTCTCCTCAGGTGCTGACTGGGCTCATGTGGTGAAAAGGACCTGAACAACCTGCTAAAATCAGGTGTGAATGTAAATGGAAGCTGGTGAAGAGAAGCTGAAGGAGGAGGAGGTGGAGGAGGAGGAGGAGGAGGAGGAGAGGTCTGACACAGAGCTGGAGACAGTTTCATCCACTCATTGTCCACACAGAGTGGCTGTCCTGGTGTGTGTGTGTGTGTGTGTACTGTAACATGGTCACAGTGTGAGGTGTTCGATCTGATCCTCAGCTTCCCACAGATGTTTGTAGCTGACGAGAGAAAGTTGAGCTCGGACTGAATAATAAATGCAGCTCGGCCGAGCAGCATGTATTAGTGATGAAAGTGAATCTGAACCACACAGAACAAAACCAGAACCCTGCACATGTGTTTTACAAATCCCTGTGTGTGTGTGTGTGTGTGTGTGTGTGTTTTAAGCTGCTGCAGGCGGCTCAGTGAACCTCTGTGTGTTCTGTCAGAGGTGAGTGTTAAAAATTCAAGGATTTCATCAGCCGTAACAAATCCCCGAACATTAAATCAGTGCAGAGCGGCGCCCTGCTGCTCAGCCAGCCGCTCAATAATGCAAACTCAAACATGATGTAGCTAACAGGCCTGTTAGTCCAGCTTCCCCTCACTTACACTTACACTGCAGCTCTGATGCACAGATACACACAGGTGAAGAGTGAAAGTGCATCGACTCACGCTCTCCACTCTGACCGCAGGTTTCCTGATCCTCGTCGCGCCGCTGGACTTTGAAGTTTCCAGGGAGTACTTCCTGTCCGTGGAGGGAAGTCGAGGAAAGTCGTCCCTCGGTGACATCACCACGGTGATCATCAACGTGACAGACGTGAACGACAACGCACCGGTGTTCGGACAGGGCGACTACAGCAGTGAGATATCAGAGGATCTGACTCCTGGAAGCCTGGTGATGAAGGTACAGAACACACACACACACACACACACACACACACACACATCACATGTGTAAAGGTTAGGCATACAGAGGTTTTACAAACACACACCCACCTCATGACACACACACCTCAACACAAGCAGGGAAATAAATAAATATGTTCAAGACTTTAATAATTAGATGCACACAGTAAAGCCTGTCAGTGTGTCACGTGCAAAACAACAGGTAAAACACACACACACACACACACACACCAGCTACATGTCAGCCGTCATGTGTCAGGCCAGCAGCAGAGATAACGCAGCAATAACACAGCTCAGTGGCTCCCTGATGGTCACACCACGGCTGGATGATGAGTCTGTAGTCACATGGTTCATATTTGACATTTCTCTCCCCCCCGCCCCTGCAGCCCCCCCCCCTCATTTTCACCATTTAACTGCACCGTGTCACTGGTTACTGAACTAATATAGTAACTGAAACACTGAGACGACTTCACTGTGGTGGCCGGGTCAAAGGTCATCTTTAGCTCCAGACAAGTGTTATCACATGTTCATGAAGCTGAGACAAAACGAGACCAGGACACGAGAGAGAGTCTGTTGACGTGGAGCAAAGCATCATGGTCCCGCTGCCTGTGTTTCCCTGCAGGTCACAGCCACCGATGACGACGGCCCCATCAACAACCTGCTGCGTTACTCCATCGTGAGCGGAGACCCCATGCAGCAGTTCAGCATCCACCCCCGCAGCGGAGAAATCACCGTGAGGACGTCGGTGGACAGAGAGGAGGTCAGTGTGTGTCGGTGTCAGCTCGTCACATGCCAACAGGTACAGGTGTGAGGAGGAACAACAACCAAACCTCCTCCCGTTTCCTCTCCAGATTCCTCACTACTCCCTGACGGTGCAGGCAGCAGACGAAGGAGATCCTCCGCTGTCGTCCGCCGTCCTCGTCACCATCACCGTTACCGACGTCAACGACAACCCGCCGGTCTTCTCCCAGGTCAACCACAGTCTGATGCTGCAGGTACGTCTGACCGAGCATCGCCGCCATGTTTACCTCAGGAGGTCGCACCTGCGCCTCCACTTCTCCATCCACAGCAGGTTCAGGAACAATATGGCTGCCAGGTGAGATGTTACCAGAGGAGCAGGTGCATCATGGCTGAGCAGGACGAACAGGAAGTAGACGCCTGCTGCAGCTGCAGAGCTGACTTTTAAAATCTGTTTCTTTTCCATGTATTTCCATCTTGAGTGCAGCTGAATGGTTCTTTTACAAGTCATAAAAACCTTTCATCCCACTTGACTTCACAATAATCCGTCAAACGTGTGCCCCCCGGTCATCAGAGGGACGCTTTTTGCCTTATATTCTGTTGTTATTAACTGATTTGGCGCCTGTGGGACACCGTAGGCAACTCTGACAGAGTCTTTCCAGGGTGTTGTGGTTGAGAAAAACAGCTTTGTTTTGTGTTCAGAAACCAGCCGCTTTCGCAGCCCGCAGCAGCACGCCACCCGCCGTCGCAGGAAACGCCAACCTCACACAAACTGCACCAACACAGAGTCAACAAGTGAAATGTAAAATAACAAATTCACCCGCAGCCGTCTGTTCGTCCGCTCCCACAGACACCCCCTGGTTTCTAGAGGAGGGGGAGGCAGCAGCTGCATTCATGTGTGAAATCTGACAACTCAATAAAGAAGTATGAGCAGGAGGTGGGAGGAGGAGGAGGAGTTCAAGTTCTCAGACAGTTCACCGATTCACCGAAAAACAGCCGTCAGCGCTAACACCGCTAACCTCAGGGTCAGGTCAGGTGCTAATGAAGACAGATCAACTAACGACTGGAGATAATTCAAGAGAAATCACCAGACATCAGCCGTTCTTCATCAGACTGTCTGTCTGTCTGTGTGTATCGTCAGAAGTCGCTCCATAACACACTCCGGACAAATCTGCTGATGTGAGAGAGAAGCTCCGTCGTAGCTGCAGCTCTCATTAAAACTCTGAGTTCAGGAGGGAAACTCTTCAGAGGCAAAACCAGAGCAGACGTTCTTTGTGTGGATCAAAGCAGCAGACGGATCAGCTGTCATGATTTGTTGGTCTGTGTGTGTGTGTGTGTGTTTGTGTGTGTGTGTTGCTTGCAGGACATCAGTGGCACCTTTTCACCTAAAGCGCTGTAATCACAGGGCCGAGGCTGCTGGTGTGGAAAAACTTTTAACAGGCAATTTAACCTCCTCCTCTGTGTGAGAGAGTTTGTGTGGTTGCTTCAGTGTGACGTTGTGACGTGCGCCTGCAGACCTGTGTGCACATGTGTGTGTGTGTGTGTGTGTCTGTACGTGTCGTTGTGCCTCTGGCAGTGATGTCACCACACTCTTCCAGCCATGTTGGACGCTGCCTGCTGACGATTCAAGCCGTCCCTGCCAGATCTCCGTCGCCCCTCCAGTCACAGAGGAAGCCTGTTCACAGCATCGGCTCCATGTGCTGACGGATCCAGACTCTGTGATGTCGTCCCATCTGCCCACGGCTCCGCAGCGAGCTCGGCCTCATGAAGGAGGCCACTTCAGGCAGATGGCTGTTACTCAAACCCGGAGAGGAGCTGGCAGTGCTGGTGCAGGTGTTGCACGTCGGTGGCAGCGTCATCTCTCTGACCATCGGTCACCTCAGCGACTGGCACAACTGTTGCAGTTTCACTTCCTCACTAACGGCAGCAGATGGGAAGGTAAAGTGGTGAGGGAGCAGTGATAAATCATGCTGCTGCCCCGAGTTTGTCTTCACTTCAACACGTCACACAGCGGCACATGAATAATCAATGTGAACATGTTTCACTCCCACATTTCAGAGAATTAAACTCCGTGTAGGTTCCTGATATGTTTGGTTAGGGTTTGTTTGGTTCTGCTGCTGTCAACGTCTCTGAGGAAGACGAATCACAACATGAAACCAGGTTTGACAGCTGTGGTGGAAGGTGTGAATGAACAGACAGCAGCAGCGGCTCAGATCTGATGCATGACTCCAGCCTCGTATCACACAGCAGTGTCATGAACCTGGTTTCCACCACAGGAGCCAGGGTTGTAATTTAGTTCTGGTTTAATTGATCTACCCACAAAAAGTTCCTGGTCAGGAGGAGGTTCAGGAACTGGGGTCAACATCTCTGATTGGTCGAGCACTCGCACAGGACAGCTGTGTTGTTTCGATCCAAGACTCTTCTTCATTGTGATTCAAGAAGAACGCAGACGCATGCACAGCCAGGAGACATCCAGCAGGAACAGGAATCAGTGAGCCTTGATGAAAATGTTGAATAATCGTCCCGTGACTTGAGGCTGCAGTGGAAACGCAGATGACGATGGACGACAGGAAGATTTTAGTTTGTGAAGAAACCTGGAGCTAAAAGAGAAAAGCTCCTTCGCTGAGCTGTTGTTCACTGGACGTCACGTTTTCTCTCAGTCTCTCATGTGAAACTCCTCTGTCACTTTACACGTTGCTCAAACCACTGACCGGCACAATCCTGACACACACACACACAGACACATGTTCAGTATGACTGGAGCTTTCTGTGAACTTTCCTGTGTGTGTGTGTGTGTGTGTGTGTGTTGAGGACAGCGCTCTAATAGAAATTTGAAAAAGCACAACAGAGGTGTTTGATGTTTCAGTCCATTAACTCCACACTGAGTGGACTCGCTGCTGCCGATCTCCTGAAGCTCGCTCCAACTTTTTAGATTGATAACCTACATTACAAATCAGTAGGCCAAGGAAATCACCATGCAGAGCTCTTTAAGGCTCGGGGTAGGTGATCCATCACTGTGAACAGAAATGAATTCAGTTTGTTATGTTATTTTGGCCGGCAGCCCACCCACAGATCTCTGGTGTCGGAGCATCGAACGCACCAGTTGTCCCCTTGTTTCCCGTCCTGCGTCTGGACCAAACCACGCAGACTGACGCTTATATGTGGTGTGTGTGTAACATAAGTATAAAAATAACTGAAGCTTGTCTCCTGCAGGAGGGTGAGTCGCTGGGCAGCAGCATCCTGCAGCTGGTGGTGACGGATAAGGACACGCCCAGGAACGGCCCGCCTTTCTCCTTCCACATCGTCAGCGGCAACGAGGACCGCCGCTTCCACGTCGACCAGGGCGGCCTGCTGTCACTCTCTGCTCCGCTCAGGAAGAAGGTCAAACCCAGCCATCAGCTCAAGATACAGGTGAGACTGTGAGAACAGCGTCTGATAATCTAGTTCGGTCGGTTGTCGTCTTCCTGCACTTCCTTCGCCCGGTGGGAGGAAACAAAGGATGTTTGAAAAAGTTGATTGTCCAGGTGTCGTGGTGCTGGTTCAGTGATGAAGTGCTGATGCAGCAGAGTCTCTCGTGGCCTCGGCTGCTGCTGCGTCACAGTTTCTGCCTCAGAAGTCAAAGCTGTAACTTCAAACCACACCTGATGCTTTTAGAAGAAACAGTTCAACCTCAGCATCAGCATCGTTCAGTTTACTGTTGCCTTTATAAATAGTGAAGGAACAAAAGGTCACTCTGAGGTCAGAGTGTTCAGGGCCGTTTGAGATGTAGTGAAGACAGCTGAAAATGCACATCGCTGTGTTTCATGGTTTTCATTTGGCTGGTGGAAATGTTTTTGGGTTTAAAACTGCAGAGTTAGGATGTTCAGATTCCCTCTGGTCCAGCTTCACAACGCAAAGTTTAGAGACTCGCTCACACAAACAGTTCAGGAGGAAGGAAACGTCATCAGGATCTCTCTCTGTGACTCATGACCCATCAACTCATCAGCTCGTTTTGTTTCTTCTTGTCTCCGATCGTGTGACGATTAAAACGACAGATGTAGAGTTTTCATACGTGCAGCTGAGTGAGGCCGCCTCTTCAGACTTTCTGACCCTGTTGACCTGCTCACACTGGTCACCCATCACCTGGCAGAGAGCTGAACCGCCACTGATCATGTTCACCGAGTCACTGAGAATTATCTGTTTACAAAGTCAGCTGTGATTTTCAAAAAGAAGATCAATAAGGTTTGATCCATGTGATTTGCTCCATGTAGGTGACAGACAGTGGACACCCCCCCCTCTCCTCCATCTGTGTGGTCAACATCAATGTTACCGAGCAGAGCAAGTACCCCCCCTCTGTGGTTCCTTTAGAGGTCTTCATCACCACCTCTGGGGGGCTGTTTGCCAACCGGGTCATCGGGAAGCTGCACGCCTCGGACCAGGACCTGCAGGACGTCCTCACCTACAAGCTGGTGTCAGAGAACCCTGATGGGGGGAGGTTCTCCGTGGACCTCACCGACGGTAAGATCTGGGCCGATGAAAACCTGGAGGAGGGTTCCTACTCGCTCAACGTCAGCGTGTCCGATGGAAAGTTCAGCGTATGGACCGGGGTCAAAGTTCACGTGTGGGCAGCCGATCAGAGGACGCTGGACTCCGGCCTGACCCTGCAGCTGATGGGGATGTCGCCGGAGGAGTTCCTGGGGGATCACTGGAGAGGCCTGCAGCGCAGCCTGGGTCAGGCGCTCAGTCTGCCCAAGCAGGAGCTTCAGCTGGCCAGCCTGCAGCAGCAGCAGCACGACACCCAGGTCCTGGAGGCCCTGCTGATCCGGAGGCCTCAGAGCGGACTCGTCCAGTCTCTGCCCACCAGCAGACTCGCAGGTGAACAATCACAGTCTCAGTGTCTCAATGTCGAGTAGGTAATTGATTCCAATGTGAAACTGGGCCTGAGCTGATGTTTCAGCCCCAGTCCCTGTCAGCCCTCTGCATGAAACTGACCTGTAGCCCTCGATCTCACCTGTAATCAGCTTTTAATGGGAAAAAGTCATCTTGGAGGCCGAGGCACAGGCCGGCAGCTCAGGTTCTGCGTTAGACTAAGACTCTTTGAACAAAACAACTGGACAGGAAGGAAGTCCCTGTGAGACAAACTCTGACACCTTCTCTTTGATGTAGGGATTATATCAGACATCGAGGACTCTCTGGGCCTCAGCATCCTCAGGGTGAGTCACAACGGGTGTCTGGGAACCAGCTGTCCGCCGCGGGGCTGCAGGAACGCCGTCCGGCTGACGGGAGAGAGGCTGGGCCATTTCACCACCGCCAGAGCTGGTTACATCACCCCCCAACACACCTGGGAGAGCGTCTGCCCATGTAACGGTACGTGTGTCTGTATGTGTGTGTCTGACATCTACAGTCACTTGAAAGCGTGGCAGAGGAGCACTGAGGTGAAGCCAGCTTTACCTCCTCTGTTCCTACTTTTCTCTCTTCTTCTTCTCTGTTTTTCATCTGCATTAAGTTTAAGTGTTGCAGAGGACGTACAGTACACGACACGTTCCTGCGAAGCGACCGCGCTGCGTCACTGCAAACCAGCCACTTTGCAGAGTTACTACTGAAGCTTTTATTTCACTCTCACTGCTTTTATCCAGCATCTGCTGAAAGACACGTGTGCACAGTGTGTGTTCACTTCTCTCTGCTGTTAGTGTTTAAAGATCAACAGTTACTGAAAAACACCGACCTCAGACGCCAGCTACAAAAAAAGATGGCAGACATTTCTGGAACTATCTCACCTCCCACCTGCTGATCGACTGTATCAGTTTGTTTCTGACCTGCTGTTTTCTTGAAGGCCAGACGGACATGTGGTTGTTTTGTCTTGTGGGCACACACACAGCGCTCTCCTTCACACCAGTCCAAACTGTAAATCCTCAGATTTAGTATTGACCTGGCTTCGATCACAGAACATCTGTGATCAGTGATCAGCGTGTGATCGGTGGTGTCAGATGGTCGTCAGTGATTGTGCCGACATTCCTCTGAGGATTAGTGAAGCAGAGGAGCAGAGACAAACTCTGCATCAGCTTGTTGAGTCCCTCTCCTCCACAACATGACCGTGTTATCAGCACGATATTTTGACTATAACAGATCCTGATCCACGGTGGACTGAAGGTGTTCAGAGGTGTGGGGGTAAGGAGATGGTGCGTGAGACAAGAAAAGCACGAGTACAGAAGTTGTACGACAGCTTGTGCTCTGAAAACTGAAGATGAACTGCTTCCTGTTTCCATTCAAACAAATACCTGACGTCAACGCATCAAGACACAAAACCACAACACACTGAATACTGAGCTTTAAAAAATGACAAAGCCGCATCATGAGTGACGATGGTCCAGTAAAACGTGCCGTCTTGTGTTTGATGAACTTCCTGTCTTGTCCATAAACCCAGGCAGTGATCAACAGACGAGCTGTATCCTCTGGCCCTGCTGCTTCTTTGACTCTCACTGTGAACGGACTCTGACGACCTTTTATTTTCTTGACTCAAGTAATTGAAAAGTCATTAATTAGAGTAACAGCAGCTGCAGCACCAGAGGACTCTTGAAATGATTAACGGCTGCTGTAAAGGTTAAAGAGTCCAAACTGTTTGTGCATCTAAGAACGTTTTCAGAAGTCGACACTTTTTTCTTACTTTTTAATTACAAAGTTGAACTTTTCCGACTTTATCATTGCATTTTGATCTCATTTGTGTTTTTGAAGCTCTTCGACAGCTGTGGTGTTACCTGTCCTTTGCTCTCTGCCCAGTGCAGCCACTGGTCTCTGCTGGTGACCGCTGATCTGATGAACAAACTGTGGTGTCTCTAAAGTCTCTTCAGAGACGTGTGGGTTCAGACCCCACTGTCGGGAAAGAAGTTTTTCAGCAGCAGACTTTGGGAACGTGTTGTTACTGAACCTTCCCACAGGCTTCATTAAACTTTCATCTTAGAAGCACAAAAAAGCTGATTCGCTCCCTTTTGCAGTCGAATCATCATCGATCCGTCCATCCATGAGTCCACCCGTCCTCCGTTCACTCCCACCTCCTTCTGTCTCTGCACTTCTGCTCAAACTTGCTCCAGACTTCGCTTATTACTTTGTGTTTGTTTGTCTGTTTTGTTTTGTTTTTGTCTTTTTGGCTTTGTGAATGATGATTTTTCTTCTGTTTGTGATTTTCTTATTTTCCCTCTGTGCAGTCTTTTGTGCCGCTCTCATCCGCACACTCAGCTGACACACGTGGTCTGAGGTGACGCTGGGAGAACAGCGCTGCCGTGAGGATTTTACAGGCTTTAGTGTGTGTCGTTCCTCTGTGTGTGTGGTGCCTTCCACAAACTTAGTTAACACGAAGGTCCGACTTATTAAAGGTGACTGAATGAAGCGTTCAGATGTAAAATGGTGAAATGATTTGTCCTCTAAAGTTTTCAAAAACCACTTCACGTTTGTTTTCAGTTCTTAATAATAGATCAGTCAGTTAATAATCAATCAATCAGATGATCACATTCATTCATTAATATAAACAGAGCAAAACAATGGATCTGCTCATTAATGCATCTGAAGCAGTGAATATTAGCAGAGAACTGAAACAATTAAATGATCATTAAAATGATTGATCCAGTCAGTTAATTCATCAAAGAAGCTCAATAGACTGAACACACCAATATTACACACACACACACACACACACACACACACACACCCTGTACTCCTGAGGAGGCTGCGTCTCTGCTGTCCATGTTGAGGCGGGTGTTGCTCTGTGTTTCAGAGTCGGCTGTGAGGTTCGATGGGAAGTCCTACCTGAGGTACCTTCACAGGATGGATGAGGAGCACCAGGACTTCAGACTGTCGCTGAGGTTCAGGACTTCCCAGGAGCAGGGCCTCATCGTGTCCACCAACAGCTCTGACTGGGGGCTCCTACAGGTACGACTCAACCTGTCTCAGCCGTTTGTGACAGATGTTCCTGGGGTTTCCCGATCAAACAGATGTTGCCTCCTTGTCTTTGTCCCCACACGTCGGCCCGGTGTTGCTGCTCGTCTCCAGCAGCTGCTCCTCTCGTGTTTGTCCTGAGAACACAGTGGTTTATTTTAACCTCCCCATTAAGCAACAAGATGAAAATAAACAAGTTGTTTATTTTAATGAAGACAGTTGATAATGACTTTGTTGCTATGAAACGTCCATAAACAGAGATAATCAATAACAACAAACAGGGAGCAGCCAGAGGTGTGGCAGGCTGTCGTGTTGTGACTGATGTGGGTTTTTTTGGAAGAAAGCAGAAGCTACAAATGAAGTGTCAAATGAAATGACAAATGATTCAGAGTATTAATTAGTGATTGTATAAATATGAATATTGTGACTTTGTAGGATAAAAAGATAAGAAAAGTGTAGAGCTGTTGATGTGACACATCTCTACAATATAACACCAAAGTAAAACAGAGCCACTACAGCAATTTAACAGTCATCAGGTCTCAGAGCTGACGGACCGACAGCTGCAGGAAAACAGCAGTGAAGCAAACACTGCAAATGAAATGTATGGATCCTGAGCTCAGATCTGTTGGCAGCGGTTCATTCATCTAAAACTAGTCCAAGGACAAACCAGCAAAGGAAACGTGTGTCGCTGTTTCAAGACAAAATGTTTGCTCACTGTGTGAAATGAAAAGAAGCTGCAACCACAGGAAGTGATGACGGCGTTGACTCGTTTGCAGACAGTGTAAAATACTCGTCACATGCTGCTGTGGGGAGTTTACATCACCTCCTAATTTTCAGAAACCATCACAGTGATGTTGTGACTTTGCTGCTGGACTGATAACATCTCGGAGCTGCTGGTTAAATCCAGTTGAATCTTTTCAAAATAAAATGTGTCCAGTAGAATCATGAATCCTGCTGGAGGCTCCACCGCTGCCTTGGTTTTTCTGATCCGTGTGTCCTGTCCTGTGTTTGCCGCTGACACAGATCCCAGAATAGCAGGACACTGGTGTGTGTGTGTGTGTGTGTGTGTGTGTGTGTGGTCAACGCTGTCGACACCTGTTGAAGCCATGAAAATAGGCAAAACAGCATCAACTTGATTTAGATTTGTTCTATTGTGGCAACGTTGACATTCAAGGCAACGTGCGCCTCCCCAGCGTGAAATACCAGCCGCGGTTTCTTCACCTTCTCCGTGTTAACAAGAGAGTGAGAGAGTGTTGTTTTTTTTTTAACTGTCCAAACCTGCTGCTTCTCTCTGAGTAAACCCTGCAGACGGCCACGTGCCGGAGCCTCTCCTGCCTCTCCTTTATCTCTGTGTGGCAGATTGTCCCACGTGTCTATGTGCTAAACGCCTGACTGGACATCAGAGCTGGCGCTAAACTCCCACCCTGCGCACACTTAAAAGTTTCACTCTGGATCATTCGGCCTGTAAAGCAGCCTGGGTTATTGTTCAGCCTAATCAGCTAATCAATGCCTTTTGAGCTGGATCAGTGCTGACTGCTGCTGACTCTGAACGCAGCATGTTACACGGTTCCTTCAAAACACACTCAGGCAAGCAGCGAGACTTATGCTGTAGCGCTAATGAAAAGCTTCATGTCTTCTAAGATTTATCGACAAGCTTTTCTGGAACTGCCAAGGGAAAGAAAGATTCATCTTGGTGCTACAATACAAAGTCTGCTGCGCCGTGTTGAAGGGACACCTTAAAAGAGAATAATGAATTGTTGTATTCTTTGAGACATGAATAATTCTGCAAACAGATGACAAAAAAAGGCTTGATGTGCTCTTTAATGCAGCGTGATGCTTCCCCTTGTGGGCTCTGCTCATCTGTGTGACATCCGTGTGCACTCAGGCAGAATATTCAATCATCGTGATGCTGGGAAAACTTCAAAAGCAGCATTCAGTGTTTCCCAAGGTTCCTCCCCCTGGGTTTTGGATCTCAGCTTGCACATGCAAGAACGGTTCCCCGCCCCATTCATTGTGAGGAGAAGTGGCTTCAAAAAGAATTTCTAGCCGTGGTCATCGGAGAGGTCCCTCGCCGGGGTTTTGCGATGACTTCAGAGAAACTTCCTGGTAACACTAGAAGCTATTTGCGCTTGATTCCCCTCAGAACAGGAGCTGCTGAGAATCACTGTGGCTTCTCATGAAACCACGAGATCTCATCAAGATGCTCCTTTAACGAGCCACGTTTCTGCCAAGTCGTCACGTTTGAAACAAAGATGGTGGCGAGAATGAAGAGCCGCTGTGACTGGCCGAGCTGCGGGAGGAAAGGTGACCTGTCAGTGGAAGGAAGACGACGTCCTTGACGAGGAGTGACGGAGCTGCGAGCTGACAGCAGAGCAGTCTGCAGAGCCACCGATGACCAAAGCCTTGGGTAGATGCTGGTGTGGAGTCAGTGGAGCAGCACTCATCCCTCACACTTTCTGCAGTAACACAAAGTGATTGACTTTCATGTTGATTCAGGCTTTTATCTTCCCACCACTGAACAGGAGGGGGTTCGTTGTCTCGCTCCAGGACACATTTTATATTTATATTTATATTAGGAGCCAAGAGAGTGAAACACACGGCCTTCTCCTAGTGAACAGAAGAAGCCAGCTCGAACCTTGTGGACAACTCGGCCCTGCTGAACTGAAATCTTCGCCGGATTCACACAGGGCTTTGTCATACTGGGCCGTGATCCCAGCTCATCCTGGGTCCGTTTTTGTATTAGGAGATTTAACGTGAGATTTAACACCGTGAGATGTTCACACCTGTCACGTACTCTGCTCACAGATTTGATCCATACAGTGAGTCCAAACTCTCAGGAAACTGGGCTCATAACCGTCAGTTTCCCTCCACTGGACTGAGACTTCCCATCTCCTTTAATGAAACAGCGCATGGAGACATGAACTCAGCATTATTTCCATTTTATATTAGCGTGCATGTAAATGTGGCCACAGACAGCGATGCTATTCCCCTGTTCCCCGGTTTTATTATGTACATCTACAAACCAAGTGAGCGTGCTCTGTGAAGCTGTAATCGCTGCAGAGGTGCTGCACCAGCTCCTGCACCAGCTCCTGCATTCACAGTGTATTTCCTTTGTTTGTGTGTGCACATACATCACACGCAGGCAGAGCACACGAGTGCAGCAGCCGTTGTTGCATATTGAACTTTGCCCGGCAGCATTAAAGCTCCCTGCAGGAAGCGCGCAGCGATTGTGCTGTCGGTGATTTATGGAATCACGAAGCGGTGATGCTGTGCAGCTTCAGTCCCTGTGGAGTTTGACTTGACACTGTGCCCGAGCCACATCAGCTGTGCTGATACTGTAAAATCCTGCGAGCGCCCCACTGCGCTCTCCCTCGTCAGATATCCATAAATCGCAGCAGAATTCACACTACGTCACGTGAAATAGATTAAAAGACAAGCAAGTTTCAGCATCTTCCCATGATAAACCAGAGCTGCCCCCACCCCGCCCCGCCCCCTCCTCCGTGTGTTGTCATTGATCCATGAGAAGAACTTTGCAGGTCTGTTTCTCCTGTTGCAGCCACAGGGAATCAAACGTTAGCAGGGACAGTGAGTAACGCGGCGCCACTGAGAACAGCAGAAAGTGGAAAAACTAAACTCTCCAATAAAGAAAGTCAAAACAAAGAAGCAAAAAAAAAAACATCATCCTCAAGCCAATTAAAGAAGGGGGGAAGCCGAGCAGATTGATATCAATAATGCATCGCGGCCTTCGCTGCCCAATGGGCTGATGCTCTGCAATTTGCAAAATACACAGTCTATGTGTATATTTAATGGGGGAAGCTACACGGAGCCCTCGGTTACATAAAGAAAACATGGACAGATAAACGGTGCAGAAAAAAGCTGCTGCCTTGTTAGTTTGTGAGAACGCTGAGCAAGCAGGAACGCTGCGAGGCTTCCGCTGACGTTGATGAAATGCTGAATAAATGTGTGTGTCTCACTGTGTGTAGCGTGTGGTGTTGTACATGGGGAACATCAGCAACATGGGGAGCTGACAACACACTGTATGTGTAACAAAAGACCTGTCAACAAAAACACAGCCATGTTTATGTAACTCGTGTCTGCAGTGAGTGTCGAACAGGACTGTTACTGGAAACATCTGAGTTTATACTTTCAATCTAACTGTTAACTGCTGAACCGCTACACGTTGTTTCACAGTTTCATAACCGTAAAACAACAAAGTCTAAATTGCACGATAAATGTCAAGTGACTGCAAACAGACGATAAGAGATGAAGCTGTGTAACACAGCACATGCCAGGGGATGTCAGGCATTAACACCAGGAGCTCAGCGCAGTCTTACTCTGCACGACATCATATGGACCAGGTCAGCATCAAGTCATGTTTTCTACACAGTCACATGTGAAGACTGTGACTGTGCAGAAAGACAGACAGCCTCATTTTGTCATTTTGTTCCTCTGAAGAACATGAGCCTCATGACCTTTGTCTCGTCCTCAGGTGACCGGTGGAGAGCTGCACTTCAGCTACAGCTGTGGACCAGCCCCCCACGGTTCACTCACCATCAGGTCTGATCCAGTGTCAGACGGCCGGTGGCACAGCGTTCTCCTGGAGGTCAACTCCACCACCCTGAGGCTGACCCTGGACGAGCAGCACCCGACCTCCACCACCCTGACCGAGCCGTGCCGGATGATGCGCTCCCATGGCGCTTTGCTCTTCGCTTCCCTCTCTCGGGGCTCCGCTCCAACGGGCCACGGGCAGCCGCGTAACTTCGTTGGCTGCCTTGAGCGCCTGGAGCTCAATGGGGAGCCAATCAGAGTGGGGGACACGGCGGAGTGGACGGGACCGGGGCACAGGCGGGCCTTTGGCGTGTATCAGTGCTGCAGCAGGGCGGGAGCCTGCGACAACAACCCCTGTCAGAACGGAGGCGTCTGTGAGGAGGACGCCGTCGGAGGTGAGCGCACAGACAACAACGTGTCAGAGCTGCCGCTGAAAACTAAAAACACACAATGACTTTGTGAACTTTTGAACGAGCCATGTTTTCAGTGTTGGACTGGGACCAGAGCAGGACGGTCAGGACGGTCAGGCTGAGGGACAGACACGTTTACACAAAGAGACACACAGAACAAACACACCTGTCTTCTCAGAGCCGTCCTGTCGGCCACAGCAGAACGCAGATCTTATCCCGCTCTCGGACTCTGACATCACAGCGTCACTTATTGCCATTTCAGGTTATCACTAATTGACCACATGCATCAGTTATTGGTAAAACACAGAGAGATGAGGGAGGCGTCCATTATGTGTCACAAAAGAGGATGTTGGCAGCTTGACTTGGTCTTTTCTTCAAACTGCAGCTGATAAGCACAGCTGCAGTTTTACAGATAAGTCCTGACTGTTTTTCTACTGAGGTGGATATGAAGCCAAACACAAAGCTGGAGGAGATACACATCTCTGTGTTTGGAAGAACAGTGTAAACAAACGAACCCTGAAGCCGTTATCAGAAACCCGGCGCCTGCCGTGTTTCTTCTTTGTGGGTTTTACCCGACGGGTCACTGAACCGCATCGTTTCTAATTCTGCTGCGGCACAATGAGAAAACGTCCAGCGCGACTCCGTGGGCCAGGTGTTCACTCCGCTCAGGACTTTATTCATCATCATGTCGAGTCACATTTCAGCTCAGCTCCAGGCTCAAAGTCTGAGTGCGATGCTCAACAACACATAAATATTATCTCCCAAAAGATCCAGGTCAGAAACGAGGACGGCTCCGAGACTCTACTTTTTGTTGTTCGTTCTGTTTTCCTGAGATTTCAATTTAGTTTGTTGCCCGAGAGAGAAAAACCTGGATGTGGAGAAAAGGGATGACAGAGCAGAAAGTCAGATGAGCCTGTACGAGCTCAGAGCTTCTTTTAGGTCTCAACAGGTAAACAGAGGTGAAATAAAGTCTAAACTTCCACTGGTAACGTCACTTTAACACGACATACAACAGACTGACGCAAGTCGTCATGTTCAGCAGCCACACCCCCTGCGCGATTATGACATCATACACATGTCAAACACTGCGGTTGCCCAGACAACAGCAGTTGTCTCTGCCCTACCTGTCACAGCATCAACAGAGGAGCTGCAGTGAGTTCACCTGTTGACACATCTGGCAGCTCAGCCCCCCCCAAACACACACACACACACGCACCAATACAGACATGCAGATACGGGCCCTCTGACCCCAGATTGACCCCAGATTGACCTCAGATGACCTCAGATGACCCCAGATTGAGAGATTTCCACACACTTTGTTATTTCCAGGAAACTGACCATTATTTGCTGTTAGTGCTTCAATTCTTCTGCGTTAAGTGTCCAAGTGTCCTTGAGCAGCACAATGAACTGTGTGTGTGTGTGTGTGTGTGTGTGTGTGTGTGTGTGTGTGTGTGTGTCAGACGTGGGACACAACCATCCTCCAAATGACTGTAATACAGTGAAGCTAATAAGCAGAAGGATCCTGCAGGCAGCAACGTGATCAAACTGGTAATAACTGGTTCTGTCCCAGTCCAGAATGGTTTGAAGTGATTAAAAGTGCTGAGTCACCATGGTTCCATTTCCTGTCGCGCCGTTTCTTCTTCTCTGATGGTTTTGTCTTCGTATGATGTTGAATGATGTCAGAGTCAGTGACAGCACATCTGTCTCTGAGCAGTTATCAGCAGGAAGAGGAAAACATGTTGACCAGTGTTCAAGTGTTTTAGGCTGATTTTTCTCTAAATATCAAGCACACACACACACACACACACACACACACACACACACACACACACTTGGTTCTGTGCTTAGATCAGCTTGACCTTTGCTTTGATTCTCTCACCGCCTGCAGGGGAGAGCTGTCCCTGGCTTTGATCAGTCGCTCTTGTCTCAGACGTTTGGGTGTGTTTTATTTACTCTGCAGAGCCGCGCTGCAGGTGTTCAGCCCTCTTCCACGGCGCCCGCTGCGAACTGGCCGACAACCCGTGCGCCTCCCAGCCATGTGACCACGGCAGGGTGTGTGTGCCCAAGGCTCCTGGCTACATGTGCAACTGCTCTCTGGACAACGCTGATGCAGGGTAAACACACGCACACACACATGCACACTGCACGTATTCACCGTGGTGAACCACAGGGTCAGAGGTCAGGGCCGAGGCTCACTGATCCAACAGAGCAGCTACTGTTGCTCAAACTGCTGAAGAAGTTCATGCTGGTTCTGGTAGAGAAGTCTCATCTTAACTCCAACAAGATAAACACAGAGTCCAGACGACTCCGATTAAATGCAGCGTCACTTGCACTGAGGTACATGCTCCCAACCTGAAAACCAACACACATGGCCTTGAATTTGCATGTGTATGAGATTGGACTCGCATGTTCTTACCTATAATGTGCGCACACACACACACACACACACACACACACACACACTACAACCAAGTAGTTTTATTCCGCTCACACCACCACCGGCCGCCAAAGAGAAGAGTCACGTTCAAACGAAATTACAGCTGCATTTGCATATTCCTGCCTTCATTAAAGCCGCCTGTGGAATCGCGCGGCTCCTCGCGGGTATTAACCGCGGTCCGTGTTGCAGGTGGAGCTTTGATTAACTCAGTGAATGAGAAATGACCGCTGGTGGATTGTAATTGCAGGACGTGGGAGTTTGCTTTGTGACTTGTAAAGCAGAGATAGATGCTTCATGTTTGATGTGGTCTGATAATTATAACATGTGCGTCACATTTTAATCAGCGTCTGCAGCGGCGCAGCGGCGCAGGAGGAGGCATGTTCCTCTAACGTCCGCTGTGTATTTTCATTTACCATCATCTGCAAGAGCAGTCATCCATCGAAACACAAACAGGACTTCATCAGATTTTCTCTTTCCAAAATCCAAAGGCTCATCACCCCCCCCCCCCCCAGAAAAAAAAACAACATTATTGAAAGTTGTGTTTGGCTGTGAAGCTGCAGGAAGGTTCAGGGAATCCACCGCCTGGGAAACGAGCGGGTGAAGCTGAACATCAGGCAGCGCTATGTAAAACTAAATGATAGGCTTCTGTTAGTATCGCAGCAGCAGCAGCAGCCGCAGCAGTCGCAGCAGCCGCAGCAGCAGCAGCCGCAGCGCGGCGGCGGCGGCGCTGAACAATCAGAGCTCTTCCAGTGGGTCCTCGGGGTCGTGTTTCATGCCTGAGCCCAGAAGATGGAGAACTGCACAGCGTCTCTCAGTATCTTCAGCCAAGTTTAACCTTCACTGCTCGGCCAAGGAGGAGACCTCTGGACCGGAGAGCTGCCATTCATGCTACACGGAGAAGACTTAATCAATAACTAATTATTTTAATAATACATGAATTGATTATGTATTTGTTCCAGTTTCTCCTCCTTCCATTTTTCTTAATGGACTTCTGGTCAAACATAAAAAGCCCTATGAAGACGTCACTGTTCATCCATCACAATCAATCAAAGTGAAAATCAATCGTTTAAATGTCAAACATTATTATCACAGCAATAGCATGTTAGCATTAGCACCTCATCATGGAGCAGCTGGTGACAGTAACAGTACACTGCCTTCACACTGCAGAACAACAGTCCTGTTCATCTCCAGCCTCCTTCCCTCCTGCAGGTGCCACAACCAGATAGATGTGTGTTCGCCTGACGCATGTCCTGGAGGCTTCGACTGTAAGGTCACTGACGGCTCCATCCACTGCGACCCCCTGCCTCAGGTCAGTCACAGCCACAACTACCTGATCACTCTGCTGCTTTGTCACTCTTTCATCTGTCTCCTGCTCAACCTGTCAATCCTCTCGTCTCCAGAAGGTCATTCCAATGATCGGCTATGTGGAAATCATGGAGATCAGTGCCAGCGTGCTCGGGCTGCTCCTCCTGGTCGGCGTCTTCGTTTGCATCAGGAAACGTTACGTTCAGCAGAAGAAGAAGAAGCCGGTCTGTGTCCAGGACTCCAACAGGTGAGAGCGAAGCTTTTATCTTAGTGCCGAGTTCATTTCTCTGAGTCACAGCCTCTGACCAGCAGAGCAGCAGAGGAGAAGGTTGGACCTTCACACAGATATAATAACATGCTCCTCTTTAACCCCCCCACAGCTACTTCCAGCCCAGTTTGGCCAAGAGCCTGAAGGCCGACAACCAGGACCTCAACCCCATCGAGATGAGCTCGCTGGTCGGCCCCACCAACAACCTCGACCACACGCCCTTCAGGTCTCTCCGCCCACGCAGCCAGATTTCTTCATCAGGAGGCGGGCTTTCCTCCGTAAAGACGCAGGGGCCGGTCGTGTGCAGCGTGGCCCCCAACCTGCCCGCCAGGCCCCCGTCCAGCTCCGACAACGACTCCATCAGGAAGAACCACTGGGACATGGACTATGAAGGTGGGTTTGTGTATGTGTGTGTGTGTGTGTGTGTGTGAGAGAGAGAGGGATTCTTGGATGATTGCCATGGCAACAAGTGTTTTAATAATACTGTAAAACAATGTTGTAGCAGAGACGTGAGCGCCGTCGTCCACTGAAGACACTTTACTGCTGCCTACCTCAGACTGTTGGTGTTTATCATCTGCAGAAATCTCTGGGAACGTGTGACGTTTTCTGCTCTTTACGGTGATTTTTGACAAAAACGACGGTCGGTTGAAAACAGACACAGAGTCAGTGTCAGCTTCACACAGCACAGACGTGACTGAGTCTCCAGGGTGAACGTGCGATGCTGCGGCAGAAGCAGTGGAAACATACAGAAACACGGTTATCGGGTCATTATGGGATGCAGTAGTAAGAACATCAGTTTCCCCGGTGTGAAGCCGCACCTCCATATAAAAGGTCAACGGGCTGAGTGAGTCAGTCATTCAAGGTCACCACAAACAAGTATGAAGTTGTCCTGTGCAGTGGTGCATCGTGGGAAACACCAGGCTGCCCGTCAGCGCGCGGCACTGATGAAAGTGCAGCAGAGGAAGCGTCCACAGGCCGATCAGATGTGATACCATCAGGAAATAAAACGATTCCTCTGTTTCATCTCAACGTCTTTATTTTCCACTTGGTTTTCTCTGATTGCTTTTCTCTCCTCTTTCATATCTCACTTCTTTTTTTTCTACCGTCACTCCGTCTCTATTCTGCTCTCAGTCTATAACATGGAACAACCTCCCTCCCTCCTTCCTCCTGCCCCCCCCCCCCTTCACATCCCTCTGTTGTTTCCCCTCTGTCAGTGTCTTCACCACACGTGATCAGAGCTGGTAAAACTAAATAACAGTTTAGATGCATAAATTAATCACTGATCGTCTTTCTGACATTTATTAATGATCACTGTGACATCACCTGTGACATCACCTGTGACATCACCTGTGACATCACGGTGATCACCACTGTGCTTCAGAAGAACAGAGTCAGGAGGAAGAAAGGAAAAACAAAACACTTGTGTCTCTTCAGTCTCTCTCACATTCCCCTGCTCTCATCTTGTCGTCTTTCTCCTCCTCCCTCGCTCACTATACTTTTTCATTTATTGTTTTTCTGTTGTTCTCTCTCTCTGTTGTTCTCCTCCTCTTCTTTTATCCCTCGCTCTGCCTCTCTACAGTCTGTTTGTCTTCCTTTGTTCCCGTCTTGCTCTCTCTCTCTCTCTCCTCCGTGCCTTCCTGACATTCTCTCTCTCTCCTCTTTTGTGTGCAGCATTTTTTCCTTCTTTTCATGTAACAGATCAATACAGCCGTGAGTCATACATTCACAGCTATGTTCACGAGACAGATGAAGAGAGGCAGATGTGGCGTTCGTCACGCCGCCGTTCCCCAGGCAACACCAGCCTGGCAGGTCGTTCATCTGCTCGACCTTCTCCCACAGAACAAAGGACACATTCCTGTCGCTCTTCACTTGTCGTCCGACGCTCTGTTAAAGGGGACCGCCTCAGTTCACTGACCCCGGCGCTGACTCGCCTGTCGTAGGAGCGCAGGTGACTCCGCTGTGGGACACGCCCACAACAGAGCCACAGCCTCTGCTTTTATGAGTATTAATGACGTGATGAAGCGTCCAATCACAAACCGAAAAATATCAATCCCTTGGTTCGAATCCTCCAGAAGTGCAGGAGGATGGATGTTGACAGCAAATCAATTAATATGCATCATTTATTTTCTTCATCAACAAACGCTCTGTTTCACGTCTTCACAAACGGCTGAGGAACAACCTGCGGCTCGGTGCCGCCGCCGCCGCCGCTGCCGGAACTAAACACACACCGTGCGTCGTCTGACACCAGTTATGCTTTTAATTTTCCCGTTCATGCACCGTTTCTCTGATTAATTGTAGAATGAGGCTCAGAGGCAGCAAATATTTATCATTCCTCCGTAAAGTGCAAAGACCTTCACAATTAAAAACATGAGATATGCAGAGCAGAGTATTTGAAAGGAGCTCCAGGTACAGCTCCAGCGCTCTGGTCGGAGTAAAATGAAAACAAAGCTGCAGCCGCTGGCGGCAGAGCGCTGAGACTCGCGTCCTTTAACTCGTGTAGAAACAGCAGCCTGGTTGAATTCTGATGTCTCTGTGGGGCTCCGCAGGTTTAAAGTCTTAAAAGACCCACGTTCCTGTTGAGTTCACGCTCACTGCTCCTTCTGCAGAGTGTGAAGTGAGTCCAGGGGAAGACGAATCCACAGAATTACAGCTCCTCCTCACCAGCTCAGCCAGGACACACGACAGAGTTTTATCTTAGAGGACCACAACACACTTGGTTTGTCCAACTCTGAGCCCGTGTGTCGTCCACATGATGGTTCTGGTTTAATACTCAACACAACGATCGAAACGTTCGATGTGTGTTTTAGTTTTCATGCAGGAAAACAACAACAGAGGTTTTTGTTTGAAGGGTTTCCAGTAAGTGACCTGCAGACTGGACGACTGGCAGCAACTGTCCACACACACGTGACGACACACACACGTCCTGAAGCTCGAGTCGTTTGTTAAAACGTCGCAGCATCACACACTCCACTTTCACTTTGTCTCCTTCTCTTCCTCTCATCTCTTCTTCCTGTCTTTCTTCCTCCCGTTCTCAGGCAGCTGTGACCCAGGAGGTCGAGGAGGTCGTTCACTAACCGGTGGTTCAATTCCAGGCTCCTCCAGGCTGCATGTTGAAGTGTCCTTGGGCAGGGCACTGAACCCACACGTGCCCTCTCTCTCAGGCCATCTTTCCCTTCACCCCTGGATCCTTTCCTTCTCCTTTCTCTTTCAAATCTGTTGTTACGTTTCACCTTCCTGATGCTTTTGTTTCCTTTCTCTCCATCTTTTCCTCTCTTCCTCCACCATCTGTCTCTCAGCCTTGTTTTCTCTCTCTCTCTCACTTC
Organism: Caranx ignobilis; assembly: GCA_021432705.1. Taxonomy (NCBI): domain Eukaryota; kingdom Metazoa; phylum Chordata; class Actinopteri; order Carangiformes; family Carangidae; genus Caranx; species Caranx ignobilis. Next base: position 24,763,255 of record MU269981.1, read on the forward strand.
CTGTGTCTCGTTCCCTCTCTCTGCCAGCAGGAGCCTGTTCTCATGTTGTTCTGTGTGAAGCTATATGATGTGTTAGTTTGTTGGGATGAAGAGCAGGAATCTGCTGCTGATCCTTTAGATCCTCTGTGTTTTCTGATGTTGATGCTGCACTTGTTCCTGACACACTCTGGTTTATTCCTCCTTTGGATCCTGTAGTAAACGTACTTTTACTTTATCTGGAAACATGTTGACCTGCTTTAATGAAGTCAAAATACCTTGAATCCAGTTCGTCGTCGTTAATGATCAACTGATTGATTCTGATCAGGCAGCATGATGTCATCAGGAGATTCTGACTGTCACACACACACACACACACACACTCAGTTTGACAGGCTGTTTCCACTGATGAATACACCAGGTGTGTGTGTGTGTGTGTGTGTGTGTGTGTGTGTGACATGCTCGAGTGTTGGAGCCACAGCCCTGTTTTCTGCCTCTCTCACTGAACCATGGAACCATGTTGACTTCCACCATGTTGTCCAGGAGCAAACAGAGAGAACAATGTGACGGAGGCAGAAAAGGCCGTGAAAGGAAAACAACTCGAGTGTGAATCAGTGCGAGGTCGTCGGCAGCCTGAGTCCTCTGAGTCCGCGCCGCTTCCTTCTCTCTTCCTGTTGTTAAATCTACACAGGAGGCTTTTGCACGTCTCCTGGGTGGAGCTGCTTCTGGAGGATTAGCACTGAAATTTATCATCAAATAAGTTTTTCAAGGTTGGCTGTTTCAGCTCCAGATTAGTTTCAGGACGAAATCTGAATGATAAAGAAAACAGGCGGGGGCAGAGCAGCTGGAGGAGGTCATCACAAGGTCGCTCCTCAACTGTCTTAATGTTAGTTTTCTGCACCAGCCGTCTGCCGTCCACTCAGACGTCTCCCCTCCCCCCGCTCGCACGATCAGACCCGCACCATTTCAAATCTGCACGACAGGATTTAATATGCAAATCGTTAAAGCTTCTTTAAACCCGTGTGGCACAGCAACAGCCGTCCCACTGTTTATTAGCTTTAATCTGTCAGTGACAACAAGTGTGGATGAGCTGTTTGTTCAGTCTCACACTGAGAGACACTGATATCAGCATGTGTTTGTGGACTCTTCAAGACTGTCTGTGATTCTGAGCAGGAAAATATTTCACCTGGAAACAATGATGTTGGACGATTGTTAAAAAAATAAAGTCAATCTAATAACAACATGACGACAGTGACATAAGTGAACAGCTGTGATCCAGATTCACCTGCAGCCGTTTCCTTCAGTTAAACACCTGTATCACACACGTGCAGTAAAGTAGACCTGATGTTTCTTCCTCTCTCTCCTCAGTCTACCCCGCAGACCCCGACTACTACGGCCGACCCACGGTGCAGGAGTTCCCTCAGTTCGACATCGTGGAGGACACGTACTCCACCTCCACCATGGACTCACGCAGGAACTCCAGATTCGGAGGTTTCCCGTTCCCGCTGGACCGCTGCGACCGCCGCGCGCCTCTTCCACCCTGCTACAGCAACCAGAACCTGGACGACTTCCTGGGCCCTGACGGTCTTCCTCTGCCCAGCTCCCAGTGCCCCAACGAGTACACGGCCATCAGCTACTACCCCACCCAGCACACCCGCAGCCTGGACAACGTCTCAGGAGGCTACAAGAGACTCAGCATGCGCCTGAGCGTGGCCATGCCGTCGTACGCGGAGCAGGCCAGCCCGCCGCCAGAACCCAACACAGCGCAGCCTCAAACACGGCCTGCCGGGCAGAACCCACGGGGCTACGACGGGTCCAGCATGGTGGGCAGCGACTACGGGAGCTGTGAAGAGGTGATGTTTTAAGACCCGGTTCGGCATCTCTTCACTTTTACTTTGAAACAGAACAAGTTCACGGCACCGGCCTCCTGCTCCTCCACTCTACAGCAGCTGGATGAACAAGTCCACTGAAACTCTTCAGCAGCAGCTCCACGCTCTTTTAACTGTGAGATCCAAGTGTCCTCTCCTCACTGATGGAGACGAAGCATGTGAAACACTCGTTCAGATGTCTTTTTTAAACAGCGTAGTCAGACTACATCCAGGCCTCAGGATACCTCAGAGGCAGCGCTTCAGCAGAAGTTCATGTTTTTGTCTGAGACGCCGCTCTGAGCTCTCGTTAACAAGGGTTGTGAAATCATGAACAGTATTATTGACCTGACTGAGGACTGTTTCAGTCAGCGCAGAGAGAAACTCGACCGTGCCTCCGAGGAGAGCGCCACGGGCCAAACGTGTGCCGCAAACTACACCTCCTGCGTTTCAGTCACGCCTGACGAGCCGTCACACAGACATCACCTGAAGCCCTGCCAAACATTGATAATGGTATGGATACTGTGCAGCGTGTGATGTGATTGAACACACGACGGCAGCAGGCACGAGGAAAGCACGGTTACCATGACAGTGGCCGGTGTGACATTCAGCCAACGGCGCCCGATCAGAAATGTCTTTGTGATGAAATCCTGATAAAAGGTTTTATTGTGTTGGATGAAAGGTGGATAACCAGCGAGGTTTGTCATGTCCACGTCCTCCTGCCGAGTGTCTGTGTTCGGATCAAACCAACCAGAAGAAGGCGAGAGGTTTTAAAAATTAAGCACATTTCATGCAGGATGAACATTTCACAGGACTCATCAATCAGCTTAATGTTGTTTATTGTTGCCGTCTGTCACGATGAAAGAGGCTGGATCCTCGAGAAAAAGAAAAAAGCCATGAACAGGAGGCGATGTTAGTTGTGAAGTAGATGTGTTGTAACTTTAACTGTTGCCGTTTCCATGGCTGTAAATTCTGTGTGGATTTTAATGGTGTGAATGAGATCACAGTGTTTTTTTTGGAGGAGATGTTCGTGTTTGTGATGGAGTCGTGCTCAGCAGTGTTGCCGTCACCGATGATAAAAGAAACACTTAATGTGGGGCCGTTCTCAGCGGCAGGAAAGAAACGTCTATGCAGCCATTTTAAATGGTGTAAATGTGCAAAGTGCAGATAAAAGAAGTGCTTGTGTTGGTGGAGCTGGTTGTGCAGTCTGCAGCGTGTTAAAGTGAATGTATTATACTGAGTAGTAAAGTCTGTGTTTGTAAAAACTAACTGTTTAACAGTGAAGAGCCGCAACGTTCACAACTGAATATCACTTCATAAACATTTCTTTAACAACTATCAGTCATTGTTTCTCTGCTGATAACTGCTTTAATTCATCACTGACCTTCACTGACATTTCACTGGGAAAACAACCGACATGGTGAGTAATAGTTCCCTGTTTTCTGTTATTTGTTGTTGAGCCACAACGTGTCAGCAAGTGAAGAATCATTTCAGGTCTGAAAGTGGTTTTTAATGAACTGATCCGCTGAAAGAGACCGACAGCAGCGGCCGTGTCAGTGACAGAGTGCAGCCACAGTGAGCGCAGTGAAAACAGATGTTTCTGCAGATGTTTCCATTTGACCACGAAGCAGTTTCAGTTTATGTTCAAACATGGAGCTCAGACTGATTTTCCTCTGTTGCTATAACAACCACTGTCAGGCACTGATACTATGCAAACGACACACAGCCCTGATCAGGTTGTTTGTGAAGTCCAGATCAGACCTGAGAGCTGCGTGGACAGAGCCTGTTTTGGCGTGTGCACAGTGTTTACTGCTGCTGCCTCCATGTAAACAGGAAGGTGACGCTTGTAAAAAGCTAAATCCCACATCAACTGAGTTTTTGTGCAGCTGAGACAGATATGAGACGTGAGACGATGAGACATTTGTGTGTTAAGAAACATGAGGGTGATTCCTGACTGCCACTTCTCTCCCTCTGCCACTGTAAGAGACTAAACCACAGCAAACACACTGCAAATATTAATATTCAGCCAGCGGTGGTCGTACTGTGATCCTGCTGCTCCGCTCTGCCGCTGCTCTAAGACTCTGCAGCACAAACTCAGGATGCACTTCCAGAGACTTGCATAGTTAATGCTGCACAAAGCTGCACATGCACACAGGCCAGAGGAAGTCTGACTGTCAGTACATGTTCAAGCTTCGTGACGTGTGTAACCTGCTGCATCAAAGACACGTGTCCCAGTCATCTGACACTTCCTGCAAATTTTTCTAAAAGTCTCATTTTTACCTTCCAGGTCAAAACACAATCTATTTTTAGACAACACCCACTGAGGCCATGTGATCGCAGCTAAATCCAGATTTTGAGCTTATTTTTGGAAAAAATCTGAGGCCGTGTCACTAAATCCTGCTGAATCGTTGTGGGTCAACGCAGAAGCTCAGCCGCCGTCTGATGGTTGAACTGTGACCGGTGTTTGAGGTCAGACTCCTGTTGTCGTTATCTTATGTCCATCGGCAGGTGTCGTGTTGTATATACAGTCTGTACCTGTGCTTGTGTTGTCGGTCGTCTGTGCAGAACATGATGTCACTTGAATGTACGTTACATTTGTGTTCATTCATAAAGTTTATTTTTCTATCAATGTGGGCCTCCCCATGTTTTGCTTTGTTGTTTCTCCATGAGAGATTTTATTATGACGTCTTTTCTGTTTTTCAATATTGTACAGAGAAAATGAATAAAGATATTATCTTCTACGAACAACGACTGACGATGGACTTCCTGTTGCTCTGTGATCCCTCCTGAACCGGGGGGGGGGGAGCCCTCCTCAGACAGGATTAGTGTTATCAGAGGAAACCATGGCTCATTTGAATCTTGTTCAGCGATGATGTAACAGTTCATCTGAAACACAACCAATGAGAAACGTCCCAGCTCAGACAGACGTGATATCAATCACCATTTTCTGTGCAACGATACTGATCAACACTCAACTTTGCATTGATCCACATCTTGTGACACATATTGAGCCATTTTTAACATCATATAAAACACATAACAAACAGTTCTTTCTGTCACTAGGCCAAAGAACACTGATGTTTTCCACTTGCATTGTACAAAATTACAGGTGGTCCCCTGTTAAATGATAGTTTTTAACTTTTAGGTTTTAGTTTTTAACTTTTAGCTTTTAACTTTTAACTTTTAGTTTTTAGTTTTTAGTTTTTAACTTTTAGCTTTTAACTTTTAACTTTTAGTTTTTAGCTTTCAGTTTTAAGTCTTTAGCTTTTATCTTTTAACTTTTAGGTTTTAACTTTTAGCTTTTAACTTTTAGTTTTTAGGTTTTAACTTTTAGTTTCTAGTTTTTAACTTTTAGCTTTTAGTTTTTAGCTTTCAGTTTTAAGTCTTTAGCTTTTATCTTTTAACTTTTAGCTTTTAACTTTTAGTTTTTAGGTTTTAACTTTTAGTTTCTAGTTTTTAACTTTTAGCTTTTAGGTTTTAAATTTTAGCTTTTAACTTTTAGTTTTTAACTTTTAAATTTTAGCTTTTAGCTTTTAACTTTTAGTTTTTAATTTTTAACTTTTAGCTTTTAGCTTTTAACTTTTAGCTTTTAGGTTCTAGTCTTTAGCTTTTAACTTTCAGTTTTTAGTTTTTAGCTTATGGTTTTTAGTTTTTAGTCTTTAGCTTTGGTTTTGAACTTTAAGTTTTTAGTTTTAAACTTTTAGCTTTTAACTTGTAGTTTTTAGTTTCTAGTTTTAAACTTTTAGCTTTTAACTTGTAGTTTTTAGTTTCTAGTTTTAGCTTTTAACTTTAGGTTTTAAATTTTAGCTTTTAACTTTTAGGTTTTAGCTTTTAGCTTTTAACTTTTAGCTTTTAACTTTTAGTTTTTAGGTTGTAACTTTTAGTTTTTAACTTTTAACTTTTTAGCTTTTAGTTTTAACTTTTAGTGTTTACTTTTTAGTTTTTAGCTTTTAACTTTTATTTTTTATTTTTTAACTTTTAGATTTTATCTTTTAGTTTTTAGTTTTTAACTTTTAGATTTTATCTTTTAACTTTTAGCTCTTCGCTTTTAGCTTTTAACTTTTAACTTTTAACTTTTAACTTTTAGTGTTTAGTTTCTAGTTTTTAGCTTTTAAAGTCCCGGAAAATTTCCGGAAAATTAGCTGTCTTCCTTGGGAAATGTCCAAAATTTCCAAATTACCAACAAATTCCAGAAAATTCCCGGAAAACCTCGAAAATTCCCGGAAAATTTCCGGAAAAATCCCGGAAAATTTCCTGTCTTCCTAGAAATTTTCAGTCTTTCTGGAAAATTCCCGGAAAATTTCCAAAAATCCTGGAAATTCCCGGGACATTCGTGTAAATATCTCAGAAAAATCCCGAAAAATTTCCTGTCTTCCTGGAAATTTTCAGTCTTTCTAAATAATTTTCCGAAATCCCCTGCTAAATTTCTGGAAAGTTGCAGGTAAAATCCCGGCAAATTTACAGAAAATTCCCCGAAAATTTCCAGAAATCCCGGAAAAGTTCCTGTCCTTCTGGAAAGTTTCCACAATTTCCAGACAATTCCCGGAAAATTCCAGGAAAATTTCCGGAGAAATCCCGGGAAAATTCCGTCTTTATGAAAAGTCTCCAAAATTTTCGGTCCTCCTAACTGATTGATGATCCAAAATTTTAGCTTCTAGTCTTTAACTTTTAGTTTTTAGTTTTTAACTTTTAGCTTTTAACTTTTAACTTTTAGTTTTTAGTTTTTAACTTTTAGCTTTTAACTTTAAGGTTTTAGCTTTTAGTTTTTTTTAGTTTTTAGTTTTTAACTTTTAGCTTTTAACTTTTAACTTTTAGTTTTTAGCTTTCAGTTTTAAGTCTTTAGCTTTTATCTTTTAACTTTTAGGTTTTAACTTTTAGCTTTTAACTTTTAGTTTTTAGGTTTTAACTTTTAGTTTCTAGTTTTTAACTTTTAGCTTTTAGGTTTTAAATTTTAGCTTTTAACTTTTAGTTTTTAACTTTTAAATTTTAGCTTTTAGCTTTTAACTTTTAGTTTTTAATTTTTAACTTTTAGCTTTTAGCTTTTAACTTTTAGCTTTTAGGTTCTAGTCTTTAGCTTTTAACTTTCAGTTTTTAGTTTTTAGCTTATGGTTTTTAGTTTTTAGTCTTTAGCTTTAGTTTTGAACTTTAAGTTTTTAGTTTTAAACTTTAGCTTTTAACTTGTAGTTTTAGTTCTAGTTTTTAGCTTTTAACTTTTAGGTTTTAACTTTTAGCTTTTAACTTTTAGTTTTTAGGTTGTAACTTTAGGTTTTTAACTTTTACTTTTTAGCTTTTAGTTTTAACTTTTAGTGTTTACTTTTAAGCTTTTAGTTTTTATTTTTAACTTTTAGTTTTATCTTTTAGTTTTTAGTTTTTAACTTTTAGCTTTTAACTTTTAGCTTTTCGTTTTTTTTAAACTTTTAACTTTTAACTTTTAACTTTTAGTGTTTAGTTTCTAGTTTAGCTTTTAAAGTTTTTTACTTTTTAGTTTTTTTTTAGTTTTCAGTCTTTAAAATTTTTTTTTCGTTTATCTTTTTTAGTCTTTTATTTTAGCTTTTAGTTTTTTATTTTTTCTTTTAGTTTTTAGTTTTTTTTTTTTAGTCTTTTAACTTTTGATTTTTAGCTTTTAGTCTTTAACTAGTTTAACTTTCAGTTTTTTTTTAACTTTTATTTTTAGTTTTTAGTTTAAAGCATTTAGTTTTTAACTTTTAGTTCACAGATGTTCGCTGAACACCTCACGAGCAGCAGACCTTTGGTCAATGCCAACAGTATTTCTGTGGGGAGCACAGGTGGTTTATGCTTAACACAAAGTGTCCTGCTGGGGGTCTTGTGTCCTGTGGGGGACCAAAGGTCCTGGTCCTGACACCAGCCCAGACTATAGTAACATGCCATTAAAGGTCAAAGGTCAATTTCAACATCATCAGGTGAATGAAAGTTTACATCTTTAGAAAATCGAGTCCACAGCAGCAGAGTGAGAGTCCAATAACCTGCAGTGACCCTGTGACCTCTCATTAGGTCAGATGACCTGCCACACACACACACACACACACAAGTGTGTAATACCAGTTCATGTCTTTAGACCCCAGCTGTGAGGCTGCCTGTCCTCTCCAACCAGCTGTCAATCATGCTTTCCATCCTTGTCTCTCTCTCACTCTCACACTCACACACACTCTCTCACACACGCACACACACAGTCCCTGGTGTCAGACAGGAGGGATGTTGTGTGTCAGGTGATCAGTTCAGCGAGGAGGACAGAGAGGACGGACACCACGACATGTTTTAGTCTGCTGTGTTTGTGCCCTGACAGACGTGTCGTCTGCTGCACTACAAGGCCGATAATTTATGATTTTCATGCTGGACGCAGCCACAACACGGACATGCAATCAATCTAACATGTCCTGAGCTCAGAACAGAGCAAGACCCGTGACGCCCAATAAAAAGTAACATACAAGTTGGGAAAGGTGCTGTGATGGAGGTCAGTGACCTGATACATACAGCACAAAGCAGGAACAGGCCGTATATTATCTGGCTTCACACCCTGAAAAAATCAAAGGATGTTCAGGTTTTATTTTCTTAATCCCCTAAAAATGGATTAAACCCAGAGTTAAGTCCTGACAGCTTGAAATAAGGATTAGAAAAGAAATAAATATGTGTCCCGCTTGTCGAAACACTGAAGCGCCTCTGTGTCTCTGCTGCTGCAGAGTCATCACCAGTGTTTCATACGCACAGCTCTTTCTCCACAGGTTTAAACAGCTTTGACTTGAGGGCCTCAGTCAACACGAATCAATATACTAAAGTAGGTGATCCAGGAAATAAAGAACCACCAACTAACTGAAAATCAACGGATATCCTACTGATCAATCTGCCAATCAGCAAAATCCTCTCAGTCTGAGTCGGTGCTGAGGTCTGAAGTGAAGCAGACCTGCCTGCTTCATGGTCGCTGCATGTTTCCACAGTTTCTACATGTGGATTCAGTGGAACTGTGGAAGTTAATAAAACTCCACCAAACTCTCCCCAAAAATTCATTTTCACAAAATCACTGCTTAAGAAAGTTCAAGTTCTTTCACATCCACTGGATTCAGAGCAGAGAAAACACAGCCCCTCTGTTCAGGACCTGCACCAGGACTCAGACCTTGAGCCTGGACTCCTTGGTCAATTATTTGCAGGGTAACAAATAAACTTTCGTGTTTAACTTATGAGCTACCGAGGACGACAAGTACCAGGACGGCTACAGATGAAATGGGTGAGGTAAGATGGACAAAGTCCTCCTACATGGTACAAAATACTTCATTTTACATTATGATATGTGTTATTCAGGACCGTACGAGGTTCAGGTGCTGCAGCTGCAGTCGTTCAAATTCTTTAACAAAAACAAACAGACAGGATACAGACACATTGATAAACACACACGGCCAGGATGCTGCAACCGACGGTGCAAGTCATATTATTCAACATCTCTCTCTCTGTCTTTCTCTCACACGCTCTCTCCCTCCCTCTGTATGTGTACAAATACAAAAGTACTAGTGGTATCGGTATCGATACTCGGTATCGGAGAGTAATCCAGACTGAGCACTCGTACTCAAACACCCCTAGTAACAAACATCTCACTCAACCACAGATTAAATCACAACAAATGTAGAGCAAGTCAAACAGTCTGATCTTCACTCATCAACAGCAGAAGATGAGAAATGCCAACAACCTGTAAAACAACCTTTAGAGACAGTTTTCTTTTCACAACAGCTTGTATTTACAGTTTCAGACAGACCACAGCTTCGTTATTACCTGCAACACGTCTACAGACGCAGGGAAAGGCCTGTACAACACAACTATAGACATACTGTGGTGAGAGAAAAGCATCTTTAGTTTACTATCATCTCCTTTTATGTAGTATTTCCTCTTTTCTTGTGTGAATGAAGCTCGACTTTCCTCCACACAGCACACGAAGCAGAGTCTCAGCGACACAGAGCCGTTAAGTCCTGCTGCAGATCCAGATCATTTACTGTGACATTGATTTGTTTAGAGTCTGCTGTACACTGTTTGTGATTGGCTTCAGAGATGACTGCACTCTCAGTGGCCTCAGAGTAAATGGAGAAACAGGCTTTTGCCTGGGGTCATGTTGAATATATAGGGAATGTGCTATACCTTGGTGTGTATCATTATCTGGGTATGAAATGATCACACGGTACATGATACACTTCACCAAGCGGATGAAAGTTTTCCCCAAAAATGTACTTGTGCACTCCTGCTGCTTCAGTGCCTCTGTGTTTTCCTGCACTCAGCATGTTTACTGTAATCAACACACAACACGCTCCTGTTTTAATAGACATGACAAGAATCCACTGGAACAACAGATGTGCTCTGCTTCTAATCACACATGGCATTGTAAAAAATAAAAGTCTGTATAAAGCCTTATATTAAATACAGATTGTCCACAGTAGCGGGCTTAGGCTTCACATTGGTGTGTTGACGACTCGGGCCATTGCCACTGACCCTAATGTGTAAGACAGTGACGGAGGATGGCTGGCAGGTGATGCCCTGAAGGCAGAGGCACACACCTGATACCTTCATGGAGATTACCACCATCTCAGAGGAGAGGCAGGGAGCCTCTGATGAGTGATTTGTGTATTTAAGACAAGATTTGGTATGATCACTGCAGCAGTGTGTACCTGAAGTGTAAATGTACCCGACATTATGAAGACTAATGAGTTATAGCTTACAGTCCAGCACACGGTGGCAAAGCAGCTACCTCACATTAAAACTAAAGATTACCAATCAAGTTGCTCCCATAAAACCCATATTTATGATGCCTTTCTTATAATGTCATATTATGAAGATCTAAGAACTGAAGCAGTAGCAAAGTCTGAGCAGGTTATGGACAACAATGCTGCTCTTCAGCACCAGGCACCAGGCTCCAGGCGCAGCAGAGCGGTGTGATGGAGAACAGAGCGGACGGGGGCATGCATCATTACACTTCAACAGAGAGCCCATCTCTATCTTTCTACATCTACCGTATCACAGTTAGAGCAGAGCAGATCCGCCATGTTAGATTATCACAGATGCATTGAGTGAAATGTTCCACTCGCTTTGTATCTTGGCCACAAAATATGTGATGAGCGGGACTTTCCTTTCCATAATATCTATATCCTGAGTTTATAAATCACTCGTTCACTGAGTAGTTTGTTATTAACAGATAAAAGTTTAGGCTAACACGCTGGATAACGATAGCAACTCATGCAACAGGCTGATAAATGTAAACTCGCTTCTGTAAATATAACTTAATCCAACTCTGTCACATTACACTAGTAGTGAGGTTAAAGCAGACACTTGGAGCTAGTCTGGGTCACATTTGAACACACAGGTGTCACCCCTGCAACACAGACAGAAAATACATGGTTTAGTCTCAAACACAAGGAGTGAAATGTTACATTCCACCCCATAGTCTGGGTTAGTTACCATTAAAAATGTTTGAGTTAAAAAAAAACAAAAAACAAGAAAAGTAGAAAAATAAAGTCTATAATCATTTATACATGACGTTTAAAAAATAATATCACTCAATTATATTTGAACAATCATCAAAAGTAAAAATAAAACGACAAAAAAAAGACTAAAATTGTTGTTTTCAGTTTTTCAAATGTGAAGTTCAAGTGTATTATTCAGTTTTTTTCTGTCATATGTGACAGGAGACTGAATATCTGGGGCTGTGGGCTGTTGGTCAGACATATACAGACAGATAAATAATGAATCAGAATAGTTGGAGCTCTGTTTTATTTATGAATCCACCTCATATAAAAGTAGAAACAGAATTAAATCAAGCTCATGTTTGGCCTCACTACATGCCGACAGGCTCGTACAAAAGGACGGCAGGTGAATCCTGATTTAAAAAAACATAACATACATGTATGAAATGAGTCACCGCGCTCAGGCTGGTGCTGCATTGTTATGACTTTAAGAGAAAAGTTGCAGGGAGGAGGTGGAGAACAACAGGGTGTCTGTGCGTACAAAGCTCTGATACACATCCTTATCTTTACATGCTGAGTGCCGGCATTATTACTGACGTGACTCATTTCCTTTGTGTGGCACAAAGCTGCTCTCTGCTGTTGCTATGGCTGGATTCATCTGCTGGGGGCAAAGGTGCAACGCGTCTCCTGTCCCCCACCATGTCTGTACATTGTGTGTTGTGCCTGTTAGTGTCAAGTGCCTGTGTGCACCACACGCACACTACGCATCGCATCGCAGCCTCAGCCTTGAAAACCTCCAGTGTGGAAACAGCGTTGTGTTTAATATTTGTCGTTAACTCTGTTCAGACTTCAGTCTTCCTCTGTATTTCCAACATAACAGTCCACTCTTACACTTTCTTTATCACTTTGTCCAGAGGACCAGCTCTAAACGATTCAGCCTGAAACCCAGTTCTGCGAAGACGGAAATGAGTCACGCTTTGAATTTCAGACGCTCATCTTCTACGTTATCATCTTAACCTGCTGCGAGAACAGAAAGTCACGACACTGACTGTGGGTCAGTTCACCAGAAGAACAGGTTTTTGTTACACGTAAATGTGTAATTTAGACAGAAGTACCAGCGGAAGCACATATTCCTCCTCTTCCAACCTCACCACTCTTACACACACACACACACACACTTATCCTCACACACATAAATACACACTGCTGTCAGGCCTTATTAGATGTGTGTCCATTAAGCTTCCCTCAGCAGCATCACGGATCAGACATCTATCAAGCATGGTTATGCAGTGTGTGTGTGTGTATAGCCCTGCTGTCATGTGTGTATTTTTAGTGTGTCTATGAGGAGAGGTTTACATGTGTGTGAGAGCCAGTGTGTGTGTGTGTGTGTGTGTGAATACTATTCCATGAGACATCAAACAGCTTCAATTATTTCAGCACCCCGGGTGTCGTCCTCATTATCCACTTAGAGTGATCAGTGTACCTGAGTGTGTGTGTGTGTGTGTGTGTGTGTGTGTGTAGGTTTGAGATGAGTTAACAGTCAGAGACCGAGTCAGATCAGGTTTAAACAGAAGAAGATTCACTGTCATAATAACGCTCAGCTCAGGTGTGAGGCAGATGATGTTCTGTGTATTTTGTTGGTGCATTGATTCTGGGAGCAAAGAACAAATTGATCAATAATAAACGATATGTTTGACATTTTTAATTGACACTGAAGCTGTGTTAATAATTTAAAAAAAACCTAAAGGCTACTTGCTGGTTAGAGGACACCTTTTGCTTCACCTTTTTCCTTAAACTGATCAGTTGATTCTCAGTGAAACTGTCACACGCTAATAAACATTATTTCATCAAGAATTTGAAGCATCACACGCAAAATGATCCAGTCAGTTATTAAAACACTGTCATACAAAAATGTACGTGCTATTCATATGTACAACGTGAAGTGTGATGATCATCTGCTACAGTAAATTGGCTGAATTGTCTTGATGTCCAGTGTAAAGAGGCTTCACTGGCCTGAGACACGTGTGTTTACACTGCAAAAGTAACTGTGCAAAGAAAGCAAAAGAGAACAACACAAAATCAAATAACTATCATCAAGTCTGTAAATCCTCATCAGTTCATTAAAATCTGACGTAACTTTCTCCAGTCAAATTTCTGGAAAAGTCACTTTTACATTTTCCATAAAAGAAAGAAACTGATCAGAGGTCAGCAGTTCTCTGAACTCCAGTGTTTTATGTCCAAGTTGTCCTGCCATACTGTTAAACTCAACTCCAGTGTTGTTTGTCCATGTGGTGGTTGCCGTACCTGTCCAAGATGGCGGACTGGCTCGTGACACCGCGCATGTCCATTGTTGGCCAGACGTTTCTCTCAGGAGGCGGTGGAGACCAAACCGGAGCTGAAGGAGGAGGAAACAGGAGTCGGATTCAAACTGATGCACAGCACTGATCATGTTGCTGCCAGAAATATGCAGCTGTTAATGAACAGTTTCACCATAGCAACAGCATGCATCGAAGAGGTGATGATATGTCAGTGTCACGACAGCAGGAGTAATGTTCATACATCGTCTCGTGTTCAATTCACATGACATCTGCAGAGAGAGAGAGAGAGGGAGTGGTGCCTGGAGCACATGAGTCATACAATTTACATATTCATCAAACCATTCATGAGCTCCATTGACCTTTGACCTGCACCTTCATTATGTTCTGAGACACACAACACTTTTTCAGGAACATTGTGTTCATAGATTCTGAGTGTTCATGTGTTGCTTTGCTTTGGTGTGAACTACCTACCTCTCTCTCACACACACACACACACACACACACCTGCATCGCTCCGATTCTCCACAGATAGAGTACTTCATTTGTTCCAAAGGGAAATTGCAGAAATTCCTGGAAATCAACAGATTCAACGTGACCCACGAGAGCACTAATGCAGTCCAAATGGCTCTGTAGTGACATTTATGTTTGTTTATGTACATGCTAGACTCTGTGGGAATGTGTATATACACATGCATGTCTAAAAGTGTGTGTGTGTGCATGCATGTGTGTGTGTTTCCACATGTGGCCCAGCTCCACTGTGCTACTTTAATAAATCTGTTCTGTGGAAGCTGCGCAGCTGTTGTAACTGTGTCCATCCACAAGGCAGCAAGGAGCCGAGAGGACGGAGGGAGGGAGGTTGAAGGTCAGAGAAAACCTATTTCACAGTCCACCCCCCCACCACCCCAAACACACACACACACGCCCGGCTGCAGGGGTTTCTGGGAAATGTGTCTTCAAAAAAATGCATCTCATTGTTCTGCACATACAGGACTGAATGTGGTGGCAAAACTGCAGGTGATTTACTTCGGCAAAAATGGGCTCAAATTGCAGACACACACGACGGCATCAATCAGAGAGGTCACTGGAAGCGTCACAGCTCATTAAAAATTCATTCTCAGGAAACTGGATTTATTGCTGAGACCTACAACGTGTTCGATATTAAGTCATACATCTGGTTTTAGCTGCATCATAACGACACATAAATGTGCTGTATGAAGACTTATCTGTTCTATAATGTGTCATAATTAATCAGTTTTATTGATGACCGTTCCCCATTTATTGATGCTTTGTACAGTTAAGGTGGGTGGGAAGGAACAGAAACCATCACAACGCAAAAAAGAAGAAGAAGAAGAAGAAGAAGAAGAGGAACTTTGGAAAGTCTGGATTTAACCAGGACACACGATGTAATAATGATGATGTTAATGATGTCTTAGGCCCAGGTACAGGTGAGACTGAAACATGTCCCGCCCCCCAGGGCATGTCTGTTCTGTTGATACAAGTCAGCAGTGTGACACTCCAGGATGTGGGGCATTGACTCATCCCTGGACGCTACGAGTGAGAGGCAAACAGCCAATCATTTAACAGCTGTGTATCTGGGTTGTAGCGTCGTCTCCATCTGTGTTTATTGACAGCAGATCGTCATGTAGTGAGAACGTGAGGCTGGTAACAGACTGTGGGTCTGCCCCAACTCTGAAGCAGCGGCGGCATTAATGAAGCAGTGACAGGCCGCTCACCGTCACTAAAACGCTCGATGGAATCTCCGGCGCCGCCCGTCAATGCCACGTGTCAACGCCCCCATCAGCGTTACACTGATTACAATGACTTGCCCTGCATGTACTTTCACTGGGGCAGCGGGCCATGGCTTTTATCAAACCCTGATCTATTGACCTTTGTTTGAACTGCAGTGAACCAATAAACAAGATAGATCTATAGATGGATGACCTTTGACCTTTCCACAATCAAAGTCAAAGAAAACCTAGAAATAAAGGCCTGAGAATCCGACTGGAAGGTGAACTTTTAATGAGCTTCAGTTTTTGGACTTGTTCAACCTCTGGTCATCACATCTCCATCTTCCACCTCTCCTCTCCTGGTGCTGCTTCCTGGCTGAAGTCGGAGACTGAAAGGCCTCAGGGTCCAAACAAACCACCGAGTAACAGGCCGAGTGTGAAAGTGCCCCGAAATCACTGAATGTTACTTATGCATGAGGGTGTGGAGAGATGGGATTAGTTAATAAAATAACGACTGTGTGTGTTTATACCTCTTGGTGTGTGTGTTTTACTTGTGCCTGCGTCTCGCTTCTTACGTATTCACGACGCATCAGCAGCCGTACATAAACACACACTTCACAGTGTGTGGTCAAACATCCCAAAGAAGCGCAGGTGTATTTGCATATACATTGTGTGAGTAATATATGTGTGAAGTGAAGGTGCGCGCGCGTGTGTGTGTTTAACATGCAACCAACACACACTGAGTCACAGCGGAGACTCGGGTGTTTCAAGCAGCAACAAAGTGCATGTGAGATGAGGGAGCGGGGAGAGTGTTTGCCCTGTTTGGATGAAAACCCAACGACTTGGCGAACGTTGTTTGATGTGGAAATGAATGATTCAAACTCTCTGGGCACCATCCTGTCTTTTTATACACCAGCCCCCACCTTCCTCCTCCTCCTCCTCCTCCTCCTCTTCTTCTTCTTCTGAACCAGTGCTGATGGTTTAAGTCCACCACCTTGTTTGCTCCACCGTGCACATGAGCAGCTTCCTCGTGTCCCATCGGTCCTGAGGTGGTTTTTAAAAGCCAACAGCCACTGGACGACTGGACGTCACCCAGCAGCCAACAGCTGCACAGCTGCACAGCTGCAGCACGTGTCTCCACGGTGAAGAGAGGGAACAGAAAAACAAACACCGATCCTTTAATGTGCGTGACTCCAACTCAGAGTCACAGGTGTCACACGTCACAGGAGTGTGAACCGGGGGGGCGTGAAGCGCGCACCCGGGGAGGTGAAGACTGAAGGCCCGCCAACATCATCTGGAGGAGGCGATAAGAAGCAGGGAGGGAGAGAGAGAGAGAGAGAGTTCTCCGCGCAGGTGGAAAAAAACCTGGAGAGAAGAAACCTTGAAGGAAGAGAGAAAGAAAAGGAGGAAAAATAATAAAAGCGCAGAGAAAGAGAGGAAGAGAAGAGAGAGAGAGAGAGAGAGCAGAGGAGGGAGCGGGGAGAGGAGAGCATCACTGAAGAATCATGTGGGCACTGAGAAAGACGACAACAGGAGAGAGAGAGTGAACAAAGGAGAGAAAGACAGAGAGAGAGAGAGAGGGAGAGAGAGAACAAAGGAGAGAGAGCGTGGGGGCGCGTCACTGTTGGAGGCTATAAGGCGCGTAAACCTCCTCCTCACGAGCTCAGACGCTCAGAGTTGAGTGTGAATGACCGTGAGCAGCAGAGAGCGAGGCTGAATGAAGCTCGAGTCATGAACAGCGGCGCGGATTTGTGAATGAAGCCCTCGGAAAGTGGAACATCTGCTCCAGCTGCGCCACACACACACACACACACACACACACACACACAGATCCACGGTTCACACAATGAAGCGCGAGACCTGAGCAGCTGCAGTTTGACTTTTGATTTCCTGCACTTTTTCTTTCTTTGAAACGGGAGCAGACCGGAAACCGCGCGGCACCTGCGGCTGCTTTTCACGCGCGTCATCTCTCCTTGAATTTTGGCCACTTAAAGACTCGCAGTCAGCCCACGACCTGTCGCTGCTGCTGGAGAAGCTGCACCGGTTCAGTCACAGAGAGAACAAACAGCAGTAGATTGACAGAAAATGTCCCGTTTGGAGACTCCGGTGCGTAACGGACGCGTCGTTCCGGTGCCATTACGCGCAGCGATGCGCGCAGCTCCCCGTTGCGTGTAGACTGACCGCCCGTGCGTTATGCTGAATGGACCGACCTTCCGCGGCCACGACCCGATGCGACTCGTCGACCCGCGGCACCTTCCGCAACTGATGTCCCTGGAGGACCATGAGCCCACCATGGTGGGTGGCACCCTGGGGCCCGGCAACTCCACGCCGGCAGGAGAGGAAGGGGCTCCGGGTCAGCAGCACCAGTCCTTCCCCTGGGTGGTGACCCTGCTGGCCGGCGTCCTGATCACGACCATCGTGGTGGATGTTATCGGGAACCTGCTGGTCATCGTGTCCGTGTTCAGGAACAGGAAACTCAGGAAAGCAGGTAGGGGGGTGGAGGGGGGGTCTGTGCACTGTGAACTTTGAATTGCACTTTGAATGTTTCTGGCTGATTTGAGCTTATTACTGTTTCTGCATGTTGCTGCTGCTGCTCAAAGACACTTGGACAGGATGTTTGACACATTGATAACAACGCAGCACTGACAGAATATGTGTCACTGTTAAACACCTGACATATGCAGGTGAGGGTCCAGGCAGCTCTGAAGCTGCTGCTGCTGCTCACTGGGACGTTTGCCATGTTGGCTCTCGCTCAAGGACTTTTTGGAAAGTAAACGTAGTGGATCTGTAGTTGGTGACTCACTGTAATTGATGTGTAAATCTGATAAAAGCCTCAGATTGATGCGGACTACAGGCTGAGGGCAGCACTGTGCATTAATAAGCCGGGCACTTATAGGAGCCGTCAAACCTACAGAGAGAGACAAAATCAATCCAGGCTCCTAATTGTTATCTCTCACTCTGCAGCATGCTCCTGCTCAGAGACGCCTGGTGGTAAATATCACAGTAAAAGCACTCAGAGAGGACGACTCACATGACAATATGTGAATATTGATGAGATGTTTGTGCCTCTTCACAATCCTTCACATAATGAAGCAGCGAAGCTTCCCGCAAAGCTGCAGCATTAACAGTCCAGGAAGGAAAATCAATTCACCACACACACACACACACACACACACACACACACACACTGCGTTATATCAAAAACAACTGCTGGTGTTAGAGAAGCCTGTCTGGTGAAAGGTCATAAGGTCGTCAGGTTAAACCCAGATCAGATGACATTTTATGGATTCACACACTGATCCTGCACTGCAGCTCCATCGCTGCCAAAATGTATGAAAAGCTGTGAATCTGTCGCATCTTGGCAACTTCATCCTCTAAAGTCTAAATATAACAGGGAGCGCAGGGAGAGGGGCCGTGTTGCCAGGTTTGATGTTTCCTCTCTGTGGCTGTGGAAGAAACGAGGAGATGAATGACTGGGTGTTTGACACAGAGAGCACAGAGCTGTGAGGGAAGGTCTTTGTGCAATAACACATTGATATTCAGTTCGTACAAAAACATCATAAACCAGAATACAATACAAACATTTGGCCCCAAGACCAGTAACACACGGGTTCAAAGGTCATGTTCTTCTTCATATCATCAGATTTAAAGTTTTTCACCTGGAGCTCGTCGACTGAGAGGTTTATGACTGGTGAAGAGCACTTACTGGCAGCAGAGCAGCAGTGACAGAGGTCAGAGGTCAGAGCAGCTCAGGGAACACAGAACTAGTCTCAGTGGCCTGAGACCGTCCTGAATGTCAGAGTATGAATTAACCTCCGGGGGGAGGAAGGAAGGAAGGAAGGGGGGGGGGGGTGCAACTGGGAGCCGAGGTATCATTTACAAGGTGGAGGTAGTGGTGCAAATTGGGGGGGGGCTCTGATCAGCCAATCACAGCCTGCAGTGGGCGTGGCCTTCAGCTGCATTAGCTCTGATTCAGCGTGGACAGATTGCTGCTCCATCACAGGACGAATGTACAGACACAGAGGTGGTTTTAAGTTCTGGTGGCTGGTTTCAATACGTTTGTGTCTGTGTGGAGGAGAGAGAGAGAGAGAGAGAGAGAGAGAGAGAGAGAGAGAGAGAGAGAGAGAGAGACTCCACATGTTGTGAACAGTGATGTGGTTCACTGGTGAAACCTGTTGATCCTGTGTGTGTCTGGGAGGTAAAGATGCTCATGCTCGGTTGTGTGGTCTGGAGTTAATCCCTGATCGTCACCTCACTCACCTGTTTCACATCATGAAACATCTCAGCGTCCTCTCTGCTTCACATTTACTCTTCTTCTTCTTCTTTGTGCCACTTCCCTCCTTGTCCTCATTTTGCAGCTGAAACTCAGACACAGAGCTGGACCATGGTCTTGGATGGAGTGTAAACGTTGTGCATGCATCACTTAAACGCATCATGACAGCGTTCATCATGTTGTCAACTCGTGACTGAACGTTCAGCAGCTGCACTGAAGTTAAAAGCCTGGTTTCTGTTGATAATTAAATGTGACAGTGATTAATACAAACATGTTTCCGGCGCATTTTGCTCTACAATGTCTGTCCAGCAGAACTTCTCCTCTTTTTGTTTCTCAGCTTCTGCAGGAACATCTTCTCTTCAATAATTAACAGTTGCGGCCTTTAAAGACACGATGCGTCCACTTGGGAAGAAAAGCTGAACAATAGAGGAACCACTAACGAGACAGCAGCGTGAATACTGTCTGCTTTGATGTAGATAATTGTTACCCAGGGTCTGCCGCGACTTAATGGACGTGCCTGTGCCTCCATCTTTCATTTTCTGCACTTACTACAGGGTTAGGAACCCGGGCGACTGACGAGTGAAGATGATTACACCTCGAGGTTACACAGGTCGGCGGCGTCCTGCATCACACTGACTCATCTCAGCCGACGGGTTTCACTTGGATTCACGTCAGCTGCACCTGAGGCGGACGCGAAGAGAACGAGAACACACGAGGAGACGTGAGGTTTTCACGAGTTAATGCTGAGAATATATAAATAACACAGCGAGCGTGACGAATCATGCCCTGTCGCCCGGACCTGGAGCTCCCCGTCGTCTGGTCGCAGTCGTGCTCCACGGCCTCGCACTTGTCAGGGTGACAAATCGACTTTGCCACGAATCAATACATAAACAACCATATTCCGTCTTCGCCTGCCATCATTTATTTCCTGCTCTTCCATCAGGCCCTGGGATCCCTGGTGAGGATGTGATGATCGGAGCTGGAAAACTGGATGAATTGTTCACCCTCTTTTCCATTTATTCTCCTCACCACCTCCTCATTCATTCTGATCTCCCCCGCTGTCCTCTCTTATCTGCCCCCCCCCCCCCTTTTCACACCGTTAACCCATCTTCCCAACTTTCGTCTCAATTCATCTCCTGCCTTTCCAGTTCCTCTCCTCTCTCCTATCCTGTCTTCCTCGTCCTTTCCGTTTGATCCATTCCTTTAGACTCCATTTCCCGCTCCTCTCCTTTTCAATCACGCCCCCCCCCCCCTCCTCTTAATTACACTTCTCTTTCATCCCGCTCTCCCCCCACCCCATCAGGGTCTCTTATCTCCTCTCGATTCCCACCTTCTCCTCTCTCTCCCTCCTACCACTGAATTATCCTCTCCTTTCATTCCACCTTGTTTTCCATGTCCTCCCTCTCCATCCATCCATCACCTCTCTCTCCATCTGTCCTGTCAGAAACACATTACCTGATCATCAGCTCAGTCCCGTCACAGTTCATCATGTCAGTGTCACAAAAACCGACAGATTAGACATTTATAATGTGCACAGGCCCAGTTTTCCTGCTGGGACGACAAAGCGCATGTAAACACAACTCTGACCATGTATATGTATATTTGTATATGTATAAACAGAAGGTGTCAAAGTTACGCAAATTCCTTTTATCACCACTATGGAAGTTGTTGAAGTCGACACTGAGGGAAACGCCTGCAGTCGCCCTAAGTGTTAGCACGAGAGTCGTCCAACCAACCTGACCGTCGGCGCTGTGCTTCCTCACGTCCTCTGTGACACACAGGCAAAGGTGTAGGTCAAGTCGTTCAGACGTTGACAAGAAAATCTAATTCAAACGTCGTTCACATCCACGGTTGCAAAGTTGTCGTTTTCTTCTTCCTCTTCTTCTTCTTCCTTTTCGCACTTTACTGCCACCAACTGGCCATCACATCACATCACCTCACCTGCTCGTGCACATCCAGGCGTCCTCGTGCACGCTGCGAACCGAACAGGGATCCACTCATCTTAACGCTGCTCCACAGCACAAAACCTGTGTAAAACCTCTCAGACATGAAGAATCGTTTTAATTGTGTTTTTTCGCTCTAAACTCACAGGACCACAATAACTACAGTTACTGATGTGTTGTGGAAACAGCAGCAGGAGGCAGAAGGTTTCTGTGTGATGTGATAAATGTGCAGGTTTACTGCCCACCGAGGGAGAGAGAGAGAGAGAGAGAGAGAGAGAGAGAGAGAGAGAGAGAGAGAGAGAGAGAGAGATTTACTCATAAAGTAAACTCAGTTTTCTCTTTGACCTTCATTTTCATCTCGACACCTCGAGACTCCACTGACTCACTCTGAGGGACTCTGATGGATCTGAACGAGCCCTGAGGCTCTCGACTGATGACACTTATTATGTAAATCAGTGACCTCTCTGCTCTTTGCCTGTGTGTGTGTGTGTGTGTGTGTGTGTCATCTTGTGTTATGAACCTACACAAGGAAACATACAGACAGCGGCTATAATCAGCTGCATGTTATAGAAGTGACCTCAGTAATCAGAGGGTCGTCACTTTGACAAGCTGCAGCGATGTTCACACCCTCCGTCTGAAACCTGAGAACTGAACCTGAACCGGAGTCGACTGACGTTTGCCCACGTCGTCTCTGAGCCCTTCACGCTTTGATCTGGACTAATGTATCTCAACAACTACTGGATGGATCTCTGTGAACTCCGGTTCACACATACGAGCTCTTCAGAAGACGGATCCACCGTCACATCATCATCTTTAGGTTCATCTGAGTCAGAAGACAAACACCACTGCACCGGCTTCACTCTGAACTCTTCCTCTTATTACCCTGGGCCATTAAGTCTCCCTCTGTAAACTTTCTCTCCGAATCCAGCTCCACGCTGCAGAGCTGTGTCCGCAAGCAACAGTGGACCACCACTAAACTGCTAGTGACAGAGTAAACTCACTTACTGGTGCTATTAAAACAAGCGCACACTGATTTATATAGTCGCCTTTAAGTCTTTCTCAGCTGTGTCAGTGTCTGCGTCGGTCGAGAAGAACCTAACACTTGTTTTGTTCCTGTTCCTGTTTTCACGTAGAAATGTTCGAGTCGTGTTTATTCAGTTTGTGGTTTTATCTCTTTTCTATCGGTTTGATCCACACGACACAGTACGTGCAGTTCGTTTAACCTGAGAGGAGCGCTGCTCAACCGCCAAAGGCCACATGTCAAACTCACAATGAGGCTCCAAAAAGTCACTTAATGCCTCCTCTTCCTCCACAGAATCCTCGACCTTTGACAAACGCCGGTTTGTACTGAGTTTAGTTTGAGCTGCAGAGCATTTGTCTTCATAAATAGAGGAATAGGAGACGTTTATGGAAACTCCTCCCTGTGGCTTTTCAGATGAAACACCTAACCGGAGACAGGATTATTATCAGGCAACAGTGTGGACGTCATTTCAGCCAATCACAATGCCACATGATTTCAGTCAGATTTGAGCAGTGAAGTATCTGCTGCTGCCTGATTCATCAAAGAAACACTCAAAAGCTGGAAACTTGGAGTCTCAGCCTGCAGCTCAGTCCAAACATGAACCAGAGGGATTTGGATGTTTTTGTGCCAGAATGTGATTTTTCTGCTCAAAAACCACACAAACCAAGTTCAACCGCTGGTAAATACATGATTACAGTTTAAGACTGAGCAGCGGGCAGAAAAGCTGAGTGTTGAAGCCTCTCTCTGACCACACCCCCTAGTCTGACATCACCTGTGCATCACTGCAGCAAGGTGAGAAGCTAAACCACTGGGGAAACTATATAATAATAAGTGTAATCAACTTCATCTGTGGTCAGAGATGAGATGACATAAGCGTGTGCCAAACACAGCTACACTTTTCTGATAAAGCTTGTACATTGATCATCATTGATTGGTTATTAGAGATGGATCCACTCACGAAAACTAAGACTTGTCCAGCCAACCTTTACTAGAAGATTCAGCTTAGAACAAAGACACGATCGTTTTCCTTTGCACTGACAGCAGGCTTGTGCTGATCGGCAATCCGATCATCTATTGGCAATTGAGAGGTTGATCGTCAATGTTTTATAAAACACTTAGACACATGCTGCTACAGCCCTGCAGTGCCACGTCCACTGTGCTCTGGCTCAGTTGATCAGACAGTGTCAAGTTCAACCAACGCTACCATTTGTATTGGACAGTTTCACACTGTGACCAGTAGGTGTTGCTCTTTTTTTTTTCCTTGAACTGGTTCATGAAGCGTCAGTTTCTGAAAAGAAGAAGATTCAGCTTGTTTAATGTCGTCTCTACCTCCAGCAGAAACACACACGCAGCCTACAAAGACTTTCTATTTTTGAGGAGGAGGCGCAGCTCAACTGTGACGACGGTGTGTAGTGATATGATCAGAACCACACGAGGAGCCTGGTGGATCAGATTCGCTGTGATCCGTCTATAGACGGTCGACTGCGTTTCCTACTGTGACCTGAGGCGGAGTTTCTTCTTCTACACAAATAACTCCAGCGACTGTGTGTTGTGCTGTGAACGCTGCAGGAGGCCTGAGTCAGCCACTGTCTGCTCAGACTGTAGAAACATCACTGTGAAGTACAAACGCCATGAAACCTGCTCCAACAGTTTTACTACAGAATATTCACTCCGATCAAAACCACCTGACATGATGCGTTTCCAGCATCGCTGCTCCTGCTGGAGGCGTCCGAGACACAACAAACCCAATCTGTCTTTCATCTCGCACCCCGAGACTCAGACTACCTGTTGTGTTTGTTTGTTTTTTATCATGCCAGTGAAATGTGTAATGTGTCTCACAACAAGTCCAACTATGTCTCTGAGTTGACTGTCCTTTATCTGCTGTTTGATTGACGTGCCCATGAGCCAATCAGTGAACTACTGCCTTCTAAATTCTGACGTATTGATGGTTCACAGACCAGCAAATTACTGATCAATTAACAGAGTTATGTGAACGTCTTATTATGACCCATAGTTTCACTTTGTTGCTTGGCGACATCTAGAGGTCATAGTGATTATGACAAGAGCAAAGAGCAACATCGACTGTCCTCCATATTTATTTGTCTTGAAGCGAGTGATGTCAGTTTTATCTTTGTCTTTCTGTTGGATGCATCAGAAAAAAGATGAACCACCATGTTAAGCTGCGGTGTGTTGACCTCTCAGGGCCACCGTACAAAAACAGTGACACACGGCTGTAGTTTTGAAAGTACTGTAGGTCGGCCTGACCCGTCCCGAAGTTGGTGTTGGCTCTAAAGTCTTGGCTGCAGCTCTGAACACAACGATAGATCCTTTGCCAAGCTCAGTTTTATCACCTCCGTCTCTTGTTCTTTTCCAACACCCCGGGTATAATCCAGAAACGTCATCTGAAGGTCGACTTGCACAGAACAGGTGTCTATTTTCTCTTCCAACCTGAAGCCTGGTGTTCGTATCTGTGGGTGACGGCGGTGTTTGCTGTTTGTACTTGAACGAGGAACAAGCAGCGGCGTCAGGATCAGACAGCGCTGTCGTCCTGAACAAACTCACTGCTGAGAGAAACAAACACAACACAGGAGCAGAGCGAGGCCAAGAATAACGAAGACAAAAAAGACTCTCGCTTCAAAACCCCACTGTGGTTGAGAAACACTCCTCTCTCCGTCAGTTGGAGGGAGGGGAGTGTGGGCGAGGGGCAGGGTAAGTCGACAGCACCAATCTGCAGGAACTTTAAAAAAGTTCATAGCGCTGCTTCCTCCACAGAGCGGATGATCTGATTAGATTTCAGAGTGATTTGCTGCATTAATTTGCATTTCAATGTGGAAAAACCAATGTCTTTGAAAGAAGTGGAACTTCTGAGTGGGTTCAAGAGGCAAAGATCACACCACAGAGATGGAAAGCTCCACTAATTAGTTCATCATTTGTCTTAATGAACAGGCCGATTAGCATAGCTGGTTGGGTTCAATTTATCATCATGCACCTCTGGAAGGTGCCGAGTGGTTTGTAAAGTCACCTCATCTATGTTCAGGATTAAAGGTGCTAATATCACTTCCTGATAAGGCATCATTTATTATGGCTGGTAGCTAACTGCTTGCTAACGCTTCAGAGATCAGTCACAGCACATTAGTGCCCCCCCCAAAAAAATAAAAAAATAAAAAGCATAGAGTTGTTACAGTGTGTTGTCAACATTGCTGACTGTGAACGTCTCCCTGATATAAACAGTTGCACCAATTCATTTCTGAAAGAGCAGCAGCCAATGGGAGAAGGCCAACTCAGTCATGTGACATCCAGTTAACTCTATCACTCACTCACAGTTGTGTCCAGAGGTTGGCATCATTTAATGTCTCATCCAACATGTTTATGAATTTATAATGTCGACAGATGTTCAATAAATATAGATCCATATAACATATCCATCCAAAGGTGTGTCGTAATCCACAGTCCCAGAATGAGCTACTGATAAGAAAAACATATTTATAAACAAAATATAAATGAAACAAATAGATTTATGCAAAAACACATCAAATGAACATGTTGCGATTTACTGTGTGTTATAAATCAATATCTTCATGTTAGCAAAGGACGGTAGCATCATTCTTGTTATTTCTGTGTTGGATCAAAACCAAGTTTATGGGACAATATGTCAGTAATAATAACTGTAAATGATATGCAGTATATACTGTCTGATAATTTATCAATACTAGGAAAGACCCGACATCAGTTCTGATATTTAGGTTCTGACATTAACAGCTGATCCTTTTATTAAGAGGGACCTTTAAGCAGCATGAATCTGCAGTAAATGTTGAGTAAATGTTCCTAATGAAACCCACTCTGACAGTCCTAATGTCTTCCTCAATCATTTAACTGCACAGGGAACTGAACCTGTAACCTCGGCAGCATCTCTCTTCTCTGCTTATTAACATGGAGCTCCAGTTAAAACAGGATGGGGTGGGTGGGACGTATGGTTGGGAACAGTTGCAAAGGGCAAACACAGTAATAAAGACAGAACAATGGACTAATACATATTGACTGGCGGTTAACAAGTCCCTCGTCTCTGTGCTCCGAGCCACAGCTCTTCTCTAACTAGCCTTCTGTGACGCGCCGCAGACGAGGAGTTGTCGTCCAGAATATTAACGATGAAGCTTCTTCGTAATGAAGACAGAGTCAGGGGGTGATACACGGTGAATGGTGCGGCATTGTTTAACGTGAAGAAGCCCTGTTATTAACGCAGCCGCAGAAAACGACCACGCTCTGTGAAGATGTGTGCACTTTGATAAAAAAGCTCCCAGCAAAACGAATCAATTACGGCAGCAGGGTGATGAAACATCTCTCAACCGCTCAGGGTTTCAGTCGGACCACAGCCGAGCGTCACGCACACACTTGACTGTCTTTGAGTGTGGGATTCACATGCACATGGATCAGGGTGAGGGCAAACGGTAAGATGATGCAATTTAAATGGATATCTGTGAGGGTGAGGCAAGAGGATGGGTATCGTGAATCGTGAAAAGGGAGAATATCTGCAGTTGGTGAAAGCGATGGAAAAACAGGTGGCAGAGAAACCTTTGTATTTACTTCTAATGGCTTCAAGCACCTGCAGGTCGTTCCTGTTTTATGGCCTGTTAGAGAATAAACGCTTCCATCATTACTCAGCAGACATTTAAGCTGGAAATGTGACGTTTGTTTCTCGTTAAACTAATCAGTGCTTTCTAATGAGCCCCTGTTCATCAAAGTGAATCACTGACTTCACTGCAAGCTAGGAACGTTAACCTGCCTTTGTGTCTAGATGCCTCATGTGTTTCAGGCATTTAAAGGTTCACATGTTGGAAAATGAGATGGATGAGAATCTTTTTGTAAAGCAGGCGAGTTGATAAGTCAACTTTGACAGTATGAAATGTCTAAATCCTTAGAGAAATGCACAAACTCAGCCTTAAACAAGCCGCCAGGACCTTCTGCAACATTGTGATGTCACAACTATGCACAAGCCTACGCATTGCACATCATTCTCAGTGGTTGTAATATAAGACACCAGTGGCACAGGTTTATCTTTCATCTCTGTTCCCCTCAGTTCAACACAGACTGACCATCACTACATGTTTTAATAAACTACCATCCACTTCCTGCGGTTAGCATGGTAATGCGTCACTCAGGAAAAGGATGGATCAAGACATAATTGAAATGCAGCAGGGGTCACTCAGGGGGGCAGGTAAACGTCAGGTAAACTCTTAAATCAGGCCTCCAGACTTAATTTCCCCACGTGGGAGAGATGATTACAGCCGATCAGCAGGGCGAGAAGTTTTACCAAGTTGGATTAAAGTCCAACCCACCTGCTGCCGTGGCTCCGATCCACACCAGGGTTTACTGCTCTGGAACAACAGTAACAGTAAACTTTCTCTGGACGAAGTGTGCGTGTGTGTGTGTGTTAGAGGTGCTGATTGTTGAACAGGGGCAGATTTGGACATCGAATTTATTAGGCTGTAATGATGCCGGTGGTGTTTTGAGTGGGAGTGATGAGCTTTGAAGAGCTTAATGATCCAGATGCTATTGGAGTGAATTTGGAGGAAAATGTGATGTGAGTTCAACTTAATGGTTTCCTGCTTCACTTTGTTTTCTGCTTGTTGTGTTTGCTGTTTTTTTTTTTTCTCTTTTTAGAAAATACCTGTAAAGTTAAGGAGCTCTGAGACCCAGAGACGACTTCTTCAAATCCATGTTTCATCCACACGGGAAGTTGTACGATAAACAAAAATTCATTTTAACTCAAGAATACATTGAGGTAGAGTGTTTACAGTGAAGATGAGCCAGAGACGTCAAGAATGACTAAAAACCTTGACAGAAATCTAAATATTAAAGATGCACTGCTAAGTCAGCTATGAAAGAATCTTCTGGAAGTCTGTGATGAAAGATTTAAAGTGCCCCGATACGAATAGGCCCTGAATGCACCATGAGCTTTAAGCTGTTAGAATTGAGCCCAGATTCTTTTTTTGGACTTGTCAGGAAGTGTTGCCTTGACGACCTCCTGTAGTGATAGGATTAGAAACCAAGGAGATCAGCAAAAGCACCAAAAAACCAAAAGGCCCATTATCAGTTCTGCTGAAGTGCGGAGTGGAAAATATCGTCTTACTAATGGAACAAGCAACAGATGTCCACTTGACTTTTACACTCAGCCACATACACTCCATTTAAATCCTCTGGCCGCAGCCTCTCTGGATTTTCAAACACATAATGGGTTGACCTCAGTCCTCCATTACTGTCCTGGAAAACATTTTAATTTCCACACATGCCATTAACTTCCAACAAAAGGCACAAAGCTGCTGACCAACAGACCTTTTTCTTTCCAACCCTCTTAACACCCGACTTTAGACACGCAGTCCGATCAGTTGAGGCTCGGTGTGCATGTGCACAGGGATCATGGATGAGGAGGAAGTTTGTGGGAGTGTGGAATTTGTGCACTTCTGAAAAACAAAATCCATCTCAATGTGCAGATAAAACTTCAGCCATTTAACATTCAATGAGCAAAGTGGCAAAGCATCATTAAACAGAAACACAGGGCCCAATCAGAACAGGAACCAGACACCGTACTAACAATGACAGGTCATGTCCCCCAGGCTCAATACACATTAGATTATTTAAATAATCAAAGTTAAACATTCAACATGTTTGATGACGAGTGAATCACGCTGCTCCAATGGAAATACCCAAGATAGCCCAAGAGGCTGAACACACTGGGCAGTATCCCCAACTGGATGATGCTGCGTTTACAGCTCACAAACATGGCAGCCAAACAGGAGATACAAGAAGAAGACCAGCTAGTGGAACTATGGCAGGCATGGGCAAACTATTCCACAAAGGGCCGGTGTGGCTGCAGGTTTTCGTTCCAACCAAGCAGCAGCACACCAGACCTGAATCATTCAATCAACTGGTCTCAGTCTTCAGACAGCTGATTGGTCAAACTGTGTGCTCTTGGTTGGCTGGAACAAAAACCTGCAGCCACACGGCCCTTTGAGGAATAGTTTGCCCATGCCTGAACTATGGCAACAACATGAGTGTCTTTATAAGGTCTCATGGAAGGCCATAATAGGACTGACAAAGAAAAGGTCATGTTTGATCACACAAGATTCTGTGATCTTGTATCTAAGTCATCTAATGTGTATGTTTGACACTGTCCTCATGTCTGTGGTCCCCCACTTTTTAAAAATTGGTTCAGATTTGAAGGTCATCCAGTGTCCATCCTTAATCAGGTTTCACGTCTTGAGTTGAACAGCAGTCTTGAAGGTAGGAGGTTTGACAGTTTCTACGAACTGTGGAATAGATGCAACCAGTAGTAGTAGCTGGTGTTTACACACTTTTCACACACTCATGTCTTCCTTTCTCCTCTCGCTCTGCAGGAAATGCATTTGTGGTGAGCCTGGCCCTCGCTGACTTGGTGGTCGCCATCTATCCCTACCCGCTGGTCCTGACCGCCATCTTCCACGATGGATGGATCGCTGGCTACATCCACTGCCAGATCAGTGGCTTCCTGATGGGCCTCAGCGTCATCGGCTCCATCTTCAACATCACTGGCATCGCCATCAACCGCTACTGCTACATCTGCCACAGCCTCAAGTACGACAAACTCTTCTCCAACAGCAACACCATGTGCTATGTTGTGCTTGTCTGGGCACTCACTATCCTCGCCATCGTTCCAAACTGGTTCGTGGAGTCGCTGCAGTACGACCCTCGGGTGTACTCCTGCACCTTCGCCCAGTCGGTCAGCTCGCTGTACACCATCACGGTGGTCGTGGTGCACTTCATCCTGCCCATTGGCATCGTCACCTACTGCTACCTGCGGATCTGGATCCTCGTCATCCAGGTGAGGCGGAGGGTAAAGCCGGACTCACGACCTAAAATCAAGCCGCATGACCTCCGCAACTTCCTCACCATGTTCGTGGTGTTTGTGCTCTTTGCTGTCTGCTGGGCACCACTCAACCTGATCGGCTTGGCTGTAGCGCTGGACTCCAGGCTGAGCCGGGCCATACCAGAGTGGCTGTTCACGGCCAGCTACTTCATGGCATACTTTAACAGCTGCCTCAATGCTGTCGTCTACGGCGTCCTGAACCACAACTTCAGGAAGGAGTACAAGAGGATCGTCTTGATCATCTTCAAGTTTCACTGCTAAAACTCTTCACAGATGGCAGAGGCAGCAAACCAGGGGTGGGGGCTATTTTTAACTTTTATGACAAGGCTATTAAAAAGTCTCAATGGAAAAAAGAACTTGACCTTGACAGAAAGAGGGAAACAGGAGTGATGAAAGGGAAATAAAAGAAATGGAGGTAGGAAGAAGAAAGGAAACAGTTTCTATAAGAAAGAAAATAGAAAAACTTTAATAGCTGGAGGAGGAGGAGGAGGAGGAGGAGGAGGGAGCTGGGGAAGGAGCAGTGAAATAAATGATCTGAGAGTTATCAGTGATACCTTCAGGGAAACTGAGAGACTTTAAAAATACAGAAAGAGGGGAAGAGTGGAAGTAACTTAACTTAGTAATGTGTTTTATCGTGACTTTCTTTGCTAATGAAGTCATGAATCACTCTTTGAATTTTTACCAAGTTCACCGTGGATTATTCAAACATCAACCCCCCCTCCCGCACGATGCATAAACTCTTATAAACAACTATCTGAAGACAGAAACCCTCCAACACTGTGACCTGGAGGACAGAAGTCTTTGACACTATTCCTCTCTCTCTTAGTCATTCACAGAACAGAAAACTGACTCGTGGTGTTTTTACAAGAAAAAAAAAGTTATTTGTTGACTAGAATAACAAATTGGTGCTCTTTGGGAATATCCAGTAGTGTGATGAACAACTCACAAAGGTTTTTATCTGAGTTCTGGAGGAGACGGCAGACGGTCCTGTTTGTTTACAGCTAATTATTTTGGTATTTTAAGTTTGACTTGAACTAAGTGTTTTGGGGAATGAGCTGAACAAAGAAAAAGAGAACAAGGACGAGCAAAAGATGAATGGACGTTGTCAATACACATGTTCAGACTTTGATGTGACTTGGACTTTGGCACTTTTAATTTGAAATGACCTCAAACCCCTGCAGGAAAGATCTTAGAAATTTCTGTTGATTTAATTTTTTTTCTTGCTGAAAATTTGTCTTTTAAACCAAAAATCCTGTATCATTAATGCAAAAAGTGACTGAAACCTGGAGCCACACCCAACAATTAAATTACCACAGTCCCGGATTCGGCAGCATCTTACCACTGTAGCTAAAAGCACTGATCAACTCTCAAGGCTGCGTTCAACACTATCACAAACAGCCACAACAATCTCCTTTAAGAAGGTAAACAAATGAAAAGATGGACACATTTGACAGTTTTGACAGTTGAAGGATAAAAAAGTTGAAGACAACATCTGTTATGCGACAACAGCTCATCACACAGACACATATCATCACACTGTCAAACAGATGAAGAGCACAGTACCATCAAAAAAACCCAAACTCAAAATAAAAGCAGCTGCTTGGTGCCTGTTACACATCACAGTGGCTCTTTAAGTGAGTGAATAGAAGACGGACAGATGTGACAGCCAAGGGATGAAAAAGCGAAAGCTCGTCACAAACACATATCATCACACTGTCACGTCAACAGATAGATGTTACTTACTGAGAAAATGAAAACCCAAAATAAACACAAGAGACATACAACTATAACAATCATAGGTCTATGACCGTTGTTTATATCTGAGAGTTAGATACTTTATTCTTCATTTATTTTCTTTTTGGGGGAAAATAAGGTTGAGTTACAGCTGCTCGCTCAGCAGAGTAAATATATATAGAGGATATGCACTTACATATATATTGTATATCCAAAGAATATAAAGAAAATGTTCATATATGAGAAAAAATAGAATATGTAAAGAAATGAGGATATAACATTTACAAATACATATATACACTATATAAGTTTATTATATAACTGTAATTAACATACATCTATATTCATACATACTTACTGTACGATGAATAATTTAAATTCTATTATTGTGACTTAAATGATTGACTACTAATTAATTGATCTGTTATTGTTACTGATTTGATATATTTGGTGCTGGACCTTCTTCTGATGAGCAGTGAGTCAGTACTAGTCTGGACTGGTGTTCACAACTGAACACCACTGACATTATTTCTCTTTAAGACACTTCATACGCTCTCAGACTTGTAGCAGATGAGTTTCCTCATGTGCTGTTTTCTTCACCGGTCTTAAATTCTTTAAAAGGAGAAATATTCTGGCCCTTTTCCACAAATTAAAATAGTTCCCAACATCACAGCTCTTTTCACTGCTCAAAACAGCCCTGTTCAGAACGGTCTGTTTGTGCCCTTTCCCTTTAAATGCAAATGAACCACTGCTAGCCCCGCCCCACCCCTTCTACTGCTAACAGGTAGAGGCGGTATTATGCAAATTCGAAAACTAATGACATCATTATCGGACAACCGGGTGAACAGCTCAAAAACACATGTGTTTCAAATTCGGAAGCCTGCAAATTTTGGGGCCAGAAGGCAGGACACACCCCCAAATATATGTTAAAGAGCCTTCAAAAAGTGATATCCCTAATATGTCCCCATTAAATGTCCAACTGTCTGAGCTGTTTGATCACGACAGTGACACTTGTGAAGTGGTTCATGAACGGTGCCGTACCAGTCTGAATATCAAGAATGATGTGTCACTCATTCCTCAAAATGTTTTGTTGGCGTCTGTTTTTCAACTGATCGACTGTAAGAGCTCCAACACGACACCACGACTACGACTACGAGGGGAAACAGGACCATGACCTGCAGTGACTTTTGTTGAGGACTTGAGACTCAAACAAGCTCAGTTTGGACTCGACTTTTAGTGCCAGACTTGCGCCTTGCAGGACAAAGACTTTTCTTCACCTCTGCTGCTGTTTCACCACCTCACCTCTTTGCATCATCAGTTTCTTCTCCCGGGAACATGCCGGGCTCAGGTGGGAGGTGATCTACTCCTCCTGCGATAATCCACTCAGACGACGTGAAGGCATTTCCTCACACTACACTCGAGGGGCAGATGTGTTCTTGTGAACACAATGAACAAAACTAGAAGGGAAAAAAAAGTAGATGAGAACACGGTGTCTCTGCCATTCAGAAGCAATACTGTGTGCACTTTCACTTCCTACTAGTCCTCGCACGTTAAAAAGGTTCATTTCAGTTCCCAGAACACAAACTCCCATAAGTGAGTACAGAAAAAAAAAACACAAGAAAGAAACAAATGAGTAATGTGTTAATGAAGCTGTGGTTGTTCTGAACAGTTTTCTGACCACATCACTGTGTTTCACAGAATGTTGCATCTGTATGAACAAGCAGATTTCTGTCTGTGAGCCCATCACATTAAATGACCTCTGTGTGTGTGTGTGTGTGTGTGTGTGTGAGATCAGACTGATCTGGGACCAGTTCTTCCCCAACACAAAGGTCAGTGGTTGGAGGTAAACCCTGCAGATGTCTGTGTTTCAGTTTTTGTGCCAAAATGTTCCAGGTGCAAACACAGGAAACAACGTCTTCAAGGGTCCATTTAAAGCTGAATGCTTTTTACTTTTTGTTGCTCACTACCCCGAGGACTTTTAGTGGATAATTTGCAGGTCAAACCACGACACAACATTCAAACAGAAACTGACAAATAACACAAGTTACAGGAAAGCAAACCAGGCTAGGTCCAGTCTTTTTGCTAAGCTAAGCTAGACAGCATGAGAAACGGTTTCACGATAATCTTGGCAAGAAAGTTTGCTGTTTAATTAAAAGGGACATTTAGCCAAACTGGCTGTTGAGTCACTACTTTAAACGTAACGCTCTGGAGGTCTGAATTCGGGATTTGTGATGTCACAACGAAGCTGCTGTTACTGTTTACACGCATTTTTGTTTACACGATGTACAATGTAAAAAAAAAGCTGCTGTTGAATATGTTTTCGGATGTAGGATCGAGCCACGCTAGCTTCCACTCTTTACACGAGGCTGACTCACGGCTCCAACTAAAATAAGAGCTAAAAAAAAAAAGACAGTAAATGTATTTCTCATGTTATCAGTTACTTTTCTTTAGGTTTATGTTTACCTGAAAGTACAAAAGAAATTGTCACATCTTTAGCCCATCATACTCATGTAAACTGGGCGAAATGGGATTACCAATGTTTTCACACGCACTATTTGCAGCACCCTGGCCTCTCAGGGCCACCGTAGAGATGCACTGAAACATGAAATAACAATTATATGTAATCTGGATGTCATATGAAAAGAGCCAGATGCTGCAGTTCCTCTCCTGACCACTAGAGTGAGTCCCATGTTAAAATGTCCTTTATCTTTACGGCAGAGATTAACGTGTTTGCAGCCTGGTACAGAAACAGCTTTGGTCTCTACAGATAACTTCTTCCTTTAAGCCTGAACAGGCCTCAGTAACAACAGAATACTCAGACCGATGTGTTTTACATATGGGAGCAGTTGCCTCGTAACGTTAGTTTAGCCAGGAGTTAGGGGGTGGAGTCAGGTTGTGCCAAGGTTGTGCCAAGGTGGCGACGGTGGCGCATCTCAATCTGAGCTTCCAAACCGCTCTTCCATCATTATTCCACAGTTGATGGCTTTCACCTGCAAACTACCATTCAATGTCTCCTGAGGAAAAACAGTGTGATGGAACATATGTTGAGGTCTTTCTTTGAAAAAAAAAAATAGAAATCTAATAGAAAAAAAATAAATAAAAAGCCCATTTTTCATCTGAGTTTGCCCCAGTCAGAGTCCAGATAGATGTGAATTCACATTCATACAAGGTGCAGTTAGTGAGTGAACACAGGTGTGGTGTGGTTATAAGCCCTGTGAGGACAGTGGCTAATATAATTGGCCCACAGAGGGTTTTAAAAAATGATGGTCGCAGCCTTTTACCTGTAGTGGTGTAAACTGAAACATCTTTTTTGTTCTTTCTTCTTTTGAGTGCTAAGAATCAATGCAATTAACTGAGCTTGTTGTCGTTAGTGTTTTTGGAACAGTTATAAAAAAAAAAAAAAGAGAGAGAGAAAGAAAATATAAAACGAAGCCATGTAGATGCGTTGGAAGCCAACAGTAAATGAGAATGTACCTGCTTTTCTTTTCATACGCTGTTTTTGCACATCGCCGAGGAGAATGTTTCCTCTGAATGTCTGTAACATTGGTGAGACAAAAGAAACCAACCGAGCCCTGGTAAACATGTCTTAATAAAAGGAACGTTCACTGTGAGTCGCTGCTGTCACTTCACTTTGTCGCTGTCACTTTTGCACACACTTTAATGGCAAAAGAGTTTGTGAGACGCTAGAAATGACAAGTCTTTTAGCTGGTGCGCTTCTGAAGGACAACATGCTGTATTGAAAGACCACATCCTCTGAAGGACCGCCTACTCTATTCACAACCAATAAAAGATCACCTACCATACTGAAGTTCTCTGAAGGACCGCCTACTCTACAGACGAACTCTTGAAAACTCCATTGTATTGTTGTCTGGACAGGTGATAATGGAGACTTTTGGATTAGACGCCCATGGTTCCTGATTGGCTCACCAGCCTCAACTACAGTGGTGAAAACAACACGGATAATTAATTAAATGTGAAGTGAAATGAAGTGTGAATGAACTCTTTGTTAACTTAGGAAGAAGAGCCAGGTCAATGACCAGCTCCTTGGTCCTGGCGGTGTTCAGAAGGAAGGCAGTTCTTATCGAATGCCTTCATCAGATCCCTGTACTTCCTGATACATCCCACAACAGCTGTATCATCCGACTGTTTCTGGATGTTAGAGATGATGGAAACAGAAGTCCCTGAGCAGGAGCGGCGGTTGTTTTCACGTCATCAATAAAGCTTTTTCCTTGATCTTTGAGTTCAAGCGAGATAAATTTACGACACTGTGATGCCACACTCCGACGATGAGGAAGATAATAATAAGCGATGAGTTACCTCTCATGCATGAATCACCTTCAATGACAGGCTGCTGATAATTTTCCACATGATCTAAGATGATGAAGATACGGAGAGATAGGAATGCATGGAAGACTGAAGAAGGGCAGTCAGACAGTGCAGACTGATGGTATTTCTAGGCCAACAGGCATTTCTCAGGTCTGTTTGTTAAAGGAATTGATTTATTCTAAATATTCCACTTCCTATTACACATTCATATATCTCAGTGTTTGTATACTTTGCTCTTGGCCTCAGGGAAACAGATCTGAGACGTTTTACCAACAGAGGCTTTCTTCACATCTATGGGCGATACTTCTTAGCTTCAGTCTCACTGGACTCAAATTATCTTTAAATATTAAAAGCCAATTAAGAACCTAGTGTAATCCCAGTCTGACCTTTACTGGGACAGTTGTGAATCATTAGTTTAACATCGATGCAGAAACTCACAGAATCTAGAAAAGGTCTTACACTTGGGATTGTTATTGCAATGCGGCGAGTTGACCTTACGCTTAGATTCCCTGCTTCATGTTGATGAGATTAATTTCTGATTCAGCACAGTCAGTTTTGGAAGTTGTGATGTTGTTTTTATCCAGAGATGATCGAGCAAACCTCAGACAAAGTTTGTATTCTGATGCTTTGGGTTTTAGACGGGCTGATTCTTTTTACTTTAAACCTCTGTTGAGGCAAAGCTTCGTGTCATTGAAAAGCCTGGTTAAGGAAAAACAAAGGGTTCTGGGCATGAATAAAGCATCGACAATATGCTGTTAATACTTTTTTTTAAGAGTCAACATCAAGAAAATTCGAAGGATGCGGCTCCAGTAAACACATCAAACGCCGTTCACGTCTGCAGCGCCGAGCGCAATCTCGCCGCGGGGCGGTGTAAATCCTCGCAGGCTTTTTAGCAACGTTTGATGTGACGCTGCACAGATCAGCTGCTGAAGCCTGGGGTGTGAGATGAAACACAGCAGATATTAGAATAAAGAGGAAGAAGAAGAGGAGGAGGAGGAGAGCACAGAGGAAACACAGCAAACAACTGAAAGGGAAGACAAGACGATGAGGAGATGAGATGAGGAAAAGAGAGGATGGGGTGAGAGAGAAGAGAGTGGAGGAAAGAAGCACTGAGATGTGAACTAATGACAGGAAGCTCTAGTGTTACATACGGTATATCTATAAGTTAATGGAACAAAGGAGTTTCCAGAAAGAAAAGCAAAACCTACAAACTGGAGTTGGATAAGTTTCATCTCTTTAATTTCAGAAGGTATTCATCACTGATCTCATGTAATAATGGCCACAGCATTCAAAGATATTACCTAATAAAGTCATACACTCTCAGTCTTTCCATGGCATTGTACTGACGGTCCGTGTGTCATAAGTTAGACAACACGGACCGTTTCACTGAAGGTATCGCAGACAACCATAGATTAACTTTCCCTTCACACTGTTTCTCCAACACTAAATGTGCCAAAATGAACTCAGCCAAAAGAGAGCAATAGTTTAACCTGCAGTGTTAAATATGGTGTGACGAGGCATGCTGTTAGCACTAGCATCAGATGCTGCGCCAGCTTGGACCTTCTGGTTCGCTGCTAAAGGCTTTACGCTCAGGTCATATCTCAGGCTGGAAGCAAAGAAGCAGAAGAGACCGATGCTTGTCATCTATATTTAAATATAAGTGTCGCAGGCAATTGAAGTGTTCATTTTAATGTGTTATTTCGACAGCCCTAATAGACAGTACATGTCATTAAGTAAAACTGCAGGAACAGTGATTAACATCAGGAGACGGTGAGAGTCCCTCCGCAGGCAGCAGGAACCGGGAGTCGTATCTGCAGGCTAACAAGCACCGTCTACTGTGACTCTGATGAATGAACTAATCCGACAACCCCCCCCCCCCCGCAGGCTTGCAGGCCGGGTGGGCGGGTTGTCTCTTTGGCATTCCTCTGAGGTGTTGGTGTAAACTCAATATGTATCAAACTCACACAAATACCATGAGAACAGATTTGTTTGTTCAGGAGGCAGAAAGAGCAGCGCTACTGTAGAGAGAGGAGGTGAGCGTGTGGAGGTGAGAGGAGACAGAGCGAGGACAGATTAGGATGGAGAAGGGAAATCAGAGAGGGTGATAGGAGATTAAAGGAGGAGAGGTGGGAGGACGTGACGAGTCGCGGAGTCAGACAAATCCTGTGGCATCGAACAGAAGTCGAAATGATTCATGTCTTAGATTGAAAGCAGTCAGAACAGGAGAGATGAGATCATTAAACTGTCTTCTCCTCGTTCTCCACCGCTCCTCCCTCTGTATAAACAAGTATACATCATCCAAGCTGCACCTCGCACCAGCTTTTATGTGTCACAACAAGTTCACAAATGCACAAAAACCCACTGTAAAAAAGCAGAAAGAAAGAAAAGACAGCCACAGAGGTGTGATCATGTCGATGATCAGCTTCCATCCGAGTGCGGTCACAGTCGATGGAGACGACAGGGGTCCGGAGACAAGCTGCTAATGGACTCGTGTGTCCACTTGTGTGGGCGGCTGCAAAGAAGCAGGTCGTTCACTAATCAAAGAGTCGGTGGTGAGAAGCTTCGAGTGGTCGTAGGCTGGAGAAACTCTGCACTCACCAGCCAATTTATTAGGTACACCTAATCCAAGTTCAAAGGGTCAGGATTTGGTGTAAACAACAGGAAAACCTGGATCCCTTAATACCAACCAATCATTGGAGCCAACCACAGTGTTGCTCCTGACCTTGTCCTTCCCCTCATGACCACCATCTGATGGATACTTCCTGTAAGAGAGTGCAACATGTCCTAAAGTTCAGGTGATCTCAGACTGGTTTCTTGAATGATAACAGTGAGTTCACTGGACTCAAACAGTGAGTTCACTGGACTCAAACGGCCTCCACAGTCTCCAGGCCTCAGTGCAGTGAGCAGTAAAATGACTTGCATTCATACAGAACCTTCCTAGTTGCTACAACCACTCTTTATACAAATCACCCAACTACACAGCACCTTCCAACAGCACGTTTCTAACTAACCCCTCCCTCATTCACTAATGATACTTTGGGGGGACCTGGAACGGGAACCAGAACTAGGACCGGTACCGGGACCAGAACCTGAACCGGTACCGGGACCAGAACCGGGATCGGTACCGGGACCAGAACCGACACCGGAACCAGAACCGGGATCAGTACCGGGACCAGAACCGGGACCCGGACCGGAACCGGTACCGGAACCCGAACCGGGATCGGTACCGGTACCAGAACCGGGACCCGGACCGGAACCGGTACCGGGACCAGAACCGGGACCCAAACCAGAACCGGGATCGGTACCGGAACCCGAACCGGGATCGGTACCGGTACCAGAACCGGGACCCGAACCGGAACCGGTACCGGGACCAGAACCGGGATCGGTACCGGGACCCGAACCCGAACCGGTAACGGGACCAGAACCGGGACCCGAACCGGAACCGGTACCGGGACCCGAACCCGAACCGGTACCGGTACCAGAACCGGGATCGGTACCGGGACCCGAACCCGAACCGGTACCGGTACCAGAACCGGGATCGGTACCGGTACCAGAACCGGGACCCGAACCGGAACCAGTACCGGGATCCGAACCGGGATCAGCAGCGGGACGAGAACCGGGACCAGGAGCGGTTGTGTTCAGACACTTCCGACTACAGGTTCTGTATTTGACATTGCTATGAACTGTGGGTAACTTCCTGAAGCAAAGTCTGTTGATGCTGATTGAAAGTGAGGGGGCATAAACTTTCAGCAGCAGGTGACGAAGCTCAACCTGCACAAGAGAATGATGGTGAACATCTACACCACCTCCATCACCTCCTACTTCGCTGCTGCCCGGCCAAGGACGAGAGCTGATGGCAGAGCATCACTCATTCTGACGGGCAGCAATCTAATGTCCCTCCAGGACCTGTCCATCTCCTGGACCCTGAGGCGAGCAGGTAAGGTTGAAGTTACGCGTATCAGTTACAAACACCACTGGATGTTAGAAATGCAGTTTTTATATTCATCAGCCTGCAACAGCAGTGAAATCATTTGTGTCTGGCTGCTGCTCTTCAATTAAAGAGCGACTGGCCGTACTGCTCACGGCGAGAACTGATCATCCTCTTAGACAGAAAATACACACTATCCTCAGCTCAGCTCGGCTCGGCTCGGCTCAGCTCAGGTTTGAAATGGAAAACAGCTGAAAAATCCAAGCGAGAGTCCTATAAGCCTCGAGTCCACAGGGAAGATTCCCCTTATCTCCCTGTTCTCAGTGAAAGGCGGTTGCGGCTGCGTCTTCCCGTCAGCAACCCACAG
This sequence comes from Caranx ignobilis, assembly GCA_021432705.1. Lineage (NCBI taxonomy): Eukaryota > Metazoa > Chordata > Actinopteri > Carangiformes > Carangidae > Caranx > Caranx ignobilis. The sequence continues at coordinate 24,804,088 of MU269981.1, forward strand.
AGACGCTCGCTCTCTGAAAACGTCGAAATACTTCAGCTTCACCCAGAACAAGACTCCTGCAGGTTTTCAACACCGGGAGCCACAATAAACTCCTCACACGAGCATGTGTCCAATTTCCTAAAAGCTCGAGGAGCAGCGCCTCTGCTCTGCTCGGACAGGTCAGCGCTGCTGTGTAATATTTCACATTTATAGCAAATATGCACTTCCATAAAATCCTCCTCTTTTACAAATGAAGGTGAGTCAGACAAAGTCAAGTCCAACCCAGCTTTGTGTTATGTTCAGCAGGGATGTTGTCGGCACAACACTGGTATCTGCCAACAATAACTTTACAGGTCTATCATCATTGCCATCATCACCATCTGCAGATATGCGGCAGTACTGTGTGGTAGTGTGTGAAGTATCTTAGACGACAAAGTTGTTTGTAAAGCACCGGTGGTACGACACCTGTATCCACAACAGGTTGATGCTATAGTAGGACAAACGTGTTCTTCTTCTACTCAATGAATCGGAATCCATCTCAGCAATCGATCAAAAAGAGTCGTCGACGCAGCTGATGAGCAGTAAATAGGTGTAATCAGAGTGTCTGCTCTGTCCAGACGGTAATGACAGAAAAAGAGAAATCATTTCAGCGGGAGGAGGAGGAGGAAGAGGAGGAGGAGGAGGAGGAGATGCCGGGGAACTCTTCATCCTCACAAAAGGAGGCAACAGATGAAAGTGAGAATTAACGCTGACCGAGGTTAGAAAGTGAAAAACACATGCAGCAGGAGTTCAGAGGGAAACTTTGACCAATAAAACAATTCCACATTCATTCCCCCCACCATGCACCACTCTACAATGACCAGCTCATCTAAAATGCATGGCACTTTTGTCTGAATACATCGGGCTGCATTAAACACTCCCCTGCTCCCACTCGGGTTAATGAAATTCCATCTCCAGCTGACCGTAAGTGCAGCTTTACGGGGGAAAATTAACCCCGACGGACCTTTTCCTCCCCTTTCCCAATCCAATTGGCCTCGTTCTCATTTGTATCATTTAGGCAGCAGGCGAGATTATCCAGACAGCCGGTGTGGTGAATGCTGAAGAGCATTTGCACTTGGGGAACGTGGAGAAGAAGAAGAAGAAGAATACAAACCAAGCGGAGATGGTCCGAACTGCAGCACACAACCCGACGGTCTGGATTTACATTCTGCACGGTGAACGGTTACAGCCACTACAACAAGATTTTAGAAAATGCTGACGACTCTTGTTTTAATTTGAAAACTCTTGATGCTGCATTTTCAGTTTTAAACTCTTGGAAAAGATGTTTTGCTCCCTGATTGCTCTTGTGTCCATAATCATTCACCTGATCTTACCTGCATCTAACCAGGCTGTGTATTTACTTATTCAACCTTTATCTTGGTAATACAAGGATGCTGCAGATGTGACTCTAAAAGCAGACACACTGGGTCACAGCTCTCTACCAACAACAACAGGGGTGGCTGAAAAATGAAGCAACAAACAGAAGAACCAGGAGCTGCAGTTCCTCTCCTGATCAACAGAGGGAGTCAGTCTCATCCGACTTTAAAACGTGTGAACAGCCTGGTACAGGAACTGTTTTTGGTCTTTTTCACCTGAGGGCGTGGCCTCTCTGAGTGACAGGTGGATGAGGTTATGCTAGCCACACACAAACAAACAAAAACAAAACTCATTGTACCTGTTGTCCTGGATCAGCCTTTCAAGGGCCTGTGTACTCTGCTTCACCACGGGCCTCTTTCAGGCTACACTCTGCTGCTCCACCACTTCTGCCTTATTTGCATGTGTAGGTTTATCTTGATAGCTGTACTGTCAGATGTTCATAGGATGAAAGGAGGCTCCCACATGCTTCAGCTTTACACTGCTGAATAAACGGAACAGACATGTGCTGTGATTTTCAGCCTCTAGCCTTTAGCAGCTGATCCATCTGATGATACATGAAACACTCTACAGTGAGAAACAGCCAAGCGGCAAACAAAAGCGAATCGGGGACGGCAAACACCGGTCGCGGATAAACAGAGCTCCTTACCTGGGCTGCTCTCTGCACCTGCGGGACCCACTGGCTCCTCCTGCTGCTGCCTTTCCTCTTGTTGTTAATGGGGCTAACGCTAACGCGGGGCAGTGTTGCCAGATCAGATTGGCAGTTGCCAGCCCAATCCAATAAGAACCCGCCCAAACCACGAAGTTGCCAGACGCCATTTAAACCCGTAAAATCACAATACATTCAATAGAAAACGTATTCAGAGCTTCGTATCTGAATGAAATAAATAAATAATAAAAATAAATTATATATTAATAGGTTTTTGGAAAATTTCAACCAGCGTGGTAAATCAACCAAGGATAGACAAATTGCAAAATGAACCTGTCATCCTTGCCAAGACTTGTGTTGTTTTGTGGCGCCATGTTCTTTCAAATCGTTAAGCTGTGCTCATTTCTCAGTGTTTCACACCGAACTGATTAATTGAGAAAATATTCATCAGAATATTCAATGATGGAAATAATGTACCATGTCACTGAAATCTAAGTCAGGTCAATTTAAAAGTTTAATTTTTAAGATGATGTTATCGTCATGTGACCAGATGTTAGATTTTTGCACATTTTTAATGAGCTGTTGTAGTTCCAGCTTGCTTCTAATAAACTAAAGTATCTTCAGTGTGTAAACGGTGTCTCTGGATATGTTTCTGTTGACAGTTGCAACTTCAGACATGTAGAAATAAGGAAATATAAAAGAAGTGTTATGGACAAAGAGCTTCAGTCCAGTGACTCCAGAGCTGAGACAGACGATGAGTGTTTCCTGTGTTTTACTTAAACCCTCAGTGGAAGCAAAAGCAATGACAAAATACACTGTTTTGGCTGCTGCATGAACAAGACAATAAAACACACAAGGAGAGTTTGAATGTTATTTATTCTGAGCAAGGAAATAAAGAAACCAACGAGTGCTAAGATGAAATGTCCATTTGTTTTTGTTTTTTGAACTGAAACTGATGATTAATTAAAAAATAATGAACTTAATCAGTCTTTGAGCAGCTGCACATCATCATCATCATCATCATCATCCTGGTGTAAATCTCATTTAAAGAGTTTTAGCACATGAATCCATCCATGGGTGACACAATAATTGCTTAAAATAAGGTGAAACGTGTGTGTGTGTGTGTGTTTACACTTGCAACACAAACAGCTGTAACACGTCCTTTACACATAAGGCTCAGACTGTCACATCAACACTGGAGACATTCAACAGTACAGAAGCTTCATGATGAACTTACAGTACGCGTGTGTTCGCCTTCGTCCACTGAAGCAGATGTATGGATTTGAAAATGCGAGTCCTACCTACAGCAGTTCAATCGACTTCCATTTTACATACTTATTACATTATACTAAAAGCAGAGGAGTCTCCCTGTGATTAAGCTGAAACAGAAGTTAGTCAGAGTTAGTTGTAACTCTTCCAAATGCATGCCGTGTGAATAAAAAAAAACTAGTCAAAAAAATAATACAGATTCATTAATTTAGTAAATACATTAAAACATAAAAACACATAAAAAAGAAACAAGTGGATAAAAAAAATAAAAGATTTAAAGACAAGAATGGACAGAAGAGGTCCCACAGAAACACAGAGGAACTACCTTTGTCAAAGTTTGATGTCATTTTGTTCAGACACTGGACTGGGTATCGGTTAAGAGTTGACTGATTCTCGTTGTTGCTCATCGATTTGGGTTCTGATCAAAGCGGGAACCTTTAACATGACTGAAACACAAACAATCCTCGTCTTGTTTCTTCTAGAATCTGGTGTCTTTGTTGCAAAAACTGCTCCCTTTGGTTTTATTAGTCTGTTGTTATTGTTGTTGTTGTTGTTGACGATGTTCAGGCACAAACACAAAGATCTTCTCACCTCTTTGTCTCATGTTTTGATTTACACTTTAACTAAATGTAAATTGTTGTCAGTGGCAGCGAGTAACATTGGACTTTAGCTGTTTCCATAGTAACCAAAAAGAACAAAACTGTAGTAATGTAAATGGTCACGTTATGCTAATGTAAAGCCTCTGTGTTCCCTTCTTTTTCATGGTTTATTGGTTAACTCTGCAGCAACAATGGCACTAATGACACGACACGGTAATAAATATTTGTGTGCATGTGATTATAAGATGAAGCGCTAACACTTTGTAACAACTACACATTATTAATTCAATCGCGTGTAGTTATTCTGATGCGTTACGGATGAAGCTCCTGTTGCTACGAGATTCAAAGTCGTGATTTGATGAAGCGAAACCGAGAAGTACAACTCATAGAGAACACGTGGCTCCACTTCGATACCCAACCCTGTTTAAAATACAAACCCCAAAACATCTCTGTTGTCTTTAGCAACACTGATTATTAAATTACAAGGACTCAATTTAAAGTTTGTGTCTAAAAGTAGAGTCAGAGTCGCGGCTGTCTCACTGAATAAGGCATAAATCAAAGTGCAAGAAAATAAGTGTTTGTTTTTTTTTTTACTTTCTTTTTTTTGAATGACGTGTGGAAAAGCTAAAAGAGAAACTGTTGTTTGGGCTGAGGGTTAAAAGTCTGCACGATTTCTGCAACAGCGTCTAATCTGGATGTTAGAAAAAGTTTTTAAAAGACCAAATCGATACCAGTTGATGAGGTAGTTTGATTTTCTGACTGACACATTAGAAACATGAATCTGTTCGGCCTGTGAAACGACCACAGGCCCCTGAAAGCCCCTCGACTCTGAAAATCTTTAGACAACATCTCCCAGTTGGAGGAATTACGCAACTTATTTTCTTTTTTACCATAACTATGTCATTGTTATCGTTAGATTGCACTAAAGTGGCTGGATCTGAAAAACACTGGTGACATAATGAACCACGACATTAAGCACCGCCCATCCTTTCACCTCCATACTACTCCCACGAATAGTTTTTACAAATATGGCCGACATGTCCGACAGCAGCAAATGAAAGGAGAGAAAATTCAAATGTGCCCTAAAATGGTTTCTAGATGTCCTGGGTGGGTCACCTCCACCTGCGCTCCACCTCCACCTGCCGACAGTCACTGGACCAGGTAGGTGGAGAACGTCTCTTCGTGTTTCTGCGTGTTGCGGACGATGATCTCCACCACGGCGATGTACGTCCCCGTGAGGAAGCCGACGAGCCCCACCACGCTGATGACCACGTTCTTGGCCGTCACCAGTGGCGACAGGCCTTCTGTGTGGAAGGCGATGATCTGCAGGATCGGAGGGAAGATCAGGGCCAGGAAGCTGCTGCTGACCGAGCCCACCAACGAGATGACCAGGTCCAGCTCCGGTATCAGGATGGCGAGGGCGCCTGGAGGAGGACAGACAGGGGGACGGGGTGAGAGGGAGGCTCTGGTTCAGTATCTCCATGTACATGATTATATTACAACACACAGAGACATTAAAGAGTAGAATCAACCCCCTGAGGACCGGGGGGGTGGATCCAGCCTGGACGTACAGATGATGATCTGATCACTCTGATCATGTAATTTTCTTACAGCCTGTATCTATACAAACCTCTAACCTGAATCAGACTGTACACAAGTCTGTGCTGATGTTGAGTTTGTGTTTGAACTGAAAATGTGCAGTAGAAAAAACACAACAAGTAAAAAAAAGTGAAGGAGTGATTGTGGGTCTAAGAGGGACAAATAAAAGACAAAGTCATTTACACAGTGACCTTTGACCTCTTTATGAATCCCATCATATCCATCCTCTGTATCTCTGTCACACAGGAACGAGTCTAACGAGGAAACGAGTTCCCCGAAAGAGAGACAATTTCTTCATTTTCATCTTCTCTGCTGCACACGAGTGGTAGATAACAGGTACGGAAAAGAAGGGCTGGATGAGAAATGAGGCGAAGCGTACATGGGAATGAAGGGAAGGTGAGAGAGGAGGAGTAAAAGTGATGGATGAAGCTGGAGAGATGACAACGGGAAGAGAGCGGAGGAGGAGAGAACGTGGGATTGTGACAGAGAGGGCGCAGACTGAAGTGGTGGTGATTGTTTTTTCACGTATTGTGCTTTAGTCACCGGAGACCCGAGTCACCTTCACCCGTTGTCACGGAGACGGGCACAAACAGCACTGGCTCAATCAGCCGTGATCGGGCCAAACCAGGCGGTGCAGGGACGTCTGCACACGAGCATTTCTTAGAAGCATGGACACACCTGAGATTCACACGCACACACACACGGTCTTCATCTGCCCATCACCACCCTCTCCCTCGGTGAGAGCAGAGGACGAGTCAGGTGCTCTTGTTCTCCCTGTGCGCTGGACGCCCGTTACCAGCAGCTGATAAAAGACTCTTTGAACCATAATCAATTGTGTGTTCACAAAGTCTGTCAAATTAACCTACAGGGCGGCGGCAAGGTCGAGCTTTCATGTGACAAGCGGGGCGAGCGAGCACCTCGCCGCCACACGCTCCCGGGGAGTAAACCTGTCACTTCTGGGGAAGCGCCCGGGCCGCTGAAGGCTGCTCTTCAAACCACATGTGAAGCTTTCCGAGCCATCAAACAAGGCGGGCGAGGCCATGACGGGCGAGGGGTGAGGCGCACCTAAAGAGACCGAGGAGCCTTCACAGCAAATAAAGGCTGTGGCTAAAAAGCCTGGACGCCGTCCCCCGAGACGGAGAGAGAGAGAGGCAGCGTGCGGATCATCAGGCGGCTTCAAAGGGCTGAGGAGGGAACGCTGCGAGCACACTAATTCACCACGACCGTCTCCAGGATCACCGAGACAAAGACAGCACCGTCCCCCTTCAGCCTGCAGCCCGGAGCCGTCCACACTGAGGAACGGACAGAGATGTCAACACAGAGAGAGAGAGAGAGAGAGTTTGATACAGTGAGCGAACGTTAACGCCGCAGACTGCTGCAGATCAAATGATCAATAACTGATAGGCAAAAAGAATCACATTATAAACGTATGGACAGATTTAGGAGCAGCAGGAGCATTTGATTCATGTCTGTAGCAACACAACACTCATGGTGCTGACAACGCACGTCTCACCTTTGTCAACAACAACAACAACAGCAGCTTCTTCTGCCATTTTGACTCTGACCATGGTCATGATGAGATTTCAATTACATGGTGATTTAACTGTGCAGCTCTAACAACTGGTACAACAGTCCACACTCAGACCAGATGGAAACTACTGTCAACAGGGAGAACGTGAAAGATCCATCCATCCATCCATCCATCCATCCATCCAATCACCTTTACACTTCAACATCCTTTCAATAACGTCTCTGAGTTATGATGGTTTGATAATCTGGGTCGAATCAGCGCTCAGTGGAAAGGCTGAGAGACATCTGGTGAGTGCGAGTCACACCTGACTGTGTTTGTTTTCTGGACTTGTCTCCAAACGAGACTGTTGTTGTTGTTGTTTGACTTTGAGCAGCGACCAAACATGAAATCAAGCTCATTACAATCCAGAACTTTTGCACTTGAAAAGCTGAAGTTGTTGTTGTAATTGAAGACTGCACGCAAACTCTAGCTCTAGCTACAAACTCTGGGCTTTTATCTTCACACCCACCGGCATCGACTGGGGGGGGGGTGAGGCCAAGCCAGTTCAAATAAGCAACCCTGAGAGGAAAATAAAGGACAGACTCAGAGGGAAGGAGGGAGGTGGGGGTCCGACTGCCATCGCTCTGTCAGCAGGCAGTTTCTTCTACAACTTTTTAAATCCAGTGGAAGAGGCAGCTCCTCGGCCGAGCCGAGTCCATCACCTCTGGAGTCAAAGTGGCCGGCGGGGGGAGAGGCTCCGCTGTGAGATCAAAGATTACTGGGGAGGGTCTGACTTTCCTTTTCTCCACAGTCGCCCAGGATGTGCGAGACGCCGCCCTACTGTCTTATTTCTTCACCTCGCCGCCAGCAAACACCACACAGGCCGGAGCCACGGGACACGGCCGGCGCCTCCAGCTCAGGCGGCCGGGGGCCCCCGCTTTCATCTGCTCCACCCAGAGCCGGCCGATCTGCTGCTCGGTGGACTGTAGCTCATTAAAGATGGAGGAGGGGGCTCGGCCTCCGCAGCTGCCTCCCAGCTTGTTTGCACTGACACCGACAGCAAGGGAACCGTTGAGGTCTGCAGATATGCTAGTGTTAATGAGCTCGGAGTGGCTCCGCTCAGCGTGGGGCCACGAGCAGCATCGGACAGGCTAAACTTCTCTGACTCTCAAAACATACAGAAGTCAAAGCAGCAGCTGAGGAGGAAGTCTTTCATACATCGGTAATGAGGATGTGTGTGTGTGTGTGTGTGTGTGTGTGCTAAATGTTGGTTTTTTCACCCTGTAGAACACACGTCTTTGAGGAATCAGTTTGAGACGCCTGCTGTAGAAGATGCTGCTGTTGCGGTGGTGGGCGGGGCTTATTTAATTTATTCATCAGCGCAACCCAGACAATGACAAATCTATAAACGACGACGTTGGGAAGCAGGAAACAGAGTCATAAACCTCTTAAATATGCTGATGTGCATTTTCTGTGACACAGTGTCATCATCGGCAGCAAAGTAAATCCTTTCACTAAACAGCCCTGAACCCTAATGATCATTAACTTGGCATCAAACACACCTCCGCTGCCACTTTGTCTGAGTGATTCCCCTCCCTCCTTCCTCCCCCCTGCCCTCCATTTCTCTATCAACATAACCTCTGGCTCACGTCCCTTTCCCCCAACACTTCATCACCACAACGACTCAGCAAACTGCGTTTCTCTTCGGCACAGCGAGCTGACAGAGCTCCTCCAGACGGACGCCGCTCTGGATTCATCAGCTCTGCTTTAGATAGTCGGGTTTCAGATGAACTCGACCTTCCTCCGCCCTGAGAAACGACCAGGATGAAACTGTTTCAGAGTCTGTGTGAGGTCAACGGCGTGGCTGATAAACAGCTGAGCTCCCGGTGCTACAGGACACACTCTTCTTCTTCTGTTAGTCCATTTATCAAGTTGTTGACTCACGGGAAATTTCACTGGCAAACACCTTTCTTTGGTGACGGTTTCTCATGTTGAACCTGGTTTAATTGGATCTGATTATCTACAGTTCATCAATGGTTTGTGTTCCCTGTGAACCCTTTCCAGGGTTAGGTCCGAGTTTTTGCTATATTATCCACATTTGATCCGGTTGGACACTGACGTCCTGTCCTCATCACCTACGTATGCTACGTCTCCCTACACTTGACATTGATTGGTTTGCTCTCCTCGAAGCTCGTTGGCAAAGTAGTGATCTAGGAACATGAATGAACAAGTTCGTGGCAACAATAATCAAACTCTTATGGCGTCGCTACCAGCTGCATCAACACCATCAGGTCCAACATGGAGCCTGGTTCAGATTCAGACGAACGTCCTCGTCATGTAGAGGCTTTATCGTCGCCGACAGGAGAGACCAGCGAGGTGTAGTGTGGACGCTAACGTGTGGAGGCTAACCACCGCTACTTCCTGTTCAAGCTACAAAAGTCTGGACTGAGACCAGCTCTTTTGGTCGGACCACATTTTGGGTCTTTGCTTCGGACCCTGGTCCAGGGGAGCTCTCACACCTGTAAACTTGGTCTGGCTCAAACGGAAATGTGCGTATGTCTGGACCAAACCTGTGAAAGCCTCCTCAAATAAAGATAAAATGGACAGTTTTAAGATAAGAAATCTGTGCAATCTGCTCGTCTCCTGTTTTAAAAAAAAGGGGGTTTAAAACAATTGAGGAACAAACTGATAAATTTTGCCCAGCGTTCACACAACTTTGCAGACAGTTACACAAACTTGCCTTGTACCTTGTATTTTGTACTGTGCTGCTGCCGAGGGAAGTGGTGCTGAGGAATGTGCCTTCATTTTCAGACCTCAGTCCTTTGTGTGCACCTGCAGCCGCTATGAGTCACCGCAGCTCCAGCTCGGAATAAAAATGTATTTTCACTTGACTAAGAAACATCATGTGGGCCGGAGGGAGGGATCTACCACCAACTGGGGGAGGGGAGATTGTAAAAAAAAAAAAGTACAAACATATCCCTGCTATGCAATTACAAACTTTTGTTGGAGGGGGTGTCTGTCCTCACGCAACTCTCCCTGTGGATCCTCTACAAACGCTCTGAGTTTCTTAGGAAATTAAATTGATTGCTCCGCCCTCGGGGTACAGTGTGTGAGAGCAATCAAAACCTCTGGCCGAGTGGAAACAAGACATCCACTCATCAAAGCTGCCTCCTCCATTTATAGTGGCTCATGGTTGTTTAAAATGACAAAAAAAACAGGTAGCAGCAGCAGTCATTACAGCTTTCTCCTACGACGACTCATTCAGTCAGGAGGTGACAGTCGGCTGGGGGGGGCTGTGGTGATCATCTGTTTAATTTCCATGTGACCTTTATTTAAGCAGGTACGTCTCAGTGAGATCTGAGATCTGTTGTTAGGCAGCTTTACATCAGTTACGGTAGTTTGTCCTCGATCTGGACCGATCATGTGACTGTTGCTGTTCTTCCTGTACTTCTCCTGAGTCACATCATTTTTACTCACCATTACATCAGCTCATGGATCTTCATCTTATTTTGAAATCTCTCGTTAGTGACCTATGTAGTTTGTCTCTTCCTCTTCCAAAGGTGAACGGTGACTTCCAGCAAGTGTCCAAGGCTCGAGCTTTTAATTACATAGGATTAGATATTTATATATGTATATAATATTTATATATGTATATAAGGTGATATAAGAGGTGTATAAGGATCTGGGGCTTGTGGGGGCTGGAAGGGTTGAAGCACACACTGCACTTCTATAATAACGATCCAACAGTCCACTGAGACTCTACTGTGCAAATCGTATGTTTTAATATCCCAGTGTTACCAATAAAAAGATGATTTATAAAACCTATAAACCAGTATATCATCAGGATGAATCGTGCGTATGTTCATGCTGTGTGGAGCACACTGCACTGTAAAAGATAAATAAACTTCGTGCTGTAACTCCTGTCGCTGCTCACTGATTGACCTCCAGGCCCATTAAAGTCGCTAATGCAAAGCAAACACTTCGTCTGAGTGCTGCTTCACAATAAGCGACTCCAGGAAACGTGATTACTCGCTTCGTGGCTGACAACGAGCTCCTTTGTCCTCGTCTTTAAGCTATGTTGGATCATCGTGTGTGATGTCAGCCTGTTTGTGTGTCTGCTGACTTTTGTTTGATTTTATTGAGTTTATCCTAAGACATTTGCAGTGACAGGACAAAGCCATCACATCTTTACCTTCTCAGATTCTCTCTTTCTCCTCCTGTCACTGCCTTGTGACCACCCGCTGAGCGTCCTGACCAGTTTGTCCTTATGATCTGATACAAACTTATCCATCTAACACAGGGGACATGACTGTTCGCTCTGCAGCCTGCTTTCCATACTGCTCAAGATGTACTCTTTCTATATCCATGTAACTGTTGAGGAGAGACAGATAAGGATTTATTCATGAGGCCATGCTCTGAATGAACAACAAACATCCTAATTTATCACACTTTCCACATCGAAGACACAGTTCACCGCTGCTCGACACAGACCGGTCCACAGGCGACAGGACGACAGGAGCCGACGCTTCGTTCCTCCACAGACGTGTGTGTGTGTGGAGCAGATTTACAGATCGCAGGGTACGAACTGAAACAGTGAGCTGTGTGATAGATGTTTGCAATTTTGTAAACTAGCACAACTCCATGCTGTGCTGTCCAGCAGGAAACCAACGACTCTGTATGTATCTTTAATAATAGATACCTGCTCCAGCTGGAGATTTGAGGCTTTTACCTTCCTGTTCAAACTCCACATGAGCAGCTAAAGACACACAGTGAGTGAGTCCTTTTAATTCGGTATTATTCTCACCTTTTCCAGCATTAGGTCACATTTGTTTGCCTCTGCGTCGATGTAGTTGATTCTTTTTGTTTTCCGCCTCGAGTTTCAGCTTTTACTTGGATCAAAGAGCATCGATCCGACCTGACCAAAGCAAACAATCTGTGGGCTTCAAAGAGACGGATTAAGTAAAAACAGCCAGAGGTGCTCACGGACTTACCTGCCCGCTCAAGCGAACAGGTCAGCTCGTTAAAAAACAAACAAACTGATGAGCAGCGCGGAGCTCCTCTGAAGAGCTGCACGGCTTTTAACTTCCAAACATCTGCGCAGCGAGCCCACGGTCACAGGCCCGATCCGCTCCAACCCTGCTGTGTGTAAACTGGACTGTGACCCTCATTATAAGCCACGGTACAAATGCCAAATGATAACAATGATGTATGAACCAAAGCTCATGTTAAATGTCAAGTAATGCAGTAGGTTCCAGCACGTGAACAGACTGGATTACAGAGGTGTGTGGATGTTAAATAACAGAGAGTTGGCTCTGAACGGCCGCCTGGGTTTTACGCCCCAGCGCGGCGAGGACGCAGGACGTGGCCTTCAGGGTGGAATAACAGCGACTGTTTACGTCCTGAGCCCAAAGAAAACAAACAATTGTGGGGAATGATTGCTCTTAATTGTGCAGCTACGAGGGAAAGTGTGGTGAATAAGGACGTCTGCTGCTTGTTTACAGTGTGGCCTCATGAATAAATCCATATAAATCTGTCCTGAAATGATGATTTTGATGTGAATAGCGTGCGTCTTGAGCAGAATGGGAAGCCGGACGCAGAGCAGGCAATCATGTTTCCTGTTTATGAGATGTCAGATTGAGAGGACAAACTGAGAGGTGATTTTATACATGCCGGTCAGAAACAGGCGTTTTATTATGAAAAATACCGCATACGGACGGAAACATCACAATACTGAGTGATACAGGCTATAACACGGTGTGTGCAGTCTCACAGTTTCTAATCATAGTCTTTTATATCTTCATTTCTCTTATTGAAATGTTCCACAGCTGCATGTTTTATTAAGGAAAGACATTATTTCCACCGACTGACTGACTGTGTCATTTTTGTACTTATTGAAAAAGAAAAGTTATAAACTGAGATTAATCATAATTATGTTATATTAGAGGCAGTGGCCTTGAGGTGATGACAGGAGTAAACAGAAATCTGTAGAAATGGTAAATTAAAAAGAAAAGAAAGATCCGATTGTGCAGAAAACAAACATGGCTCCTGATCAACCTGAGAGGAAAATCACACACACCTCATGACAATGAAAAGAAGGGCAGCTCAGATGTAAGCGGCCAAATATGCAAACAGGCGACACACGACACAATGCTGCAGAGCAGAGCATGATGGGATGCCAGTCTTTCTCTGTGGTGCATTGTGCTGCACCACAGCATCATAAAGAACCGTTTCCAACATGGCTCTGTCATTTCACCGTGTGACAGCGTCCAGAGGAACAAACAGGAAACACAGCTGAATCATAAAGGTGTAATGATAATGATATAATAATAGTTTCAAGCTGTTTCACTGAGCCGTTAATAATATGTCCAACTTTATGATGATGATAATAAAAATAATGAAACTACTTGTGCTACTTGACTTGAAGTGGACTCAAAAACAGGAGTATACCCACATGAGTGTGGCCTGGCGGAGCTGCTGGACCTGAAGGTTGACACTGAAGGACAATGTGAAACATGATGATTCACTCTCAGGGAACAGGAAACATCCTCTTACAACAACATGGCAGTTTTTTTTTTTTTTTCTGTAATTGTTAAGATATACGACTCTGGAGCCGGGCGTTGAGCAGAGGGAGCTTCCCAGTGGACTCTCTGCTTTATCTTTACCTAGTGAAAAAACAACGGCTGTCGTCCTTCACTTCAGACGGTGCTGACTGTCTGGATGGAAGAGCTCTCAGGTGCAGGACAGACTTTAATGACGACAGCAATTTCAGGTAGTCAGCGTGGGCCTGTGTGTCCAGCAGCTTCTGTGCTGTTACGTGTCAAGAAAACACTTTGACACTGATGAAGTTCTTGACTCTAAGTTCTGGAGAAAACCTGCTCCAGGTCACAGCGTCCTGTTTGGCTCTGCTTGACATTCTGCTGACTCTCCGCTGTGGAAAGCTGCTGCACTGCAGCTGCCGAGCTCTTCTCTGCAAAACTCTCAAAACCCCTGCGACTCTAAGAAGTGGAGCCATCGTGTCACTCTGTAAGCCCACACCAGAGGACACCGAGCGGAGGGAGGCGACGATCAAATGTTGCTGACTTCAGTTTTATTTTCCTCTGGACAGAATATCTGAATTTCTAATGTGAGACGTGTTTCTGTCTTCTGCTTCAGCTGACTCCTGCTCTCAGGCAGGATCACAACTGAGTGTATCCAGATAAAAAAATATATATCTTTAGCTCATAAACAAGTTTTAATGTTTCTAATCTCATCATGATTCAGTATGTAAAGAGACTCGAAGAAGGAAAAACCTGGAGTGACTGAGGTAACGAGCAGCGAGGCTGAGTAAACACGAACACTGAAGTTATCTGGGACGATGCAACAAGGTGTTGCTTACTTTTAACAAATACAGGGATTTGTGATTTCTTTGTCTTTGACTTGGTTGAGATAAACACACGTCCTGTGCAGCTGCACATGAGGTCTGTTCTCATTTTCATTTTTTGCAAAATAAATGTTCTTGAATCAACTCTTTACTCTGTGAACTATGTCCTGGTCCTGCAAGAGTACAGCAGCTGCTGCAGCCAACCACTCTGAAGAATTCATATAAAATCCAATAAAGTGGGACAAACACTTTTACCGTCTAGTCTTGGTGTCATACTGAGATATGAATCTCAGACCGTACTGTCCAGCTGTGCAAAGCATTTGCTGCTGAGAACTGAGAATAAATTTGACAGCTTCCTTCACCTTCTGGTGTTGTTACAATTTTTAGGAACTAAAAATGAGGTCAGAGTATGTCGAGCTTCCCTGATCCAGACACTGACGACCAGCAAACAGAGAGACAGACAGACAGAGACAGAGAGAGACGGAGAGAGAGAGAGAGGGATGAGAACAGAAAGAAACCAGAGGGAGAGTTGAAGTGAGGGAAGATGGAGTTGGAGGGAGAGGCTGACCTTCCCCGCCCGGCAGGAGGTCCATGCTAAAGACAGAAATCCTCGGGCTGACTTGTCTGCTCGCAGTCCGACTTCAGCAGCTGAGCTGCTTTTAGCTCGGCTGACACACTGAGTGAGCTGACGAGGTCGTCACTCACAGATACGTTCAGTTTAAAAAAACGTGACTCGCAGGTTGAGACACTGCGCTCTGATTTGTTTCTCAGACGTGACCTTTAGGGCCGACTGCTCTTGTCATCTCCAAGTGATCAGACTCATGCAGGGACCTTTAGCTTGTCTTACAATGGAGCTGTTAGAACGACACACACTGGAATGTGTGTGTGTGTGCGAACAGACGGAAAAGGATGGAAAGCACTGATCCTGTGTCAGTGGAGTCACGCCACTGCTTCATGTCACAAACAGAGCTTGATCCTCCTCATCACTAACCTGAGTTACTCTCTGTTGACGTGTCCCACTCCTGCTCTTCACAGACCGACTGAGCCTCGTGGTTCCTCTAAAGAAAAACCTTCATGCATTTGCATTCGTTTCAGAGGTATGAACAGGTGAAGCTGAGGAGGGCGGAGACAAGATAAAGGTGATTATATAGAAACTCAGATTCACCTGGGCTGGAAACTACGGTGGCCCTGAGAGATCAACATGTCACCAGAGTATAGCTTTTCTCTCATTTTATGTTATTCACCCTTGTTTCCTGGTTGTTGTCTTGGCGCCTCTGTGAGAGTGTGTTTTAAACAGACCTCCAGACCCACACTGGGTTCATCACATCACATCTGATCTTTGATTCACTCCCCTCAGACACGGGGTAATTTAGACGAACTGAGACACGCACAGAAAGCAAAGGCCAAACAGCAGAGACGAATCAGCTCCACACGACGTAAAGGTGAACGTGTGCACACATCATGTTTCTGAAAGGGTAAAAAATATGACAGCACTACAGCCCGACAACATGCAGCATGCATTCCCACTGGCATGCCACCTTTGTGCCACAGTGCTCCAGGATGAAGTACAAGGGAGGGAGGGAGAGAGGGAGGGGGGGAGAGAAGAACAGAAAAGGAGGAGAAGGCTCACGCGACATCCTCACGTCCTCTCTTGTTCCCATCAACAACTTAACAACACACGCTAGCTGCTCATCTCAGGCCTGTGGCAAAGTGACTCAGACAAAGGAAGCACTTTCAGACAGAGAAAATGAAATGACCAGTGGTGCAGCCAATATAGCTGCTGCACAGGCAGCGACAAAACACTGACGCTGTTTCTGATGTATGTCTCAGTGAGTACGGCTGGATGGGTGAAAGCCACTTATGTAGTTAAAGCTCATTAACAGGGGCATTATGGAAAACAACACATGGGCTGGGCTTCCTATTAAGACTTGTTTTTCTGTGGAGAATATTTTTTGTCATTACGGCACATTTCAAATTATTATTATGGCTTTGGTTGCAGAAGAACACATAATGGAGGGGGACATTTGTCCTCAGGTCACACCGGGTGGGTGATGAGGTGGCATGGGGAGGGTTGGTGGATAGCTTGAGGTTGATCTCATTTATATAGCACCTTAAAAGCGACCTGTCTTTGCACCAAAGTGCTTCAAGTGGGTAGTTGTCTTCAAATCATACATTTCCAGTTTAAACATGGCCACTCATCTACCTGGGACAACTCGTCCTGTTCGTCCTAGCTACAGGATCAGGAGTCCAGGTGGTGTGTGTGTGTGTGTTCCCTCATCAGTACAGATGTCTTATAGACCAACAGAAAGGTATGGTCAGGCATCATCTGCATAGAGATGGTACGACAAGCCATGCAAATGCAAAGAGAAGGGACCCCAGCACCGAGCCTTGAGGCACGCCTGAGGACGGGCAACAGGAAGTGGATGGGATCGGTCTTTGCTATGAAACATTAACGACCCAACAAGAGATTCAGGAGGTGGTGGAGACCAAACTACTACTGGACTTGCATCCTTCACTTTGAGAGAAATCGAATGCTAATGTTGCTCCAATTCAATGCTAACATGTAACACCATGCTAACTTTATATATCACTTTAATCCAGTTTTATTATTAATGACGTAACATTCAATATGTGCCATCTTTCTATCAGTCTCACTTTTACAGGTTGATACAGCCCATAAAGCCTCACTCGTATCTGTCAGACACACTCGGTAGATTCAACTTTACCGGAGGGTTTAACAGTAAACACTTATTCAGAGTGTTCATTCGAGATTGATTAGCTGATAAAACAGAAGGAGTGAGCCTTCAGGCGATCCTCGTCCAGTCCTGTAAATTGAGTGCATCGTGGCAAGTACAGCTACAAAAAACAAGGCGAAGCCGTGTAGCACTCCTACAACAAACAACAGTAAGAGCACCACTAAGCTCCTCCATCCCTCAGCTTATCTCTAGTGCATTAGAATAGAGAGTTCACTTCAAAAGAAATTTCCCTGCATTGAAATGAACTGACCTTTTGAGTGGGAGTGTAAGTCACAGCACCGCTCAGCAGAGAGAGGGAGTGTTTGCTCGAGGCCGTCCTCCCTTTTAACTCTTATCTGACTGTTCGAGCTCAAGCTGAAAGAAAAACCGTACAAAGATACGACAGTTTGTTGTTGTAGAAACCAGGAAAACCGCGCAACATCAAGGCTCATTCTGCAGCTCGGCCACTTAAAAGGACCTCCTCCTCCGTTCATTCACAGTCGACGGCTTCAGTCGACGCCGAAGATCCTGTGACATTTTCCGCCGTCATTTGAAAGACGGTCTATCGGCCTATTGATCTCACATCAACAACTCCTGAAAATGTTAAACAACAAACGCCAATACGTTCCAGACACACAGAGTTAACATGACATGACACTGGTACAGCTGCCCCTCACATTTTAGACTAACACATCACTTACTCTTCTGCTGTAAAGTACCGTTACGGCTTCCTACTCTTCTAACGCACATTTAAACTGACAACAAAAACTTTAACAAGCACATGATGACACTTTTAATAGTTTATACTCACACCTGAGGTTAAAGGAAGTGAGGAGTAAAGATGAATTTAACATCATGGCTCCGCCTCTGACTAACATAACCGGCATCACTACTGTTGTGGTCACAACAAAAACACAAACCGTTGTGACTCACATCATTGTTGGACTTATCTGTGCCGATAATTATCAGCCAATATCGGGTCAATAATTATTTGTTGTTTCCATTCTGGACCAAAAAACAAAACAAAACAATCTATCTGATGCCACTCGACTTCATCGTGTGTTTTACTGTTATTTCCATTTAATTTTCTTAAGATTAAAATCCATTCAGAAAGTGATGCACCTGCTCTTTGTGAAGCTGTCTAGGGTTTTGTTTCTTTGTTTGCTGTCAGGCTTTCTGTTGCTGCACACACACTCACACACACACACACACACACACACCAATAGAGCCAAACTGACACTGGTAAAATGCAGCAGCAGTGGTGTTACAAAGACAAAAGCTTCTCCCTGCTGACAGCCGAGAAACCCATTCACTTCTCTATTCAAAGACCGTCGCTCTCAGCGGTATTCGTTTCAAGATTCACTCTACACATACGCAGACGGCGCTGCGCCACTTCAATCCCATCTTGTACTCGGATTCAAAACCAAAAGCAATCTCCTGCTCCTGGATGTGCATGCAGGGGAAACATGATTCTTCCTCCAGACCCCTTCCCCTCGCCTCCTTCACTCAACTATGCATCAGTGGGAGCTCACTGGAAGCAAGTCTTTTCTTTTTTTTTTCGACGTGCTGCACCATCTCCACATTCCTAACACACACTCTGCTCAGCGCCGGGGAAACCACAAGCGGCCTTGCAAATGACCCGCAGACATGAAGTGGCACATGTATGCATTTATTCCCTTTTATTAGCTTATCAACATGCATGTGCAGAAACCTGTGCGGGGTGGCAAATGTCATCTGCATAATTCTCTATAGGCTCCAATCACAGCTAATAAAGGAAATGAAGAACCCGGGGCTAACAAGAGCTGTGCTTCTGTAACTCAATATTGCTGCAGTGACATGTGGAGTGCAGTGAGAGAGAGGGAGAGCGAGGACGGCAGTGAACTGGAGCCGGACGTTTCCTGGTCAGATATTTGCTCATTTGTAACAGTTAATCTGTCTGATTATTCAGAAACCCAGCAGCAACATCCATCACATTATGGAGGCTTCTCGGCAAAGCGCTTCACATCCTCGCCGCTGTCGCTGTCAGCTGCACCAGATGCATATTTTACCAGCTACATGAGGTGTGTGTGCAACTAATACAAAAGTTTCAACTACCGACATTTGTTTTGGAACAAGCAGCCCTTGAAAAAGCTGGTGCATGTCTTATGGGATGTAGTTTTCTGCTAAATGAAGTAGGACCTAACTGATCACTGGCCTGATTGGACACTTACTGGTGACTCTTTACCTTTGCAGGTAACATGCAAACTGTCTGGATTTGATTTAGAAATGCTGTCCTTGCTTTGTTTTGATCCGTCAGAGAATAATAATGTCAGTTTGAGGGTCATTCAGTCCGTGGCACTGCAGGACTGACGGGGACATGACTGCACCGCTGCACTGATGCTGTTTGGAATAATAAAAGTGACTTATTGATAAACGGCGAAATGTTGAACCTCCAAAACAAAACCTTTGTCTCAAGTGTTTGAACCATTATGAGGAACCACTGCAAAAACAACTCATCACAGATACAAGGATGTGCAGACAAAAGATGAAGAGACGAAGCTCTGGAGGAAAGAAAATCTCAGTAAAAGCACATGTGACCATTCGATGGCTTTAAAACACAAAAACAAACCTCAATGCTGTTTGAGATGTAACTGTGTTAATTGCATCGGTTTCTATTTTCATTCTTCTTCATTGGTTTAATGGCGCCCGGCTAGAAAATTAGCGCCACCGGCTGTTTCTCTTGATGACCACTCCCAGAGTATTTGCATATTAATGTCATCAGCAAACTGCAATGAGGAGCAAAGTGGAGAAGAGATAAAAGGATCAGTACATCACACACTCTGTGCTTCAGACTTGATGCTAAGCCTACACACACACACACACACAGGTATTCTTTGTAAACACAATGAGGTGTGGGCGTGAGCCTCCGCCCTCCTCATTACTGGTGGATTGGCCATCGATTTCAGTGTGCCTGCTGCAAACACAATTACTTCTTTAGCTCCTTGTTTTTGACAGAATAAGCTGTTTTGAACACCCCCCCCCCCTTTAAAACAGCATCAGTGCCGACATCCCTGACCCCGGCTCGTTTTAGACCGAGTTACGGGAAGGTATCGTCCATCCAAAAATTTAATTTGCGCCATCGATCATGTTTTGCCAGAGAATGAAATCAAAACAAAAACCAGGCGGCTCGGTGGAAGGATCAATGCAGCGCCTCTTGAATTAGTTTTCTGAGCGTGCCGACAGGAGTAAACCAGTTAGTGGCTGCTCTAGAGGCACTCTTTGTGTCCATCCAATAATCCGTTCATTCTCCACCACTTCTCCAGGTCTGTTCCAGTTGAGAGTTGCCCAAATGTCCCACAGCTCTGTCTGAGGGATGCTGAGCGGCTCCTGGACAAGGTGGGATCCAGAGTGTGTTTTGGGTCTGGCTGTCCTGCAGTGCTGCTCAGACCATCCTCCGCTGGTTTAAGCTTCTTGCTCTGTACAGCACCATTATTTAATTGATTATTGAATGAATATTTATAACTTGCAGATATTTTGTCTGAAAAATCACACAGAGATAGATGAAGCCATAAAGGGCGGAGTTTGCCAACTGCATCATCAGCAAAAAGCCAGAATGGGATCCTGTGGTCATCAACCCGGACACACTCCTCTCTGGAGCTGCATGCAGAGTCTCTGCTCATGAATAATGGGTCATAGAGACCAAACCTGGCAGAGTCCAGTCGCCTCCAAAAATGACTTTGACCTGCTGCCAAGAATACACACACAGACTTATCCCTCAGTGCATTTACACACCCGGTGGACGGCTCCATCGATACACCAATGTACAGTTCAGGAATCACCTGTGCCTCCACAGCAGCCTCCACAAAGTCCTGATGAATGTAACTACGGCAGCCTGCGGTGGACAAACATCCATACCTGTCTCCTCAGTGTTCTTTGGATAACTGGATCATTTTCTTGAGTTTTGTGTGACAACAACATAAAGAGAACAAGACAACAGTCATTGGAGGAAACATTAGAAACATTGAGCGAGCGTACCATAGCTTTGTATCTCACTACCTAAACTACATAAACATGTAGTTGACCAACTTCAGGACCCCGGGGCGTCTCCATGGATACGGGATGATGACTGCGAGCTGACGATCAGACGCTGGCACATCTTTGTCGTCATCTTAGGAAAAACAAAAGTTTTGCTTTCTCGAAATTTATCCAGTCAATCAGACAATGAGACAATGAATCAGACAATGAATGTGTGGCCACTCTGGGCTCCCGTACATAATGCAGCTGCCTCCTACACCTGACTCTCCTCCACCTGAACCTTTAAGCAGCTTTAAAACTTTCAGTAGTTGTACAGCTTTTAAATGTTTCCTAAAACACAGGAAGCTTTTACTTCCACTGGTCATTAACTTTAGAGTTAAAGTGGTAAGAGGAGAAATCTGAACGTCTGTTGCTTGATACCGTGTGATGCACAAATTGCACCCCGGCTCATCGCCGCGCTCTGATCACTGAGTATCAACAGGAGAGTGGAAATCTCAGCCCCGACAGCTTTAATGTGAACATAATGATCTTTAAATGAGTGGAAGTCTGCCCCCTACTGGCCCCAACGTGCCTCAACACCTCCACACTGAGCCACATCAGTCCAGACCGGAGACAGCAAAGCATCAGCAGTCCAGGCTGAGTGGGAATCAATAGCAATTGGAGGATTATTGCTGCTATGAATAGCTCGGCGGAGCTATTACAGGGAACTGTTTGCTGCTGCTTTCAGCTGAATGTGATGGGGGGGGGGGGGTTAACAAAACAACCTGTTAACTCACTGTGGTTTCATTTCCATTCACATGACACCTACTCCATCACTGAGGCCAGGGAGCGCGAGTCGTAATGTCTGGGTGAACACATGTGCAACACACCTTCATTCTCACTCCTTCACACACAGCAATTCATACTTCACGCTGACGTGAGCCTCCACACACGAGCGCTCTCAACGCCATTGTGTTGTTGTACAGAAAAGCAGAAATAAATAATCATAGCACACACGGCAGACTGATCAGAGGACGGCCACTCTGGGGTCTATTGTCAGAAGCAGCCGGCGTCTCAATGCGTTGCAGGACTAATTTGCCTGATCTTCACCGTCGGCCCAGATGCGGAGGAAATGCTAACAGCAAAGCACAGAGGGGACTTTTACTTCCTAGTTAAGTTCCTCCTGCTTCATCGTACCTGGAAATAATTGGCCACAGAGGGCCAGTCGTAGTAATAGTGGTAGTAGTAGTAGTAGCTTAGAAAGTCCTCGGGGGGGGCCGGCTCCCGCATCCCTCACTTTAACTGATCAAGCAGATCAGCTGACACGACTGTTACTGAGAGGGAAGCTACAGACCAGCAACAGCACACTGTATCTGCTACAATCAATGTCCTCTGGCAAAACACTCCACCTTCCAGAGATGGAGATGCGTGTAAGAGGTGGAGGCAGTGGGCTGGACATGTGGTCTGCTTGTCATTCTGTCATTCGCCTTTACAGTGCCAGATGGCCTGCTGGTTGTCACTGTTCAATTTCTGTGTGTAAATCAAGTTAATAAAAAAAAAAAAAAAAATACAATAGAAGAAACAAGGAGCACCACAGAAGGAGGCTGAAAAGCTTTACAGCGGCCAGGAAGGATGGCGTCATTGAAATGAAGGTGTAGCTCTGAAGCACGGGACTTTATCAGATCATACAAAGGAAGGAAGAAAGGAGTCAGTGATGTGGTTTGAAGCCAGAGGCCAGAGAAGACCGCCAGTCAAGCGAGGATAATCACAGGCCATTCTGCATTTATGCACTGAGACTGAACTGATGGCGCCTTGTTTCGGTTCACAACACATGAAGTTGGGCAGGAAATTGGGTTTGAGAGAGAAGCCGGTGGATTCCCTGCTCCCCCTGACATTTATTTTCTGTCTTTCACAAATGCTCCTCCACCCAAAAGACATTCAACTCCCCCCGCCCTCCCTCCGTGGAAGAAGCTGGGACCTCCGCATTAATGTTTACCGTCTCGATTTTAAGCAAACACGTTGCCATGGTGACGGAAATTAAACATCAGTAAAGGAGCGTTTAACTAACGTCGGCTACTTCGCGACCAAGGTCGCCCTGAACGTGTCTCTGTGAAGGAGCTGAGAGCTCTTCGTGTTTTCTTTAGAGAGGATCCAACATCAGCTGAGTGTGTATGAATGCGTCTGCAGCTTCAGCACCACGGACAGAGTCCTGGCTAATCGGCAGCATCACAGAGGACGGAGCCGACGAGCCTGTGGACAAACTGGAGGAATCTGACACGTTATCTTGTATCTTTCACTAGATACCAACAGTTTAATTCAGTGGTGGTGTCAAACATGGGAAAAATGAACTAATTCGTGAACGTATCACATGCTCTACATGTAATCTGATCACTAACCCTCTGTTTCTCTGTAGCACTGCCACGGTTCAAAACCTCCAGTGTGACTGAGAACGAGCAAACGACCGAGAGTGTAAATGAGGATGAATGGTGGCTCAGGTGGTTCAGTCAGTGACTCAATGCCCTTCAATTAGCAGGCAGACTTTACTCAAATAACATTTAGATTGACCAATTTAAAAAGAGCAGAGACATTACTCAGCGGATTAAACAAATTGTCTCTCGGCAGCAGCACCAAACAAGCTGTGTGGTCGGCACACTGTGCTACAGAGGGGGGACAGTTAGCCTGTCACATGCAGGTGTAAAAACCTGAGCCGCTCTGACAGGGGCCAGGTTGGTATGGGCAGACGACTGAATCCAAAGCTCGTACGGTGAGCGGCTCTGGGCAACTGCCACCAACACACCATCCCTCTCTTTGTTTTGAAATGTCAGCGGTGTCCCGATCCAACCACGTCATCACAGTGCAGGAAGAGCCTCTGTAACGCCCTCAGGCGCCGTGGGAGAGACCACACCTCCAAATATCACATTGTCTTTCCTCAGCTGATCGATTCTCATTGATAATCTTTCCTACCGCTGTCTGGAGTCTCATCACTCAACGTTCAACCTTCCTTTTGGCTCCAGATGTTGCTGTCACAGCCAATCACAGTGACTTGTTCTCCTCTGAGAGTATACTCAGACTAACTGAGCATCATGAGCTCTGACCGAACAGAGTTTTACTATAGTGACAGGAAAGTGACTCGTTGTAAACACAGCACCAAAGAATGAGCTGAATGCTATTTTCTCCTGATTTCACTGGACTTTAACGGCCACTACAGTCCCCAGGTCTGCAGCAGCTGTGTGACCTGTGAATCTGTGAGGAACTTTTCCAGCACCTTGTTGAATATGACACCAACGACTGAAGCAGCGCTGAGGGCAAAAAGGATCAAACCCAGTATCTAACTAAGTTTGTTTTGGCTCCTCCTGTACTCACATGTGAAGATGACCAGGGCGGTGCGCAGCAGGAGGTCGACGGCCGTCTCCCACCTCTGCGACACGCGGGCCACCACCGGCGGTATCAGGATCTCCGCAGGAACGTAGAACTGAAGGGCGAAGGTGATGAAAATACCAAAGCAGTAGAGAAGCTTCACGGCCTGGTAGGTCCTGCAGATAATTACACCAGGAGAAGGAAAAAGAGTTAGAGCAGAAAAAACAAACAAGCAATCATGTTCAAATCAGTTCAGTGAGAGGAAGTTAATCCAAAACCACTCGTAAGAACACAAAATGAGCATCAGCGCCAGGATCCATCAAAAACATATTACTAGATGAAGAGGAATCAATAGGCGGCGCTTGTAAAGACACGCAGTAAACACCGACTGTCCACTGCTCACTTTTTTTTCAAATACAGATACTGGTAATTACAATCTTTCTGCTTTCAACCTCATTAAACAGACAATTTGTTCCACTAATTAGCGACATCAGTCCAGTCATGGGGGGGGGGGGCATTTCAAAAGACGCCGGTCTCCTGCAGCTGTGATGATAGTAACGAGTGATGGGCAAACAAATCTAATCAGAGCGTTTGGTTTTTACTAACTTTATTATCTCTGAAAAGCAAAATGAGCTCACAGACGGAAATAAAATGAGGACACATCAGCGCCGGGCTTTTTCATCACAGGGATGAAGATGAACGGGGGCAATAACGGCTGCTGCAAACCGAACCAGACCAGACGACACACACACACACACACACACACACACTACAGATTTGTCTAAAAGTTACTTTGCTCTGAGGTTGTGAAAATTATTTTCCTGACCTACTTCCTGGAGACGTGTTATTAGCTCGCTGTCCACAGAGAGGACGCCGCCTCTTAGCTAAAACTAATAACTGCAGATGTTTCCATATCCATCACACAGTAACACAACAACATGTGAAGCAGTTTTACCTCTGCACACTCCTCACACTCTGTCCTCATACGTAACCTATTCCCCGGTTTGCTGTGAGGCAATTTGAGTAAATTAATTCAGGACTGTGCCACAAACGTGCACATAATTGAAGCCATGAAGTGTGATGATGAGATTTTGACACAGGATTTCTCCTCCAGATGAATCCAAACATCAGAACATGGACCTGGACGTTGGTCTCGTGGCTCAGAGCAGCTTATTGCTCACTGCTTTAAATCAGCATCATTAATTAACAGCTGACACGCTGAACATGCAGCTTCCCCACATTATGATCCAGAGGCTTCATCGTTCTGGTTTCATGTGCAACACTTCTCGTCTTTTGTGCTGTATAGTTAAATTAATCCGACGGTCTTTTTCCACATGTTTCAGATTCTGCTTTCAGAGTTTCATCGTGGGAAAATACAAAATAAAAACCTGTTAGAGGAAGTTAAGTCAGTTGGTAGCATCACAGTCTTTCGTCGGCTCGTCAGTGACCTGTGTTTTCAGAAGCGCTTGATTAATTCAGTTTTATAAAAGAGAAATTGAGTATCTAATTATTCCGAGGCCGGCCACTAGATGGCGTCATAGACCACCCACACTTTCTCATTTGCTTCAGGGAGACAAGAGCTAAAAGCCATTAGCCACCATTTCTCTGTGCCTCCCTCTGACTTTGGACAATTATTGTGAATGATTTGACTATGAAATGCAAAAATAATGCTTTTATTGTTGTTATATTGTGTGACAACTGTGATAAAATGTGTTATTTGTCAACCGTCTGTCACCACGAGAGTGTGAGCAAAACAACCTGTTACACTTCCTAATGAGCACATGACACATTCGTCAAACTAAAGATCAGACGTCAAATCACTGACAAGGGCAGATTAAAATCCTTCAGTTCTGCTGCTGTGATCGCTGTGTGTGTCTGTGTGTGTGATCTGGAGAGAGCTGATGTTTTTCTTACCAACAGTTTGGCAGGTTGAGGGTGATGCTCCCTCCTATGTGCTCTCCGAAGCACATGTATCCGATAGTACCGAGGCTGATGTAGAGGAAAGTGACGATGCTCATCCCCAGGTACAGGACCAGGCTGAAGCTCTGAGGCCTCTGCATCTTGTTCTCCAGGGGAAGAACCTGTCAGAGACACGACCAGACCGTTACTGGGACAAAGGGTCAAAAGTACTCCATGACACTTTCGGACAACGTTGGAGAGTAACAATAGTCCAAGGCAGAGGAACATGTCGACACGGTGTTCCTGTGACTTTTTCTGTTTCTCCAAATGTCACTTCCTCTCAGGCTGTGATGTCTTGATTTGGGCTGATGGATGTTAAAATGAAAAGCCAAATTTGTTTTGACATTTCGGCAAAAGACTGAGGCTCTCTTGTGCGGCACTCAACATTTTGAAAAGTGTAATCTTCTCCGCGGCACACTGGGCTCTGTTAATTGAATACCAATGAAGAGCCGGTGTGTCCCTACAGCTTTCACACAGGAACCTGCTCAGTGCATCTGGAACTGCACGGTGAACAAAAACAACATCCATGCATGTTAATGCCCACATTGGACACACATTACTGTTGATCCAACTCCCTGCTCAGGTAAGGAACGAATGGAAATCTTTGTAGCAACATAATGCCAACATAATAAATCCTTACACGCTGCAAACCAGGCTGTAAACATGATTTACTCCCCTGTTATACTAATACATGTTAATGTTTTTTTTCCAGATACAGATTCTATGCATTTGTTTTGGTCTTTTTGGACAAACTGCTCTTATATCTCAGCTCTGCTCTGTTTCATACAGAAAGAGATAACGAAAAACTTCAATGAGTGATTATCACTGTTTACATGTACAGCTGTTTTATTTCAGCTTGTGTGAAACTGATCTGTCAAAATAATAATAATAGGATAAATAAAATATTCTGTGTCTGGTCATAAGAGAAAGAGTGAGCGTAGTTATACCACCAGGTATAAAAGCAGAGACCTCTGACCAGGTGTCATAATCCTGTTTCATGTTAATACCAGCTGAAAATGATTTTAACTGTATGGATGTTGATGTCTTTATTGCTGACTTTCATCCGTCAGTCACGTACCACTCCGATCCCCTCGAAGGCAAAGATGGCCGTCCCAAAGAAGAGAGGGTAGTCCTTGGCTCTGCCCACCTTTGGCAAGTCGATGGGGTAACGGATGTTCTGCAGGGAAAACAAAGAAAACACAACATAAACATTAACGTCTTTTATCATAATCCAGTGCTTTACTGAACCCTCCCCTCAGCCTAGTTTGTTATTTCTGGATGACAGATAAGAGATCCAGTCCTAATCACGCTCTCTGTGGATAGTGAGTGATCACATTAAACAGCAGCAGCAGCAGCAGCACTGTGTCGAGGGAACAACTCCTGTTGGACTCATCTGTTGTCCAGTGTTTACAAATGACATTAGTGTGTGATAGAGTCATTCAACATGATTAAGGCTCTTTGATTAGCACTTGGGGAATTTCCAGTATTACAAACAGTGAATTGCCCGCAAATATAACCCCAGATTGGAGATTAGAAGACAGTGTGAGCTGTTGCACTCACAGGAAACAGTTGAACAACAGCTCTGATTGAATTAATCAGCCAGACTTCACAGCTTCTCACCACGTCTTTGTTGTCACGGAGAAACGTCCTCGTTATTTTACCGTGTATGATCACATTTGGCCTCGCGCCTCAAAATGAAGGTCGACGAAAAAGATGAGCCAAAACCTTAAAATGTGAAGTCATTAAAATTTAAGTAGGAGCCAGGATACAGGAGCTGCATCAGTGTTATTATAAGTCCTGTGGTGACACGCAGAGCCCAAACAGGGACTCCACACGCCTTCTGAAATATTTGGATCCTTTATGCTCTAGTTTTTCCCCAAATTCCTCACCGAGGTGATTCATCAGCCACAGAAACACCTCACGGGCCAAATGTGTCTCTACAGCGCCGGAGCTTTGTACAGTTCCTGTTGCAAGAAATTGCTTTTTTTTTTTTTTTTTCCCCCCAGACAAGGCCGTTTCTCAGGGACTGCTATGTATCTGGAAAGAAGAAGAAGAAGAAGAAGCTGCAGCAGCGTGATGAAATACTCCACAGCAGGAAAACAGGTAATCTGGAGAGACTGTCAGTACCAGTCGTCCTGTTATCCATAACAACCCACAGAGAGCAATCGGCAAAGTGGAAACAGAGACAGAGGAAAAAAAAAAGTTTAAAGAGAGTGTGAGGTGAAAGTTGTATCTGTAAATCTAAATTTGTCGAGGAAAGTCACCCTCTGTCTGTTACATGTGAAAATCAAATAAATAACAAGATTTTTTCAATAAAATGAAATTAAAACATTTACATTGACGTCATGCATATGTTTTGGTGACTGCCCAACAATACTGGATACCTCGACGTGTGATGGTGTGATGAACGTAGTGTTTACCGTGAGGGAGTAGAAGTAGATGAGGACCAGACTGGCTGTCATGACCAGATTGGCCACCAGAGACAGAGGAGCCAGGTACTTGAGGTTGGGGGTGAACACCAGCAGGATGAAGGCCGGCAGGAAGCACAGCATGTAGAGGCGTGAGTCGAAGCTCGGCACCAGGACCTGCGTCTGGTTGTTGGTGAGGTTCACGTGGCAGCTGAAGGTGGTGGCGTTGGCTGCTTCCACCACCTGGTGAAGGCAGAGGAGGAGGAGGAGGAGGAGGAGAGACCATGTCACCTTCATCTGTAACTGCTGGTATCCATGAAACCATGGTACATCATTCTTCTTGTTTACTGTAACTTTCCCCGTGTTTTTCATTTGCTGTAATTGTTTGTGTTATTCATTCATCTGTGTAGATGTGCTGTTTGTTATGACTGAGGAAAGACCACCATCTAGTGGTGAGAACCTGTACTACACAGATTAGGTCCATTCAGGACTTTAGTAACTTGATTTAACTTTTTGGACTTTATTAACCAGATTCACTTACTGAACTCACTGTTTATGTTTTTAATGATACAGTGACATAATGCAAATACACAGAATGCCAACTACACTGCTCTCTGCTTCAGCTCGAGACTGAAAGGCAGCTAGAATGAAAAACAAACAAATATATATCATGTGTGAACAGTTCACTTAAAGACCATTCAACCAGTGTAAATGTTACAATCACAGCGAGAGGTCAGCTGGTGATAAAGAGGTCGGGGTCAAACACAGCACTCATGAACAAAGCAAACACTCCTGTGACCTCACAACACCCTGTGATGAAGAGAAGTGTGTGACTGGACTGAAAAGTACAAGAGAGACGGTGGCTGATGATCAAGATGTTTCTTGGGGCTCTGCTACTTGTCGTCACAAAATTATATGATTTTAAAACTAGACTATAAAAGTGAAGATCAGTGAAAGATATGAAGCAGGAACGTGACCCTGTCTGAGGATAAAGCTCCTCCAAACCCTGTGAATCTGATGTTTCTTTTCTCTCCATGTTTGGTGTGAGGTTATTGTAATGCTTGCTTTGTTGATGCTGATGCGTGTGAATCTCTTCACCCTGAAGCTGTAAAACCACTGTTATCCTTCCACGGTTACTGACCCACTTCTTTGCATTTGCTGTGGTATGTGCAAACTTTGAACACACATACACACACGCACACACACTCTCAGTGAGCACATACATGGGCAATACTGTTGCATAACTTTTGCAGACACGTTCTTTGTGCAATGTAAACAAAAAGTAGCTTTCATGTGACACAGAGGTAGCTGAGAGGAGGCCGCAGGTCCACGACCAGAGTAAACACACACTGATCTGTGATCTGTCTCCATTCAGTGGGTCATATTAACACTACACATTCATACTGATTGGTGCAAGTAAAAAACACACTGACCTGAGGGGTTTTAATACATAATGTGTGTGTGTGTGTGTGTGTGTTTGTGTGTCCGGTCCTGACCTGCTTGACGTTATCGCTGAGGAAGACAAAGTAGACGCAGCAGAAGCCCAGCTGGGTGATGATGAGAAACAAGTTCACCGTCCGTCTGAGGAGAGGAGGTCACACAGAGGTTAAAACTGTGATGATACAATAAGACTCATGAGCCAAAGCAAAGCTTGAGAAACAGAAAACACTGACATCCAGAGTATTATTGGTTCTGGAGGACTGGTTGCACGCTTTGGGGAACATGTTCTCATGAACTGAGCTTCAGAGGCCACTGGGGGTGTTTATTTTTACCTGTGCACAGACGCAGGTGAGCTGCTAATCTAACTCCCTGCTGAGAGGAGCTGCCTATTTACTGCACAGATCAGAGACGGGCACCGACGGCAGCTCCAAGAACTGTCCCTTTCATTTAGGGTTGTAGCGTCGCTTCATACTACAGGTCTGTAAAAATCTGAATCACCACCTCATTAATGAAAACTTAAGTGTCACCGTGTGTGTGAGTGTTTGACTGATCCCTGACTGAACTACACACAGAGGAAACAAAGAGTTACTCTTGGTCTTTTCTTTAGCATTTAGAGCATTCAGTAATATCTCCATGATCACATGTCTTCACAGAGGAGCCTCTGAAACAGCCTACGGCCAGTGAAGGCATCACAGGATGGGAAACATTACCGTTAACGTTAGAAATGTCAGCACACACAAACGTGGCCCAGTGTGTTTTCTTTTCATAATCATGTGTTGGAAACGAACAAAGGACGGAGTTCTGTCTTACTTCCCCCACTGCGAGTGCCTCCTCAGCCAGGAGACGTTTTCCATCCCATACTGCACTGCTTCGCCGTAGGTCAGAGACGGCCTGTTCACCCTGGACGACAAAACACACACACACACACACACATCCTTTAACAGCTGTTTGTTGGTTATCATTTATCTTTATGAGGCGCGGCTCAAATGTCTCAATACAGAAGTTATTCTGCTTCACTGTTCAGACTTTAGATTCATGTTCTTCATGTCTGTTTAGTTCAACCACAAAAAAACTAAACACGAAAATGAAAGTTGTAGAAAAAGCTTCTGCAACAGAGAATTAGAAAGTGTTGAGGTGGAAGTTTCTCGTAGTTAATCTGAACTGTACATGTGCATAAAGGAGCAGGAGGAAGTGATGACTCTGCAGTAAAGGGACCTCAGAAAAAGGAAGAGCTGAACTTTCCCATGACTCCTTCTCCTCTGTGCGTCTCAGACTGATGGACGACTTTTCTTTTTTTTACGTCCAACCTGGAGCTGTTCATTCATGCTCTCTGTCTGTTTAATCCTCTTTAGCAGGCCGGGAGGGGGAGGATATCCCTGTCTGAACCGGGCAAAGGGCAGGAGACACGGTGGACGGGCGGGTTCACTGTCACAGCCTGCAGCAGCAGCAGCAGCAGCAGCAGCAACACACACTAATGGGATTCAGATAACGAGCGTGTTAATCACCTCAGTTGTAACTCAGTGGGATGGATCGCACGTCATTTATGGTCTCGCTGCTCCAATTACGTAAGAGAAATGGTTTCAAACTGCACCGATGACAGAGTAACAGAGGCCTCGGCCTCATGGCCCGCCCTTGTTTTTTCAAGAGCTGCAATGCATCATGGGACAGTTCAGTATGTCCCGTACGCCCACAGCTCATACTCAGAGATTGTTGCTCTATAATTTAGTTACATCCTGGTTTTTCTATCTCGTTATCTCTCACACACAAGACTCTTGTTCTGTGCAGCGTGAACGCAGGGTATGAAGAGTGCGTTAGAAGAGAGACAGACAGAGAGACAGAGACAGAGAGAGAAAGAAACTGGGAAGTGTAAAAATGCTTCGTTCACAGACAAACGTCTTCA
Source organism: Caranx ignobilis (assembly GCA_021432705.1). Lineage (NCBI taxonomy): Eukaryota > Metazoa > Chordata > Actinopteri > Carangiformes > Carangidae > Caranx > Caranx ignobilis. Next base: position 24,836,258 of record MU269981.1, read on the forward strand.
GAGATAAGATGTACAAGAGATCTTTTATGTCGCAATAATAAACAGGAAGTCCATTTCTCATCTTCTAACGTACCGAGAGCAGAACCAACAATATCAGATCTTATTGACGGCTCAGCTTTTATAACTTGATCCTCATGGAGGATTTTCATACCGGCCTTCGGGTGTCGTCCCTACTTGCTGGTAGCTTCTCTGGATGAACTCCTATTCCAGTGATCACACAGCAGAAAAAGATTCAGACGCTCTGAATCAGAGTGTACTTTGTCAGCCAGCAACAACAAATAAGTCAGTGTTGGCACTGAGGACCACTGTGTAAACAAACCACAACCATGGCACAAACACAGTTAGATTATTTGGCCAACACAGGTTACAGTGGAGCAGCTGATAGGAAACGGAGGAGGAGAGGCGATGATCACGGGGCAGCAGACAAATCACTCCATCTACAGAGGAAGAACATCATGTAGAGCCTCGTGGAGAAGGAGCTGGTGAGTGATTCACTTGTTTATGCAGTGAAATTTAACAGAGCAGCAGGTTACACAGGGATTTATTTGACTACATGTGTAGCTGTGTGTGCGTTTAGCTCATGCTACTGTTCAGGTAAAGCTTTACATGCAGCACTGACTGTGTTTTTCTTTGTATTTCTAAGTTTCCTGTGAGTCTTTGTCTTTGGATTTACATGTAGAAGAGAAGCCGTACGTCACTGAAGAAATCTGATCCTCATTACATCATACTAACATCCAGTAACAGTACAACAGCCTGACAGCAGGACTTCAGCACCACTGCTCCTTACTTAAGAGGCAGTAAGACAGTGACTGCAATGCATTGTGGTCTAAGGTGTGTCTGATGAGTGTGTGAGGTCCGCTGGTTTGTGAGGAGGAGCTCAGAGATCACGGCTCCTCCTCTGTTATTTAACGCAGCTTTATCAGCTGGATGTAGGTTAACGTGACGCTTTAAAGACTTTCTGAGCCGTGTCACTTACTTCACACTGAGGTGGTGGGAACATTTGACCAGCAGCCTCATGCAGTGGACCGCGATGACGCCCATACACAGCAGACTGACCGGTCCGAGCTGCACACAGGAGAACAGACACACACACGGGGGGACGGGGGAGGGGGGGCAGGGTGATTAATACATTTGGTCTAATAACATTGAAAGGTGTTGTTGAACATAACAGGACAGGCTACAGTCTGCATCAGCAACACCTGGCCGACTTATTGAGAAAATAACTGGCAGTGAATCGATGAATCAATAATTGTGAATGATCGTTAACAGCTGTTGTCTGTATTCAATATCCTCATCTGGGCCTTTGTATTCAGAGCTCTGTAGAGGAAAAGTGTGTAGAGGTGACATCAGCCTTCAACACTTGTTCCATCAAGTTGCTCTTCTTGTTTCATGTTGTCAAACACGAGACGAGCCCTTCACTTTATCAATAACACTTCACTTGAAGTCACCCACCCAGTGTCAGTGATGCACTGACATTTACTTTAGAAACACCATGAGGATGGTTTTATCCTGTCAGCTGCTCCTCCTGATTCTCATGAGCCGACTCTCACGATGAAGAAAACTCTCATTTGAAATTCAACTCGATAAATATTGACTCAGAAAAACAACTGTAACACTGTGAGAAAGAACCAGACGTCTTTCATTAAAGTTTCTTTATTCAATTATTTTGCTATTTCGCTATTTTATTAAGTTATTCATTCATTTTCCTCCCGTCCTGTTCATTTTTATTATTGCATTACTATATTGAGACGATCTGAATACACTGATCACTCTGTTAAGGGAGTTAATGATGGACACTGTGTGGGCTGCTGTTGTTGTCGTCACATGTTTCCAAATATAAGGACAATGCAGCTCCTATCAGTGGCTGTGCAGGCTCCAGTAAAAGCCTCTGATCATGTCTGGATCATGTCAGGAGGATCTGTGGTGGTGAACGGCCATGATAAGCCGATTAAACCGTGCGTACTCACCACCAGACCTGCGTTCTTGACAGCCAGAGGCAGACCCAGCAGCCCTGTGCCGATGTTCCCCTTCAACAGGTGGATCAGCGTCTGACAGAAACTGCACCAGGAGAAACAAATGCAGGTTTTGCATTAGAACTAGATGAAGCACATTTTATTACAATCTCACTGACACAGATGTTATTGACGTTTTATCAGACACGTATGACACGTACGATGTTCCTGTCCTTCCTCCGATCCTCTCGTAGTGACGCTGAGGTCTGGACGGTCCAGGAGGCGACGGACACAGAGCGTCCATCTCTGATGGATTCTGGTCAGAAAACAAAGAACCTGGGACGAGGAGGAGAAAGAGAAAACAACACTAATTACACACCTTTTTACTTAATTACCCTATGATATTCTCTTAAAGCATCTGACCCATGTCTTTTCATGGACACCATCAGCTTCCATGACAACGACGTCTTTTAATATAAGATGATTCAATGATATTAGATGAAATCTGAATAAAGACTGTACAGTCTCGTCTCAGAGGAAACTGGGTCTGGTTCCAGAAATGTCAGAAATGAATCCCACATTTTATGAAAAACATGACTTTTACTGCTCTGCGAGTAAAAAGTTCATTAATCCAGAGACACCAAGATGATCCACAACCACTGCTCCTGCTTGTAACTGAGATTAAACCAATTTACTTTAAAGAGCTCCTAGGACAAAGGCAAAGCAAACACGTCTATGAGGGTACAGGGATCTGCTGGCTGGAAACTGTCTCCACTGTCTGGAGCTTTCTCAGTTCTACACGTTATACATTTGTCTCTTGTATTCATTAAGTTTTTCTTAAGTCATAACAACATCACATCAGCCTGCAGACTGGGCGGCTCTGCAGGATATTCAACAGTATGTAAACAAACTCCTGCAAATGTCACTTGATTCCAGTTCTTTGCTGCTGCTGCTGCTGCTGCTGCTGCTGCTGCTGCTGCGCCCCGGTGCACCTTTATTTACTTTGTCTCACCCCACCTCTGTGCTGATCCCTGTGTACTCTGACTCCACTGACGCCTCCACTGGTTCCAATATGGGAGAAGAACAGGAATAATGCAAGTGACCAGTGATCAAAACCAAATCAGACTGGATGATAATCCTAACCTTAGCCATTATAAACAATAAAGCATTTGTATTTCCTATAATAAACTTATGATCAAACACCTGCCCACTAAAAGCACAGTGAGGTAAGTGACATGTTTCAGATAGAAAGGGTCTTGTGACAGATTTGTAAAGATATAAACATGAACTATAACTAAGTCTGAAGAGCTAACCTGCACTGACACTTTAAACTGGGCTCTTTTCACCAAAGCTGGAGGGTTTAAATAAAGAGACCTCGGTCTGCTGTCTGCTCTGCACCAGCTTTAAGCCACATAAAACAGATCTTGTGACTTTTAAAGTCACAGTGTCCCAGTTTGAAGGGAGGTCTTGCTACAGAGCTTTTAAACGAGCTGACTCTCATCAACACATGACAATGATTACCAGTGAAATACAGTCTCTCGTGACTCTAATTACTGTGAGAGACACCGTCAGGAGATATTTTCAATGTAGGAGGGCAGACAAAAAGCCGAGGATTCGTTTTTGCATCGATAGACAAAATGTCTCCCCACGGTGTGAAAGCTAAAATGAAAGTGAGAACGACCAAAGCTTCTCAGCCCGACGCCCGTTTATCATGACAATGGCCTTGATGCCACCTGTCCTCTCCCCAGCACACACTGATAATGCTATTTAAGCATTAAAGTCCAAATGAAATTACACTGCACGCTGTTTGTTGGGTCCACACTGTGTCTGCCGCGAATCACCTGCCCTTAAATCTGAAACCAGAAGGAGATATTTATATTTTATGCCCTGTGGTTTCCTGATGGCACCTTCTTGTTTTGCATTAATTCAAATGATTCCCCGGCTGCATGGATATAGAGCTTACCTCAACTCAGCAAATCAGCTCTTGGATAAAGCAGCACTGTCAGCTACAGACCGACACTTCCTGCCAAACAAAACAAACTAAACCGCACATCTTGTCTGTAGCGCCTGAGGTTGCTTGCATCTGTTTGCATGCTTGATATAGTTTGATATAAAGGGTGCAGCATATGAAATGGAATATGAACCTACCTGTAATGCTCACCTGGATCCAGTCTAGTGCCACTGTGCTGCTCCCTTTTCAGCCCAATAACTAATAACACACTGTTTGCACATGACACGTAGCTACGGCGCAACTTTGTTTGCCTTTCGTTCCACGCTCCTACTTCTGCTAGCCTACCAGCTGCTGTCACTCAACCTGCACCTCGCCTCCAAATAACACACACAGTGTCATTATTTCATGCTGCAAAAACTGGAGCAGAAGGTGAAGGACCAAAAATTGTCCATGTCATCATATTTCACAACAATTCACAAAACTTTATGTAATTCTGGATGAATCAGAAACACAGACGCTCTAAAAACCACAGACAAGTCATTGTGCACATTCATAAAGTTGGTGCTTCATGTTGCTTTAAAGTCTGAATAAGTCATAGCATTGTAAACATTTCATTTGTGGTTGCCAAGGAAGACACCAGAGGGATTTTGTGAATAAAAGCTTGTTTGATGACTCAGCGTCTTGAACGTCCTTCACGCAGACACAATACATCATCACATGCTAACTCAAAGCTAGCCGCCATATACATATAACCCCACTGTGTCTATGTTATATCAAAACCTAAAGGTACACGAGCACAAAGAGCGTATGTGATGTTACTACCTTCACCTCGGGTGTCTACATCACTCGAGGCCATCATGTCGGGTCAGGTGGATTTGTGGACGGATGGGTTTTTGTTCCTTTTCCAGCCTTGCAGATCTCAACGCTCGGAGATCAGTGAGTCCAGCATCGACAGTTTCCTGCAACAGAAGAGGCAGAAATCATTCAGAGTGAGATCTGAGAGGAGCGAGGAAACGAGATCGTGACTTTCACAATCTGACACATGCAGCTACAGTAAATTCAGCGATTCTTAATATTTCCCACAGAGACCTAAAACAATTGAAGTGGGTTCTGGTCCAGGATAAAGAGTGTGGCACAGAGAGGCAGTGCATTTAGCTCATACAAACAACACCTAACTCCTTCAACTTTATTTCAAAGTCTAGCTAGTATATAATGCACTTTTGCTTGTGTCATGTTAAACCTCAAGTGGCCTCGTAACAATAAACAACAACACATTTCTGAGTGTGCGTTATGATGTAATTATATGATAACAGTCAGTTTGTTATTATGACTTGATTGCCACTGCTACAGGTGCAATAAACCTGTGATTCTTCTGCTACCTGAACACATCATGTTGTTGGAGTCTGGGAAATTAAAACTGACATCCTTTAACCATTTTCCTACATTTGAATCGAAGCTTTGGGCTGACGCCCGGTGTGTTGTCGAATGGTTTTTGAGCAAGGCACTAAACGCTAAACCCCCGGAGCGCTCGTGTCACGGCGTTATGTAAGCGTCCGTTCAGACAGGCTTTGTGAGAACACCGTTACAACCTGCCGTGTGTTGCTGCTGTGGTTTCTAACCACAGGTGGATTTGCACGCAGGCTTTTCTGTCCACCTGTCGATTCGAGACGAACGTCGGGATCCCACAGACAATTTTAAGGAACCACAACGGTTTGTGTTTCCCAGCAGCTGCATGTGAAGCGGGGGACACACTTCCTTAATCTTCATGTCACAGCAGAAGGCTTTGGTGTAAAAGTTCAGAACAACTTGAGTGGGAACAAATAGGCATTTAAAGCATCTCCAGCAAGGTATTTCTCATGTGATCCCCTTTGATAAGCATTGTTAGCTATTGATTTATCAATGTTTCACTATGAGGCCGAGCAGGGATGTATTAAAGAAGAGCTACTGTCCATATAGAGTGAAACTTGATTCCTTCTGACACAGTTCCTCTTCAGGATGAGTCGCTGCTCAGCAGTGGTTCACTGAGTGTGCAGAAAAGGCTTGTGATCTACACCACTACTGCAGCGTGCAGGCCAAAGTCTGTCAATTATGAGCCACTCAGCCGTTTTCATAATGTGCCATGTCAGTAGTGAGCCGAACCAAGCGCCGTGGAAATGCAAATGTCACAGTGTGGTAAGGGCTTGTCATTAAGAGGTTGACTTCACAATAACATATAATTATGTTAAATCATTATCATTAAATCAGTACTTTTGAGTTTCCCTTCAGAAAACCTCTCGTCTTACCAGCTTTGTAAATAGTGTCCTGGTGTTAATTAATGCCAAACCAGCAGCTGACAGTGTTAAGTAATTAACAAAAATCACTCCCTCCACTTTAAACCTAAGAGCAGTTGTGTGTTTTGCAGATACTCGGTGTTGTCCTTTCATGACAGCACACAAATACACACCACCAGATGAACTCGATAATCCCATTATTTTTAAACCAATCTTTGGCCAGGAGACGTGTGAGTGTCTCTGTCTTCCTGAATGGACGCAGCGATAAGGCAAACAACCGGGACAAACATCACTGATGGGATCTGGGCAGGAAACTACACCATCAAATGAGCTTATGATTAATGGTGCTGTGCTAAGAAAGCAGTTAAATAGGGATGAGCACGGACGGTTTAGTTGCTATTTGCTTCCGAGGACACACACACACACACACACACATGGAGATAGAGGAGGAAGGATTGAAATAGCGAGAAAGGAAGACGAGGCTAAAATGGGACTAGCTAGACACTAGCAATAACCTCTTACCTGTTTATTCCGCTAAGGGTCGACGACAACAATGTAAGCTAGCTCGGCTAACGTTATGTGCGATACAAACTGGGGGGGGTAAGCAGCCAACGGTTGCTATACGTCCCGATGCCATTTTTTTTTTTTTTTTTTTTTTTTTTGATCCGTAAACAGCCACCAAACAGTGGCTCAGTCACCACGTAACACCGACCTACCTCGGCGTTACCGTGTCTTCAGTTCCCGGTCCGGGCTGCGGGGCTCTTCCAGAGGCTGGCTACCCTCACAATTTTCATATCGTAACCATGTCTGGTGATTGAACGGCGGCGCGGCGGCGGCGGCGGCGGCGGCAGCAGCGGCGGTGGTACACTGCACCGAGTGAACGTCAAACGGCTTCTCTGCCGCTTTGCTCCTCCGCCAGCGTCACAGAGCCTGACCAGCAGACCAGCGGCCGTCACGTGACGCGGCCGTGCACCGACGTAGTGTAGTCGTGGAAACCGACGTCGTCGCGCTCTGTCTGGCTGCTCCTCTTCCCTGAACAGCAGGGGAGCAGCAGAGATACTTTAGACCGGCTTTATTAGTGCGAGTGGACCCGTTTCTAAAAGAATCAATCTAGACACCTCAACCCGAGGCGATCTCAGCCCGTGAACTAATGTTACCTAACGTTACCATGGTAACAACCAGCGACACCTGGACTGGCCTGTATGTGGAGGTAGAAGCTATAGGTGTACGGGTGGAGGTATCTCGGTACTGTGGAGGCTCTTAGAGGGCACATGTTCAAACGTGTCTGAAAACACAACAGAGGTGTTTCTGGGGACACGAGTAAAGTGACGGACCAGGCTGGGGGGGGGCTGTTGTGCAGACGGCTACTAGTTAGTGTGGTTTGAAATATAATGTGACTTTGGTTAATTGTAACACCAACATTACTTGATTCAGATGTTGCAACAAAAAGAAAAGAAAAGAAAAAGATGTAAGATGTTAGCTTAGCGTCAGTCTGTTTCCGGTTCTCCTGCTCGGTAGGTGGCGCTCGTGCTAAACAGAACGGAAACTGCAGCCTCCGGTCCTGCAGGAACATGCCTCACTTTTCAAAATAAGAGCACGCAGTCTGGTATAAGTTGACTTTCCTCCAAAACAACCAGCTGCATGTAACGTGCACCACGTTATCGACTGTAACACATTCAGATACATGACCTGCTTAAGATCTTTGATAAAATGACTGTTGGTATCGACGTGTGTTTTGCTATGAATTTACGTATTGTAGTGGAGGTAAGCTAGGCTAACGTTAGGCTAACGTACAGTAGTAAACCGATTGCCATGGCGATGACAAACACTCATGATGAATCAGGATCGAAGGTAAGATGAAGACAGAACAACCATCTCCTGTCTGATTGGACTGGAAAAAATAAAAATAAAATACAATTAGATATAGTTTATGGTCAAAATACCACCTGTAACTTCAGTGTCCCACACTGGGGGAAATCTGAGTTTTATTTATTCACAGATTTTAACAAAAGCTGTTCGTTTTTTGTTTTTGTTTTTTCCCCTTATAATGATTCAGAAACATCCCATAGTCAAAACAAGAGCTGCTCAAACTGCCCTGGTTTGTCCTGCAGTAGAAAGAAGTCTTATTTTGACACAGTCACATTATGTGTTTTCATGAAGAAGCCAGAAACAAACCTTGGCCAAGCCTGGTGAGTCATGTGTAATACTGTCTCCACAGATACTTTTATTACCTTAAAGTCAACCTTTGTAAACCAGTAAAATAGAATAAATCTGCAGGCTGAGTTCATGCTGTACAGATTGAACAACTATCCTTTTATTTTGAAAAATAAACATGTGTATTCAAACTTATATCTACACTACACTACTATGGATAGTCAGTCATTTATGTACTGTTATTAGTTTGCACTGGTGATGTTATTGTTAGTCTTTGTGACCCATGGGAAACAAAATAAAGTTTATTGAACTGCATGTTGTGATTGTTCTTTGCAGAGGGCTTCATGTTTGCTCATTGCACTTGATGGATGTGACCAGTAGGTGTCAGTGTGACACAGTGGGTGCAGGTTGTGTTAAACCTGTAGCATAAAACAACCACAGTGCCTCTGAGCCAAGCAGCTGCCAATAGTTGTGTTGTGTTGTGTGACATTATTAAAACAGGTTATATATATTTATCATCCAAGACTCACTTTAAAACACACAGTGGCAGAAATGACATCATAATAACACGGCATCACATACCACTGCATTGTAACTGATGTTGTTGTATACGATACGATCCTGTCTGCTCCTGTTCGCTCTCCTTTACCTCTGGTTCTGTGTATTCATGAACTGTCACTATAACTGTTTCTCAGGTGTAGGCTCTGACATTTTCCACCTCCACTGGTCCTGAGTTTCAGACAGCAGGTGGCGCTGCAGGACTGAATCCACTGCAGGGACATCAACATGAGTCAAATGATCCTGATCCAAACATAGTTTTGACTGAATTCACAGTGAAAACAGTGAGAAAAGACTGAAGACAACAGAGGAGTTTGTGGAGATCTTTGTTGGCCTGGAGGCAACAAAACACTCCTGATGTGGACATTTTTATTTAATGCAAAGTGAATAAGTAAAGAAAAAACATCCCGTCCTGCTCAGGCTCCACTGTGGACACACTGGTGGTCCTGGTCCTGGTCCTGGTCCTGGTTCTGGGTCTGGTTCTGGTCCTGGGCCTGGTCCATAGCAAACATGCTGGACCTCCACTGCACCAGAGACATTTATATTTTTGGTTTCATCTGTGGTCTGAGCTGCCAACATCCATCAGACATCTTTCCATGTTCTTCACAGTTTTGTGAGCAGCGATTTTCTTCATGGACTCTGTGTGTGTGTGTGTGTGTGTGTGTGTGTGTGTAGGTCGACCACAGCTGCAGCTCTGCACACACACACACATATAAATGTGAATATGTGTATTTGATCTGGCAGCAGCGACAGATATGAGCCTGGTGTTTACATTAACTGACTTCACAGACTGAGACATTAGTGAGAAGCTGAGATGTAAACATGCGCTCGTTCACATCTCCTCCTTTTGATTGAATCCCAGAGGATTTTTTTTCTCTCTCCACAGACTTGACTCACTTCATGTTTCTGCTGCTGATGTTTATGTGTTTATTTATGTTAAACATCAGTGAACCTGTGGTGTGTGTTAATGCGGAGTAAGAGACTCACCAACAACCTCTGATGTGACAGGGGCTTTTATTTTGTAACTCCATTTCTTTTTTTTTTAAATCTATCAAATATTTCTGTTCATATGTATTATATTATATATTTACACCAGTTGTTGTTTATTTATTTTATGTAGTGTACTGACTAATATTCAGAGGCTTTTATTTTTTAATTCCAGTGTTTTGTTTTATTCTGATATATTCAAATGAGGGGGCGTGGCTATCTCACAGATGTTCATTTTTTTCATTTGTACTTTTCCTTTATTAAAGTGTATCTACCTGAATTTATATCCACACATTGTTGTTTATAGTGACATTATTGTCTGTTTTACATAACAATGACTGTTAAACCTACATTTACATCTCCCTATGTTTCTGTATTGGGAATATTCAAATGAGGGGGGCGTGGCTATCTCACTATTTATATATTATTTGATTTCACTTCTATCTTCATTTCCTCATATCAGAGCCATATTGATTATGGTGGATTAAAAATAATAATGATGATAGTCTGTCAATATAATAATAATATCGATGATTAATATCAGTGATCAGGTTTTGCCTCTTGTTAATATGATGATTATTATGACTGTATTTTTATTTCAGTGTTCCTCACGCTATCTCTCTCTTTCCCGTCTATCCCAGCGTCTCTCTACCTGTTTCTGTCTCCTCCCCCCTCCTCTCCCTCTCTCCCTCTCTCTCCCTCTCTCTCCCCTCTCGCTCTCTCTCCCTCTCTCAGTCTCGCTGCTGCTGCTCAGACGGCAACAGCTCCGCCCGCCTCTCCGTCTTCACCGCCTGTGTCTACCTGTCTCTCTGCCTCTCTATCTCCCTCTCTCTTTCTACCTGCCTTTCCCCCCCTCCCTCCATCCCTCCCTCCGTCCCTGTCCTCCCCCCTCTCGGTGCGGACATGCTCCCGGGGCTCCGGAGATGAGGCTCCGAAATGTCTCCTTCCTGACGGTCTTGTTGTTCGGGCTGTGCGGGCTGGTCTCCCTGTCCTGGTACACCGCCTTCAGCAGCTCCAGAGGTAAGACGCGATCCCGGTGTGTCCCGGTGTGTGCAGGCTATTCGTGTGTGTGTGTGTGCGCGCGCGCGCATGTATGTGTGCTTGTGTGGACGCTCGGTTTGTCATGCTCTACACTCCGGGGTGAAGCGGGGGGCTCGTCAGTTTGTTGCAGCTCCGCTTTGTGTTTTGGATATTGCAGAAAATAAAGAGAGAGACGGTGGCGGTGTTGATGTGGGGCTGCAGGCTTCAGATGGTGTGGAGGTGAAGGGGGCGCTTGGTTTGTGATGCACCACATACCTGCTGAGAGGAGTGGGTCCACATGAAGGAGAGGTGTAGAGAGGAGGAGGAGGAGGCTTGATTTGGTTCTGTTGCAGGAAAATACACACATGATGCTGATGATGTGAGGGGAAGCTCCAGAGCTGAGGTAATCTAGGGAGCGTTTGGTTTGTGGTGCACCACATCCCAACTCAGAGGTCTAGATGGAGGGAGAGACAGTGAAGGTGGCTGAAAAACCCAAGATGCTTGTGCATGTAGAGGGGAAGCTCTGGCTCTAGCGTATTGAAGGGGGCGCTTGATTTGTCATGCATGACTTGCCAGCTGAGGGGAAAGGGTTGGTGGAGAAGTGAGGGGAAGGGTTGGTTTGATTTTTGTTGCAGGAGCAAAGAGAAATGATGCTGGTGAATGTGAAGGGAACCTCCAGTTCATGAAGTAGTAAAGGGGGTGCTTGATTTGTGACACAGCACATCCTAGAAAGGAGGAGTGGGTTTTAGAAACATGACAGGAGCAGGTTTGATTTTATTTCAAACACATGAGGTGCTTGTGTGTGGAAACCTCCAGACCCTGAGGTATTGAAGGGAGCGCTTGGTTCATGATCCACCACAGCCAAGGAGAGAGGGTCTACATTACAGAGCAGAGAAAGGTTGTTTGATTTTTACACCACTGGATGGAGAATAGTTATTCCTGTGTATGTGGAGGGAATCCTCACAGTCTGAGGGGAGCGCTTGGTTTGTGCAACACCATATGCCATCCAAGGGGAGGGAATGTAGACAGCAGGGAGAGGTGGGGGAGGCTGCAGCAGGTTGGGTGATTCTGTTGCAAGATGCATTAAAATGTCAGGGGGGAGCTGTGGCTCTGAGGTAACGAAGGGAGCGCTTGATCTGTCATGTGTCACAAACAGCGGGACGGGTTGGTTTAATTGTAACTACAAACATGTAGCTGAGTAAACTGAACGCTGTATTCTGCACGTGAAGAGAAGCTCTGGTGTAGAGTGGATCAAGGGAGCGCTTGTTTTGTGATGCCCCACATGCCAGCTAAAGGGGGGGGGGGTGCATGGTGGGAAACAAGAAGAAGAAGAAGAAGGGTTGGTTTGATTTTGTTGTATCATGGACATTAAACATGTTGCTTGTGCATGAAGAGTGGAAGCTGCAGCTGACGAGTGAGTGAAGGAGCGCTTGTTTTGTGATGCCTGATTGCAGAAGATGAAATTATGAAGTTTCGACTCAAAATCAAGCTAAAGGAGCGCTTGGTTTGTGATGCCAAAAGATGGGGTGGTGTGGATGGATGGGAGTGTGGAGATTAGAAAGCATCAAGCAGAGATGAAAAGGGAGCGCTTGGTTTGCAATGTGGTGCACAGTTGGCACTGGGGGTGGGGACATGAGGGATTTTTGGATTTTGTGAGCAAATTGAAGCGCTTCGTCTATGTTCCCTAGCAGGCCCAGGGGGGTGGAGACAGTGTTACAGTGTGTGTGCTTGTTTGTGTGTGTTGTTGGATTGTGAAAACTGACAGTTCTCAACTGCCCCAGGAGTGAGGGAGCACTTGATTTAATGTCCAGTACAGGCCTGCGAGCGAGGTGCTTGTTTGCTGTGTTTATGTGTCTTGCTTGAGGCTGTGATGTAGGAACAACATGTGGCTGTTTACACACACAGAGGGGTGGTGCTGGCTCAGCTGTCAGCTGCAGCCTAAGGCCCACATGAGCGCTTGGTTTGGGACACCTTACAGCCCAGGGAAGGTGGAGGTAGTGGGGACGTTGAAGAGTTTTATTGTTTTTGTTCAGCTGCTTGCTGTTCTGAATAATTTTCTGCTTCAGAAACACTCAGCTAAGACGGGAGCGCTTGGTTTATGATCCATCACACAGCAGGGAGACGTTTGCAGCTGTTGTGGAACAGGTGATGTGTGTGGTTACAGACTGAGACAATGCTCTGTCTGTGTGTCTGGGCCCAGCAGGTGGAGAGAACAGGAGGCTCCTGAAGGAAAGGGTGTGCCTGGTTTGTGATGCATCTACTTCCTGGTGAGACGGGTGGTGGCTGATTTCTGGTTTGCATTAAAATTCAACTAAAAAATTGGAAGAAAAGAGGTTTGGAGGCTCCTGGGAGCACTTGGTTTGAAACGCAGTGCACACCAGTGAGGAGGAGTAAAACGTCAGGAGGGAGCGTTTGTTTGAAACACCTACACAGGAACGTGATGGTGCGTTCAAGTACTGTCAGTTAATCTGGAGAAACTCCCTCTCTGCGTGGCGGTTGGTTTATGAATGAAGGTGTGTAGCTCACAGGAAACACACTCACTGTGTCTGTTTACAGCCTCACACAGAAGGTGAACACTCATACACACACACACACACACACACACACACACACACGAGTCAATATCACCACAGTTACATCTGTTACTTCACCATTTTCCTTGCGTTTCTTCCTCTTTCATCACTTCCTCAAAACATTTCATCGACTTCGCAGCTGCACCTGTGTCAGTAAGAAGTCGGTTCATCAAACATCTCGACTGTAACGAGTGACACACATTTACCTGAGGAGACGGCTCGTGTCTCCACTGATGTTTCGAGGACGTTCAGAGCTGTCAGCGTCAGGGAGAAGCTGCAGAGACAGACCTGAAGAAACAAGGCTGAGACAGTGGATGAGAGGGTTTTGTGTTTTTCTTGCTCAGAGTGCGAGACATCTTGGCTGCAGGTGCAAAACTTTTTCCTTTTCCTTTAGTTGCAAAAAAGAAACGTCCAGTTGAAAACTTCACTTCTCATTGTTTTCATAGTTAGTTTATGGTCTTAGTCACTAGGTGAAGTCGTCTTCAATACAGCGTGATGTTCATTTTTCAAGTTATGGTCCCACATGAAGAAAAATAGATGATAAACCAGAGCGGGGGTCAAGGCGTGGCTACTGCTAGATTGACGCCTTGACACAAAACTGTGAACTTTGAGCCGTTTGATTTTTCGACCTGAGCTCTGTGTCGTCCGTTTCATTTAGGCCACAGTTCCAGTTTGACCTTTTGTTTTGGATGGTCAGATCCGCCCCTTACCCCTCCCCAGCTCCACCCTCTCTTCCAAATATGGCATCTGTTGAATAAAAAAAAAAAAAAAAAGTAGCACAGAACTCAAAAGAATCATTTGAAATTTGGTTAAAAACAAAATTTCCACTCATACTGAACACAAACTGTTGAGGTTTTAAGGGTCAAAGGTCAAAGGTTAGTGTGATCTGACCTCCTAAAACAATTACACAAGTCATTACTTCAGGGTTCACACACCCACTTCACACACATGATTCAAGTTTTATGACACCGGATGTAACTGGAACTAGTTGTAGGGGCGGAGGGATACAACCTGTGGTACGTACATGTTGTATGTAAACTCCTGTGTCTGAGTGTTTGTCCTGTTAATGGGTGGATGTACGTGATGACTGATCGACCTGTGGTGTCTGTTGTTAAGTCATGTTCCAGATTCGTCATCATTCAGCGGAGCACACACACAGGAAGTGTGTGAAGTGTGTGTGTGTGTGTGTGTGTGTGTGTGTGTTGGGTGGTATGAGGACAAGCTGAGTCCATTCGACAGGTTCAGACTTGTCTGTCCCACTTTGACATCTGTTTACTGCAGCTTCAGTGTCACTGTTTTCTCAGGAGCCCAGTTTACACACTGAGACTCAAACACCTGAACTCACCTGGAAATCCTGAGACAAAACTTTAGCCTCGTGTTGCTCTGTGTGTGTATGTGTGTGTGTGTGTGCCACTGAGTACTATAGAGACTATAAGGAACTACAGAGTACTATGGACTACACCAGAGTACTCCAGTGTATCACAGTACTACAGAGTACCACGACATGTTTTATTGTCTGTTTGATGCCAAAACCGCAGTTAGACCATAACTTCCAAGGAATCAGACTCATCTCCCTGATGTGATACACCCACACACACAAACACACATACACCCACACACACACACACACACACACACACACACACATCCTCTCTTCATCCTGTCCAGACGAAGGCATTTCTGCTGCAGAGCGGAGATTGAATCACACACTGATGGCTTTTAACCTGTGTGTGCGCGTAGCACTCAGGGTAAATTAGTCAGTGGAGCTGCCCTCCGACAGAAGGTGCGTTGAGTTATTCATTCCTCTGAGACTACTGAGGTGATGTCATGTGAACAGAGCTGAGGTCAGAGGTCACCGCCTCTTAATCCTGCCCTCTGATTGGCCGAAAGTGAGCCTGTGTGTGTTACCTTTGCAGCGGCCGTGTGGGATGTTCGTGTTAAGGAGACGATTGTGATGCTTTTTGTTCTCAAATTTTAAAAAGTCACATTTTAAATCTTCATAACACTTCAGCACAGACACACACACACACACACACACACACACACACACACACAGATTGAGTTACAACACACCAACAGCACGTGGCTCATAGCGATCAGATGACGTACGGGCCTCTCTAAGCCTGGAAGTGAACATGCGTGGCCTTGTCATGTTGGCACTCACACGCACTCACACACACTCACACACACACACACACACACACACACATCCTGCTGCCTGCCATTGTTTAACTGTCACAACCTTGGCTTTGATTTCCTCTGTGCCGTTTTTACTTCTGTAACTGATCAATGCAGCCTGTTCTGTTTATGCTTGGTTTAAGTAGAGCAGTGTGTGTGTGTGTGTGTGTGTGTGTGTGTGTACGTTTGTGTGTCAGCAACATTAAACATTAATGGCACTGGTTTAGTTTCGTGTTTAACCACGTGTCTGTCAGTTGAGTAGAAACAGCATCGTCCACTCAGGTTTTTATTAACCACGAGCACAAAACCCCTTAAGTCCAGATTTTCCTCAAAGTCTGAGTTAAGGTGTCCTTAAGATATAAACTCCCTTAAGTCTTCTCCTTAATGTTTGCCCTTAACAAAGTGAATCTTTTTAAGGAGGCTCAGTGCAACAACCTTAAGTAGCTCCCTCAGCTAAGGGGGAATTCAGCCTTAAGTGTCAAAATTAAGTGGAAAAGTTTAAGGGGGTTTGTGACCCCGGCCTTAATTCAACTCTTCCTCCAACATGGCGGCAGCAGTGCGTTATGAGTCATGTGATTATCGTGTTGCATTGGAAATGTGACATCATCATCTGAGACAGTGATGTCACCACAAACAGTTGAATGAATTTTAATGTGAACTCGATATTTCCTGCCCCTGCCCCTTCACATTAAAAGCATCTGAACTGTAAAAAAAAAAAAAAAGTGTCAAGGACGTAGTTTCACCGTGAGACAGGAAACCGAAGAAGAAGAAGAAGAAGAAGAAGGAGGAGTGTCTCCTCTCTGACAGAGATGGAGAGGAGTATTGATGAGAGTATTGATCTCCTCCTGCTCCTCCTCCTCCTCCTCCGTCTTTCCTTTGTTCTTCATGTTCTGTTTGTATTTATTTCATAAAACCACAGTGACTCCTCCTCCTCCATGTCTTTTTTTGTTTTGTCCTCCTAACCTCCTTTTACTCTCTTCACCTCCTTCATTTTTATTTCGTCTTTCTCTCGTCTCCTCCTCAAATATTTCTCTCATTCCCGTTTTCTGTTTCCTCCTCTATCCTTCTTTCTTTCTTTCTTTCTTTCTGTTCATGTGCGAGGATCTGTGACAGTTTGACCATAATGAGGGAAACTGTGCCTGTGCGTGTGCGTGTGTTAATCCCTGCAGCTGTCGCCTTTGATCGACCTCGTGGAAAATTTAAATCGGGTGAAATGAAAACTGAATAATTATCGAAGCAGATTAATCAGACAACGAAGCAGGTGAACCAATTAAAGAAAAGAGAGGATCAATATGAATCCTGACGGCGCCGCCTGCAGGAGGCTGCGTTCATTACGCACTCCTCCTCCTCCTCCTCTTCTTCTTCTTCCTCCTCTTTGTTGTCTGTCACATGCCAGTTCTTCACAACATCACTGAACGTTTCCCAAACGTTTCTAAACATCCTGTTTTTATTTATGAACCAGAGACGAATTAAAAGCCTCTGATTCAAACACAGGATTAATCGGCCGCTGAAAATAGTCCCCAACAAATCCACTATTTATACTGTGTCATTAAAACTTCAGCGAGCAGCTGTTTTAGGTCTAAATCACTCAGACGTTTTAAAAATTAAACGTCATGTGTGAACGAAGTCGTACTTCAGATTTCAAGAGGGAACTAATGAGCTCAGAGCCACAGACGGAGGAGGGCGGAGTTCAGAGACGGACGGATGGATTGGATCCTAACTTTGGTTAATTATAAATTACATACATATATAAATAATGTATAGATCTATACACATGTAGAACAAGACCTGAATGATCCTTTAAAATGTAAACAAGACTTTTCACATCTCTAAACGATGCTGTCGTCTCCATGGTAACAGCATCCGTCAGATGCTAAGTCTCTCACGCTGGGGATTCATCAGGTGGACACACACGCACCTGCTCCAGATGAGTGATCGTGTTGCTACGGTAACTGCTGCATGTAAAGACAAACAGCTGTTTGCATCACCAGGTCGACAACATCTGGCCCCACATCTGTCGGCTCCACTGCCCCCCAGTGGACAGAGCAGTCAGTGCAGCCCCAGTTAATAACAGGTCATTAACCGACTCATCCTACTCATTATTGTTTGAGGATTGATT